>JADRCH010000109.1:58208-86889 GCA_019843965.1 Rhynchomys soricoides | reverse complement strand
ACTCAGCAGACATCATATACAATCAGTGATGGGAATTATTCTCTGGTTCAGTATTCTTTTCTCAAGAGAAATTTGTAATATTTTGACAATTGAATCAGTGCTAACTTATTTTATGTAGGTTCAAAATTCAAGCCCTAACCAAGTAAAGAATTTTTCAGAACTTCTTTTATAAAAGTATTATGGATATAGTTCTATTCCATCTTTCAGCATTGCTTATTTTTATATATTTTTATTTTTTTAATTGGATATTTTGTTTATTTACAATTCAATTGTTATTTCCTTTCCCAATCACCCCCCCTTAACCTGGAAACACCCTATCTCATCACCCTTCCCACTGTTTCTATGAGGAGGTTCCTCCACCCAACCTCTTCTGCCTCCCTGCCCTCGATTCCCCTACACTGGGGTATCTATCTAGCCTTCATGGGACCAAGGACATCTCCTCTCATTGATGTCTAACAAGGCCATCCTCTGCTACATATGCAGCTGGAGCAAGGTGTACTGCTTGCTTGATGGCTTAGACCCTGGGAACTCAGGGGGGTCTGGATGGTTGATATTGTTGTTCTTCCTATGGAGTTGCAAACCCCTTCAGTCTTTTCTCTAACTCCTCCATTGGGGAACATGTGCTCAGTCCAATGGTTGGCTATGAGCATCTGCCTCTGTATTTGTAAGGTTCTGGCAGGGCCTCTCAAAAGACAGCTATATCAGGCTCCTTTCAGCAAGCATTTCTTGCTGTCCACAAAAGTGTCTCAGTTTGGTGACTGACTGTGTATGGGATGGATGCCCAGGTGGGACAGTCTCTGGATGGCCTTACATTCAGTCTCTGCTCCACACTTTTCCCATGAGTATTTTGTTCCCCTTTCTAAGAAGGACAAAAGCATGCACACTTTTGTCTTCCTTCTTGAGATTCATGTGGTCTGTGCATTGTATCTTGGATATTCCAAGCTTTGGGGCTAATGTCTACTTATCAGTGTGTGCATATCATGTGAGTTCTTTTGTAATTGGGTTACCACACTCAGGATGATATCTTCTAGTTCCATCCATTTGCCTAAGAATTTCATGTATTGATCACTTTTGATAGCTGAGTAGTACTCCACTGTGTAAATGTACCATTTTCTGTATCCATTCCTCTGTTGAAGGACACCTGGGTTCTCTCCAACTTCTGGTTATTATAAATAAGACTTTTATGAACATAGTGGAGCATGTGTTCTTGTTACATGTTAGAGAATTTTGGGGTATATGCCCAGGAGTGGTATTGATGGGTCCTCAGGTAGTTCTATGTCCACTTTTCTGAAGGACTGCCAGACTGATTTCCAGAGTGGTTGTGCCAGATTGCAATCCCACCAGCATTGGAGGAGTGTTCCTCTTTCTCCACATCCCTGCCAGCATCTGCTGTCACCTGACTTTTTGATCATAACTATTCTAATTGGTGTGAGGAAGAATCTCAGTGTTGTTTTGATATACATTACCCTGATGACTAAGGACTTTGAGCATTTCTTTAGGTGCTTCTCAGCCTTTCGATATTCCTCAGTTGAAAATTCTTTGTTTAGCACTGTACCCATTTTTTAATAGGGTTATTTGATTCTCTAGAGTCTAACTTCATGAGTTCTTTGCATATGCTGGATATTAGCACTCTATTGGATGTAGGATTGGTAAAGATCTTTTCCCAATATGTTGGTTGTTGTTTTTTCTGATTGACAGCGTCCTTTGCCTTACAGAAGCTTTGCAATTTTATGAGGTCTCGTCTGTCAATTCTTGATCTTAGAGCATAATGGCTTCTCCAGCTTGTGTCTTGGGACCATTTGCTTGGAAAATTGTTTTCCAACCTTTTACTCCGAGGTAGTGTCTGCCTTTGTCACTGGCATGCTTTTCCTGCATGCAGGAAAATGCTGGGTCCTGTTTACGTATCCTGTCTGTTAGTTTATGTCTTTTTATTGGAGAATTGAGTCCATATTCATTAAGAGATATTAAGGAAAAGTGATTTTGTTGTGAGATATGGAGTTATGTTTACGTGGCTATCTTTTTTTTGGGTTTGTTGAAAGAATACTTTCTTGCTTTTTTCTAGCTAACTCTAGTATCAGAGCCCATGAGGCATCTGATTGTTTTAGGAGGCAGCAAGATAGGACTTGCTCAAGGCAACCTATAATTGTATACTTTAGCTTCTAAGGATATGTTGCTGCTATCTTAGAGACAATCTGACAACTTTCCAGCTAGTTCAGGAAGAATTTTTTCCTCTTTTTGAGATTATAATATAATTACAGAAGACTTTTTTTAAAATCTGATAGTCATAAGTATATATACGTCATTTGCTATGCAAGCTTGTATACCGTCATATCACATTCAGAACCCTAAATAGGGACAGGTTTCTTTAATACACTTTAAGATCCATTATTCCAGGTGCATGAGATAAGGGTCCAATGTAATGGGGAGCTCATCTATTGATTGTTGAGTCTACTAGAATCACCCTAATATAGAATATGCCCACTTGAACATAGACAGTGTAAAACAATCTCCCTAACACATTTTTAAAATGAAGTCATTCCTGAAAAATATGGATTGATCTTCATAACATGGCCTAACATGCATTACATAAATGCAGGCCTTCTCTACATATAATATTTAGGTTAGGCTGAAATCTTCAACATGTGGGTTTGGACCAACAACAAATATCCCATAACCCAGAGAAACATTTACAATGAACCAGATAATTAGGAACATTGTCCTTAAACTCCCAAATTCCGCTTTTTTCTTTTGATGGCTTTTTGTATCTGTGTGTGTGTGTGTGTGTGTGTGTGTGTGTGCGCACGCATGTGCCTCCATTTTGGCTTGTGAAACCTGAAACACTTGCGAACTGATTCTTGATGGAAAGGTTCTCCACCTCTGATTTAATCACACAATTTGGTTGATATTTACGTTATTTAAATACTCATCTAAATGACATATCTATGCAGCTTTCTGCTGCAGTCTTTATATGTGCTGCCTCATAACTCAATGGTTTTGCTAGATTTTTCTATTTTGTTTTAGCACTCTTCCCATAGAGATCTTTCTCTTCATATACATTTATTTTTGCAGACTTGCAGGTACTGTTTTGATAAATAACACACACAGACACAGACACACACACACACACACATATATATGACACTACTCTTGTAAAGCCCTATTTTTAAAGGTAAAATGGTAATTTTCTTAGGATTATACATGCATGGCACTGAGAAATATCTGCAGACTCATTTTAAACAGAGTTGGTTTTGTTTTTTTGTTAGGTCAGAGGCTCTCAGATTCCTAAGGACCTTCAGTAATAGGAATGTATAATCCAGATCTAGGTGTGAGGCACATGTGGCAGGACTGAAGAATTCTGCTCATATTCTACTCACTCTCTTGAATTGTTCTGTAGTTCTCCATAATAGAAGGGATATCACTGGCTTTTGTCTACAGGTAAAATATTCCTATTAACATTTTACTTTCAAATATATGTATAGAAAATCTTACAGAGGAATGATTTCTATTTCCATATAGTACTGATTTTGTTTGACCAATGTATTTAAACAATAAATATAGCAAAATTAATAGATTATCTAAAATGAATCTCTCCATGCAGAAATTGCCTTACAATATGTATAATGTAAATTCTAATATGATGTCTACTGTCTGAATAAAATATTAAGTTCTTATCAGTTATATAAAACTTATCCTAAACCAGATGTAGTTATGCATTAACAATGGCTCTCAATCTTCTTAATGCTGCAACACTTTAATATAGTTCTTCATGTCGTGGTAACCCCCACTGTAAGAATTTTGCTACTTCCTAGCTGTAACATTGCTAGTGTTATGAGTCATAATGTAGATATCTGAAATGCAAGATATCTGACGTGTTAAACCCTGTGTGAGGTATGACCCACAGATTAAGAATTGTTACATTAGAATGACTGTATCTCAAACTTGAAACATTTTGTTATCAAATCTAATTTTTGCTTTCATCTATGCATATTTTTCTGCTAGAAGCTTTCTTCCTTTCCCTCTTTATTCACCTTACATCTTGATTGCAGCAACCTCCTACTCTCCTTCCAGTTGAACTGTCACACCCTCTTCCCCTACTCTTTTCCTTCTCAGAGAAGGGGAGGCTCCCTTTGGTACCAACATGCCCTGCCACATCAAGTCTCAGAAGGACTAAGTGAATCCTCTCAGTGAGATGAGACAAGGCAGCCCAGCTAGGGGAAAGAGATCCAAAGATAGGCAACAAAGTTGAAGTTAGAGACAGTCCTTGCTCTAATTATTAGGAGACCCACATGAAGATCAAGCTGTGTGTCTGCTGCATATGTGTAGGAGGCCTAGGTTCAGCCCAAGCATGGTCCTTTGTTGGTGGTTTAATCTCTGCAAGCCTCATTGGCCCTGATTAGTTGACTCTGTGCTTCACTTTGTGGTGATGTCCATGTACTCTCTGACTCCCCCAACCTTTCCTCCTGCTCTTCTAAAAGACTCTCCACACTTCACTTAATGATTGGCTCCATAGCCAAACAGGTCTCTTTATCTGGTTCCATCAGCTGCTGGATGAAGTCTCTCAGAAGACAATTATACTAGACTTCTATAGCAGAGTATTATTAATAGTGTCAAGGACCGTTCTCTGGGAGACTCATCCCACAGGATGAGTCTCAAGTTGGACAAGGAATTGCTTGGCCATTCCTCAATCTCTTCTCCATCTTTATTACTTGTATGCAAGGGCAATTTTGGCTTGAAAGTTTCCTGGGTGGCTTGGTATCCCCTTTCATCTACTAGCAGTCCAATCTGGCTACAGGAGGTGACCACTTCAGACTCTCTATCCCCCAATGCTAAAAGGTTTCTCACAGTGTAATATAAAAAATAAAATTCTTAAGACTGAGAGTGGGCAATAGCCATAGAGACAATTATAATGATCTATGCAATATCCAGGTTATATAATTAATAAAGTATCTGAAGAAGACAGCTTTTCTTGGGGTCATATTCTGTCTAAATTAGACCCACTTGGATTGATTGTTATAGGAGAAGATGATGGTGTGTGATTGTGTTTTATTAGAAAACTGTCCTGATATACTCATGTTTGTGTGGATATATGTACATACACACACACACAAACACACACACAGAGAGAGAGAGAGAGAGAGAGAGAGAGAGAGAGAGAAAACTCCCAAGGGCAAGGCCCAGGAGAAAATCTTTTAGGAAAGATTCATGCTATTTATATGCCTTTCCTCTTATTATTAAACATATATAACAACCACTAGGTATTACTCCACCCTTTTGAGCAGATCTCTGGAGATCTATGAAAATGTACTGTCTTGTAGTGATGCTATATAGACAAATGGATAACTTTAATTCTTAATGATTATCCTATAAGAATTCCTAAACTTCTCCAACTCCTCCATTGGGGATGTGATGCTCAGTCCAATGGTTGGCTGTGAGCATCCACCTCTGTATTTGTCCGGATCTGGCAAAGCCTCTAAGGAGACAAACATATAAGGATCCTATCAGTAAGCACTTCCCAGCATTCACAATAGTGTCCAGTTTTGGGAAATGTATATGGGATGGATCCTCATGTGAGGCAGTCTCTGGATGGCTCGGCTCCACACTTTGTCTCCATATTTGCTCTCATGAATATTTTGTTCCTCCTTCTAAGAAGTACCGAAGCACCCACACTTTGATATTACTTCCTCTTGAGTTTCATGTGGTCTAGGAATTGTATCATGGGTACCCCGATCTTTTGGACTAATATCCACTTATCACTAAGTGCATACCACGTTTGTTCTTCTGTGACTGAGTTACCTCACTTAGGATACTTTCAAAGTTCCATCCATTTGCCTAAGAATTTCATGAAGTCATTATTTTTAATAACTGAGTAGTATTCCATTATGTAAATGTTCCACATATTCTGTATCTGTTCCTCTGTTGAGGGACATCTGAGTTGTTTCCAAATTTTGGCTATTATAAATGTGGCTGATATGAACATAGTGGAGCATTTGTCCTTATTATATGTTGGAGCATCTTCTGGGTATATGCCCAAGAGTGGTATAGTTGGGTCCTCAGGTAGTACTATGCCCAATTTTCTAAGGGACTGCCAGACTGATTTCTAGAGTGGTTGTACCAGCTTGCAATTCCACCAACAATGGAGGAGCATTCCTCTTTCTCCACATCCTTGCCAGTATTTGCTGTCACCTGAGTTTTTGATCTTAGCCATTCTGTTTGGTATGAGGATGAATCTCAGGGTAGTCTTGATTTACATTTCCCTGATGACTAAGGATGTTGAACATTTCTTTAGGTGCTCCTTGGCCATTAGATTTTCCTCAGTTGAGAATTCTGTTTAGCTATATTTCCCATTTTTAATAGTAATATTTGGTTCTCTGGAATCTAACTTCTTGAGTTCTTTGTATATACTGGATATTAGTTCTCTATTGGAAATAAGATTGGTAAAGATCTTTTCCCAATTTGTTGTTTGTCTTTTTGTCTCATTGACTTACAAAGGCTTTGCAGTTTTCTGAGGTCCCATTTGTTGATTCTTGATATTAGAGCATAAGCCGTTGTTATTCTGTTCAGGAAATTTTCCCCTGTGCCCATTTGTTTGAGGCTTTTTCCCACATGGTTCCTGGAGGAGTTGGAGAATAGACTAAAGGAGCTGAGGGGATTTGCAGCCCTGTGGGGGGAGCAACAGTGTCAACTGGCAAGAGCTCCTGTGGACTGGACCACCAACCAAAGAATATACATGGAGGGATCCATGGCTCTGGCCACGTATGAGTCACAGGACAGCCTTATCATCAGTGGGATGAGCAGCCTATGGACCTGTGGGGGTTCAATAACCCAATGCAGGGAAATGCCATCATGGGAAGGTAGGAGTGGGTGGGTGGGTGCCAGCGGGAAGGGAGATGGGATAGGGGGTTTCTGGATGGGAGACCTGGAAAGGGGATAACATTTGAAATGTAAATAAAGAAAATATCCAATAAATGAAAAAAGAATTCCTAAAATTATATCAGTATTTATTAAGCTTGTTTATAGTGGGACTGTTATTAGATCCTTTTCTAATAGTCAAACTGCAATGAGAACTCCATCAGTCTCCAGTGTCACCAGTGAATTGCTTCTAGAAAATAACGAGACTTTCTACTACTTAGAGCACATTCCAAGAGGTTGTAAACAATTAACCAAAGATCATAAAAAGGGAAGTAATAATTTATTATAAGTGCTAAGACAGAAGATAAAATAATAACTGGGTTTATCTATATAAAACTTCACTAATATCTTAGTAAAAGTTACTTTCAATGAACTTCTAGATCTGTGACTGGTGATAAATATTTAGCCAGATAATTACTCCTAATGGATATGCATGTAAACATTCTCTGTTGTAAACTTCTATTTAAATGTATGATTTGATTTTATGTGTGAACTTTTCATGAACTTTGTAACATGCGATCATGTGTTTTGAAAGCTGTATAAGTACTGAGGGCAAAGAGTTGAGATTAAAAAACAATCCTGTGCCTCATTTAGGAACTTTCTGCTTTCCCCCCTTTTCTTAGATAGCTTTCATAGGAAACATTTTACAACTTAGCAATAAATGCTCTAATCATTTTTCAAAGTGTCCCTTTTTCTTCATTTGATTTCAGACTAGCAGGCTAAAAATTAGAGCTGTGTGATTCTTGATTAGATAGAGCAAAGGCCACATCCCCCTGCTGTAAGGCTACAGATGTCAATTACCTAAGCCAGCAAATTTTTACCCTCTGAAAGAGCAAGAAAGTTTTTGAAACCTTTTAGAAGTTATCATCTGCATTTCAGTATAGTTAGCTAGAATTTCCAGAGACCCTCAGAATTTAAAGCCTCACTATAGTTCTACTCTGTGCCCTGTCTCTACCCTCTCCAAGCTAGGAGGCTCACAGTATCTAAACATGGCCTTGGAACGGGGATTTTGAAGAAAGTAAGTTGACACAGATAGGACTCTCAACTGTCTTGCAAAACCCTTGGCCAGGGAGTACACAGTTATGGAGGGTGAGAAATGGAAGTTGATATTGCCTACTGTCATCAGCAGAAGATGCTATTGGATACCATCAGTACTTGGGTTACTTCAGGAGTCATCACCTCTGACTTTGTTTACTGTCATCAGCAGTGATTAATAGTAGGTGTGATCAGCACCTGGTTGATTTGCTTGGGTACCATCAGTATCCACGTTATGCCCAGAGCTATCAGCTCTGGCTTTAATTGCCTGCTGCCAACAGCAGAGGTGATAGTAGGTGCCATCAGCATCTGGTCAGTTTGTTTGGGTACCATCAGTACCCAGATTATGCTAGGAGCATAATCTTACACCTGTCATCTTATACCTGTCAGAGCAGCAAAAATCGATAATACTATGAAAGCTCATGATGATGAGGATGGGAAATAAGGGGAACACTTCTCCATTACTGCTGGGAGTGAAAATGTGTTAATCGACTATGGAAATCATTATGGTTAAAGCTTGGAATCAATCAATCTCAAGAGCAGCTATACTAGTCCAAGTCATATACCCAAAGGATGCTTCATTATAGCACAAGAGCACTTGCTCAACCTTGTTGCTACTCTATTTCTGTTCATTGCTTCTTTATTCATATCAGGCAGAAATTTGAAACAATCTACATGTCCTTCAACAAAGAATGGATATATAAAATGTGGTGTATTTACACAATGGAGTATTACACTCAGTTGAGTTGACCTGCCCTCTTGCCCCTAGCCCACCAACAAAATCTATGTTATATCTCTTCCCAGGTTATAAGCCCTTCCTCTATAAGCTATCAGCTATATTATATTATATATTATATTATATAAGATATGTTATAAGCCCTTCCTCTCTAGCTAACATCTCTAGGTCTGTGGATCATAGCTTTGTTCTCATCTAATTAATGGATAATATTCACACATAACCAAACAAGTAATGTATTTATCTTTTTGGGTCTGTATTACCACACTTAATATTATTTTTTTCTAGTTCCATCCATTTTCTTGAAAATGTTACCATGTCAGTTGAGGGGTGGCAAGAAAACCTAGTGCAGTGTAAACTTCCTAGAGTATACAAATCCAATCTATTGAAATCCTCAAATAATAGGGAGATGGAGTCCCAGCTGGCCATTTCTTGTCACCAAACGAAGCTACCAATGCAAGGACTGCTTTCATCCAATTGAGTTATTTGCCTAGGAAATCTCACAGATATTCCATAGGCAACCCAGGTTTTGTCTCCACAAAGTAATATCAGAGCCCCATTGCTAAAGACAGAACCCACAGAGTTTGTGCTATATAGAATATTCATGCCAACATTCTAGTTCTAGTGCCTTTGGTGCAGAAGTGTATTCTGCAGGCTACCTAAAAAAAGATATCTAAACACCAATACAGACTCAGAACCCTTTGTTCACAATACTGTTCTGCCTGCAGAATATACTGGAGCAATAATATCACAAAGCATATAGGATTTGACGTAGGGCCCACTTCAGAGTATAGAGCCCATTCCAGACACTGCATGGGTGATCCAAGAACCTAGAGTAAAACCAAATACAATATTGTTTTAAAAAGAAAGAAAGAAGAAAGAAATAGGTAGTAAAATGAATCCCAGTGATGTTATGCTATACTAATAGATTGATGCCTTTGTCATTGGCGGGGCTTCCTTCTTAAGCACGTGGGGTTGAATGCAGAGACCCATGGCCAGACAGCTCTAAAACAAATGTCTCCATCAGGTCCCTCCCCTCAGAGCTGGGGTGTAGGGCAGTGGTCTGTGGCAGGCAGCCTGGCATCCGGTTGAGCACAGGCTTAAAACTCTGAGTGACCCAGTGGAGCATTTTGCAAGGGACCAGAAAACATTTTTGCCAATGCTCCTGGAAGGCTCTTGTCAAACAGCTACAACCTCCACAGCCTCCTGTAGAGAGGACTGTCATGTGAGATTTGTCACATAGGAGCAACACAAAGCCCTCCCACAGATGAGGTGCCCTTAAACTTTCAGACCAAGCCAATGGAAAGTACCTGTTGTCAGACCCCTGACCCACACCTCCTCAGGTAGAGGTATGGCCATGCAACCCCCAGCCGTCCCCAGGTTGATGAGACACTTAGAGGCTTAGCCATGTCCCTTCCCAGTTACTATATCTGCCTCACCTCTCCCAGAGAGGGCGGGGGTACAATCCCATCCACGCCACTCTCCATAATATAAATAAAAGTCTTAGAATTATGGACTGTCTATTCATCTGGACCGGCCATGGCAAGCGAGGGATCCGGCCCTGGGCCCTCGATTTAAGAGCCGCATCTAATCTCTCGCAGAGGGCTTCCCTGCGATCCAGATAGTACCCATTCACTCAAGCCTAAGCAGCTAGCCCAGCGCCCTGGTCTGGGCGGGAACCCCAGCTGTGCTCCGGCTAGCCCATTTGCAGTAACCTGCAGTGACCAGGGTGCCCCAGGCTAGAGGACCTACAGAGACTGCTGCCTCCCGTTCCCCAGGGATGGCCCCCTCCCCCACCCACGGACGGGGCTGCAAAGGCTTCCCGGAGACCCCACCTGCCCATCAGACTGTGGGGGAAGACACTCAGCCACTTTCCACTTGTCTCCTGTCCCACCCAGACCCGCAGCGCCTGGACGGACAAGTGGGGCTTCTTTCCACCTCACCAGGTTTGTTCCCACAGTTGGTGGTTCAGGATCTGAGAGATCTTGGGTTTAGTTGAGACTGCTGATCTTTCTATGGGATCACTCTCCTCCTCAGCTTCTTCCAGCTAATTCAACTACAGGGGTCCCTGGCTTCTGTCCATTGGTAGGGTGTAAGTATCTGCATCTGACTTTTTCAGAAGCCATGCTACGCTCCTATCTGTAAGCACACTATAGCATCAGTATTAGTGTCAGGCCTTGGAGCCTCGTCTTGTGTAGGATCCCAAGTTGGGGTGGACACTGGACCTCCTTTCCCTCAGTCTCTTCTCCACTTTTGTCCCTTCAGTTCTTATAGACAAGAACAATTCAGTGTCAGAGGTTTTGACTGTGGGATGACAACACCATCCCTCTACTCGATGCCCTGTCTTTCTACTGGAAGTGGACTCTACAATTCCCTCTCCCCACTGTAGGGCATCTACAAATTGGCAAAGAAGAAGTCCAGGTATCACTATTTGCAGATCATATGATAGTATACATAAGCAACCCCCAAAATTTTACCAGAGAACTTCTACAGATAATAAACAACTTCAGCAAAGTGGCTGGATAAAAAATTAACTCAAATAAATCAGCAGTCTTTCTTTATACAAATGATAAACTGACTGAGAAAGAAATTATGGAAACAACATCCTTGTCAATAGTCACAAATAATACAAAACATCTTGGGTTGAAACAAGTGAAATATCTATGTGTCAAGAACTTGAAGCTCTCAAGAAAGAAATCAAAAAGACCTCAGAAAATGGAGAGATCTCCCATGCTCATGGATTGAAGAATTAACATAGTAAAAATGGCCATCCTACCAAAAGCAATCTACAGATTCAGTGCAATCCCGACCAAAATTCTAACACAATTCTTCAAAGACATTGAAAAAGCAATTCTCAAATTCATTTGGAAAAACAAAAAACCAAGAATATCAATAACAATTCCTAACAATAAGAGAATTGATTCCTTAATTTAAGTGAAACACTACAGCTAGTGAGTCCTGACACCCAGAAAAGGAGGTCAAAACTGTGTTAACTCTCTGTTGACCATTGCTCCACACCCTTTGGGTTACATCTTTTCAGTTTTACTTGGGTCTGTCTCCTCCTTTCTCAAATCCACATTTTAATATTTCCTGATAGTGCCAACAGCTCTTTAGTAAAAAATAACCCACTCCTTGCTATGTTCTTATACTGTCACAGGCTGTGTTCCATAAACTCACATTCTTTCTTTCTGAGTATAGCTGACCAGCCTCTTCTCACATCTTCTATCCATCCTTCAAAATCACATTTGAGAAGAAGAAATGTGCCCACATAGTGAAGTGGAACCACAACAGGGATTATTTCATTTCTTATGCAGGTATTCTGATTGTGTGTCTGTCAGGCTCTACTTCTCTTTCTCAAAAACCATCTACACTTGGGATTTGTGGAAGTAAGCATCATGGTATTTAGTGAAAATTGTCAAGTTTCCTCCTCCACTTTATACAGAAAGACTCTTTTCTATGAAAGAGAAAGGAAATGACTTTAGGATAGATTCATACCCTAATATGCAATGAGATTTGACCATTTTGAGTCACTTTGAGCCATAGGGGATCATGATAATCATGAGCCATTATGATATCCCACAGAATTGTCATTTTACTATGTGTTTTTGAGATACTAAAGGCTTTGGTTACATAGACACTATTTAGAAATTGATATACATTTCCCTACTATCCTTAAAAAGTCACAAAATTACAGGAGTTCATATTAATGTTATGAGAATGATTTATTTATTGCCTTGCTCTATAAGGTTTTTGCAATTATCCTAACAGTTTCAGCTCAGCAAAACCATTCTGTGGGAGAAGCAAAAATAAAAAATTAGCTCTGTACTGAAAGAGAACCCATTATGGATAAGTTGGTTACATCAATGGTAGTTTCCTTCCTTCACAATATTTTGACACGTAAATCTTGGGACACAATGACTTGTCCAGAGGGAAAGAGAGCATTTCTCTGATTCCTTCATTAGTTTTAGAGAACAAACTTTGCTGAGGTGATGCAATGGTGTTCCTTTGATCAGAAACTGTGAAGCAAGAGCCATTCTGGGCTCCAGATCCTCCTGGTAACCACTGGCCTTCAGGAGAGTTGCTTCTGCCAAGTGGACAGAGACTGATTATTTTCTAGTTCCCAGTTTCTGAGTTGTGTACAGTAGGTTAGACCAGACCAACAAGCTGACTTTTGTATACACTACTCTGAAATGGTAATAATCAACACATTTTTCATGCTGCACATGGCAGCAGAACTGAACAAACTCTATTAAATGATCTGCTGAAACTGTGGTCTACAGGGAAATAAATCTTTCAAGCTTCAACTTACAAGAACTGCAGTTTTTCTAGGGCAGTGGGGATATTTTAGTTTGCTTCCAGTGAAAAGCCAAAACTTAGTTTTCAGTACACTCGTATATTCAAGAACACTAGAGATCATTCTTAGCTACCTACTATTTATTAATCATGACTTTTTCTAATCTTAGAGTCTTCTGCTTTATGTGCTCAGACTGTCTCCAATAAAATATTTGTTTTGATGAAAGTAAAAGTAGAATAAACTGAGACTCTTTAATGTGTTTTCTCCTGCTTAGATATAATCTAACACACCTACTGGTCTAGCCAATGGATAAAAGGGAAAATGACATCATGTTAGAAAGGAAGCATCATGCATGTGGCCTTGCTCTCTTATACTTTTGTCATCACCAATAAAACATAGCACTAGCTTTTTGGTCCAAAGACATAAGATAAACATAGGTAAGAAATACTTGATTGTTATAAAAACTCTTCCTGTGAAGAAAAAACTCAGCTCAGATAAGCTGATTCTCAAAGGGAGAGAATTTGTGAGCAAGGCATAGTCTGGCCAATACACACTTGGACAAAATGTAATATTAAAAAGATGTATACTTTTATAATAATATGATACATATATAATCCTTTTGAGCAACTAATCTTCACAAATTTATATTAATAACTAAACTCAGAATTATCTCTTTAATATTGTTTTCAGAACTCGATGTACATAATCTCTCCAAATTCTAAAAACTGTAAATACAGAATATACAGCTTTCAAGTCATAAAATGATGTGCTTTATACTGTATAGGGAGTTAAAGACTAGAAATTACTAGTTTTCCTGGAGTTACACATTGTCAGTAGGAGAATTAAATCATCTGATGAATGCTGACTCCTTGAAAATCCAAAAACTTTAAGATGTTAATAAGATGCAATTTTTGTACATTATTTGCAAATAATGTACATTTATGTGAAGAATTAAGTAAGCATGAAAATTCTATTAGTGATACTTACCTATACAAAGTACATAATTTGTGAGAATGAACCATATGACATTTCAAATCAGACTCATTTGAACAGAGAAAGACAAGGGAAAAATGTACTAATTTTAGCTGATACTAGTTTCAAGGGCATATTCTAGTTTAGATTTTGTTTACTGTGGAGAACTGTGCATAATGACAGAGAAATCAGTTCATAGTCATTCTCCCCTATATTGCAAGTTTGGGGCCACCTTGGGCTATATGATCCATCTTACAAAGCTACCAAAACAAACACTCAACCATAAAACAGTGCTAATTATTTTGATGTTTGAATATTAAATAAAAGCACTTCAAAATTTAAAGAGAATGTTCTATGTCTATCTTTACCAAAAATATAAAATAAAAAAATAAAAATAAACCCACCTTTTAAATTATATTAATTTTATATTTTTAAAGTTATTACTCCAATAACTTCTACCTTAAAACCCACAACTGTTTGTCAATGGTCTATTTATCTACATGATCTCATTTGGAACCTTATGATTGCAGCTCAGTACTTTCCTCTAGAACTAGAGAAAGACCATATTTGGAAGTATTCGCTGTGATCAGTTCCCATAGAACCCAAGAAAGACCATATTTGGAAGTATTCGCTGTGACCAGTTCCCATAGAACCCAAGAACTCTGCACTGAATGCAAAGTTCTGTTGCAATTCTACAACAGAAGGGAGCGAACTCTTTTCAATGTGTTTATAAACCTAGAAGTTATTTTTTTCTGCCCTATGCAAGTTCTCCCTGTTTGTAAGTATTATGGCTCAAATATTTCTGTGACTTTCTCTTCCACTGAGTTTTGCTAACTAAGCGCATCAATAACCAGGCTTTGGATAACAGCATTCTCACCTCTTCTAGTAGGCAGCCACCAACTCCAGTCCACTCCACCAGAACTGAATTATATGTCAATACTTTGCACAACACTCTTCTTCATGTGCTGACACGTGCGTTCTCTCACTCCTACTGAAGAGTGTTTCCCTTCTGTTTATATCTACAAAGAACAGTGATGAGAATTCTTTCTGTTGAAGGAAAGCAGGAAGCAGAAGAGATGTTAAGTATGTTTCAAAATAGGGCAGTGAGACTTATGTATGGTTGACAATGAGGGCAGCAGCTAAATCCCACCAAAGGTAGTATTGTTATAAGAAGTGCATCTTTCATTCATCAATTTGATTTGTTAATGAATAAAGCATGCATTTGACATTCCAGGATCCTTTAAATGAAAATTGTAACAAAGTCTATTTATCCAGAGTAGAAATTGTCAGTAAGCTTAATATATCAGATCCCAAATTTCAGCCTTGTTGTCCTTCATACAATTTAAATCACTCATCATATTTCAATTTAAAAATTTATCACAGACTACACAACCTCTTAGCTGTAAATGGGATGGTAATGAACATGTAAGGTGTCCTCCTGAAGCTTACATTCCACTGAAAGGGATAAATCATTAATTATATTGTAGCTTATTTTTATGTTAAACACTATATAAAAGAAAATAAATGCAGAACTCGGTGAAAGCCTACAAATTAATATACTTGGTAAAAGAGAAGAAAGTGACATTTAGCTAAAATTCTATTACAGAGCTGGAGTTAACTAACTAACTAAATTTTTCTAAGGGAAGACTTTTAAGGAAGAAAACAATAAATGTTTCTAAGAGTTTGGAAAGTGAGACATGCACTTCCAGGGCCTCTTACTGTAAAATGCCATGGAGCATGCTTTCAAACATGGCAAGTTTGGTTTTATGCAGACTAGAGATTTAAAGATAGCTTGGTAGGAATAAAAAAATGCGCATTTATGCAAAAATTCTAAAATAATAATATAAAAAGATGGATCAGTAGGATTTAGATAATTTTGTCAATGTAACATTTTTAAAGTTATTTTATTTATTTACATTCCAGTCATTGCTCTCCTCTTGCCCCCCTCTCCCACAGTTCCTCATGCCATTCTTCCTCCTTGCCTCCAATGCATATTCTTAATAATGTGGATGGACTAAATGTGCAATATTTATCATCATTGTGACAAAAGTTAACTTTAAAAGAGGAATTTTTAGTTTGTCTCAAGGTTTTAGAGTTTCATTCCATTATGGAGGTAGGGTTGTGGCAGTACAGAGATGCTCATGCCCTGGTAGCCAGTTTGCAGAGAAAAAGCCTGGGCAAGATTTCCCTCTTTCCTCTTTTATTCCATCCGGGCTCCAAACCCATTTGATTGTATGACCTCATTCGGACACGATCTGAATCTTGTCTGAAAATGTGCTTGCATATGTCCATAGGTTTGGTTTGCTATTTTCCTAAGTGTCTCTCAATTAAATCAAGTTCATAATTAATTAATGCCCAGTAGTCCATCCCTTGTCAACTCAACCCCCAAACACATCTTAAACTATAAAACTTTATTCCAGACTACCCAAAATATTCATATTCAACTCAAAAATGCAAATTACCTCAAGTCCTTTATAATGACTCTTATAATATTAATTACAACTATGCAAAAGGTCAAGTTCAAAGTCTCCTCTGAGACTTGAGAAATGTTCTTATCCATGCACACAAAAAAACAACTGCATGTTATACTTCTAAGACACAGGGGCTTGGTGTAAGGACTCCCATTCTGAAAGAAAAGGATTGGAGACTGGAAAAAAAGGATGGGAACAAATAATGATAATAACTAAAATCTAAGCTGTCTGTATTTTAACTTTTCCACAATAAAATACATTGTAAGTTTAAAATGCAATAAACCATTTTGTTTTCTCTCATCTTTCAATAACTTGCTTTTAAGTTGTTTTTTATCCATACTTTTATGCTAAGTTCTTTTATCATTTTATTGTTTCACAATAAATACTATGACTGCTTTTTATTTAAAGAAATAATAATGAAGAAATTTTTGCCCATAGTTTTAACAAAGATGCAATATCAAATTTCTCCCACCTTTTATTACATTTCAAAAACTTGAAAACATGACTGCTGATAAATGTCTGTGGATAATTTCTGTGTATGGCTCTGTATAAGAAATTCTAGAAATAAAAGTCGTAGTTGTAAGATAATTGTGTCTTTATTCAGTAATGGTTATCTAAATGTGGTAAAAGTTATGCATCTGGGAAAACTACCCATGTTATGAAATCACCAGGTTTACTCTAAGGTTTTGTTTTCTATTCAAAACCAGTACTAATTATTAGGCTATTTAAGCTGTTTGCTGCTTTATAAACACTTTAGTGGGTTCAGAGTATTTACAGACTATGTGCCAAACTTAGTTTGATTAAGAGTCTGAATTTGTTTTTCAGTGTCATGAAAACCACATGAATTTTGATGATTGACAGGCAGGCTGTGATTCCTTCTCCTAGACTGAAAAGTGAATTATATCTCTCTACCTTTGAATAATAAACACACACAATGTAAACAAAATAAAAGAATTTTACTTGCTTGTTTTTCAAAGTGTCTTAACTGAGAAAAAATAACCAGAGGAAACAGGCTTTTCTGTTCATTCAGTTTTAAGATTTATCAAGAAAGATGCCTGTGACGTATACTAATATTGTTGTGGCTTAATGCGTTCATTTTTCACACAATTCCATATTCTTAGCAGTGTGGGACCAATATTTTCCATTATTACCATGTCAGTTAGCCTTTAAAATAAACAATTACCATTTACACTATTAAGTTATATGCTTTTGTTACATTTTGCTATTATTATTAATAATAGTAGTAGTAGCAGCAGCAGCAGCAGCAGTAGTAGTAGTAGTAGTAGAAGTAGCAGTTTGGCTGTGAAATATTTATTGTGTGCTGGTTATTAATGGAATTTTAAGGTTCTTCAATATTATAAATAGACTGTACCTTAACAAGTTCTAGACTAGTTATAATTCTAGTAATCAAATTGTAAATATTGAAAGCAAGAAAAAGAAAGTTATAAGTAAACAGTAAGGATTTATAGTGTTTAGTAATATCTTCATTTATATATTCTTATAAATTATACAAAATTATTTTGTATTCAATGAAATTAGATATTAATAACAAAACAATAATGTTAAGAAAATTATAGATCCTAGATAGGAAGCTAAATGTTCATTCTGTCAAACTGCCTTCTAAACATATGTTTATATCTATAAATTTTTGCTGCCCTCAACCAGAGAAGCTTGTTATGTTGGGTTGTGATTAATGAAGAGAGTCACTACTATTCAAAGTACTGAAAATAAGTGGAGCCATAGATGATATACCTACATCAATCTCCTCCTGTGATGGCTCAGAAATATCTATGTACAAGTTGCTTTCCATGAATTGATGTCAGTGTATTCTTGTGACTTATAAAATGTTCATAATGAATCTTTGAAGTCAGCTGTGCTTGTTTCTTTTCCTTTTATTTATGGTGAAAATTCAGCAGAAATAATTAGGTTGTTCTGTAATTACCATTGTGTCACTTCTTTGTGAATAAGAGCTTCTGGAATGTTCCATAAGTCTTCATCCAGTGTATACTTTTAACCAGCCCTCTTTTTTTCTGACAACATATTTTTTCTCCTTTTAATCATTTTGACTTTTTTCTACTTTTCCCTTTAGAACTTGATGTTTTGAGACTGTTAGTGTCTGGAGAGCTGAACCTTGTATTTGTCTAAACATTGAAATCTGACCTTGTACTTTTCTAAACATTGAAATCTGACATTAAATAAACTTTTTATTTTGTTCGGTTTTTTTGTTTGTTTGTTTTTGTTTTTCGAGACAGGGTTTCTCTGTGTAGCCCTGGCTGTCCTGGAACTCACTCTGTAGTCCAGGCTGTCCTCGAACTCAGAAATCCGCCTGTCTCTGCCTCCCAAGTGCTGGAATTACAGACGTGTGCCACCACTGCCTGGCTTTAAATAAATTTTAAATGAATGACTACCAATGCATCAGACAACCTAAGAATGAATCCACTATTATTATTACAGTTTCGTCCTCTTTTTGTGCTAATTGTGTTTCTTCATGAGATCACAGTGGCTCACAACTCCTATTTGTTTGCACTTATTGCAGTGCCTTTAAGCAGTGCACTTATAGCCATAATATGCACTGGTTAATTTTTGCTCATATTTCCATGTATGCTTCTCATGACAGAGAATTTAAGGTTCTAGAAACTTGAGGAGCTTACCACATTGCATCTATATTTAGGTTGAAGAGTGCAATGAAAGGTTAGTTCTTCCAACTTTCCTCTTTTTACACAATCCAGGATCTTAGCCCAGGGACTGATACCATCTAAAGTACAAAGATCTTCCTACTTCCACTTATGCATGATAATTTCCCCTATAGGCATGCCCAGAGACCCATCTTCAAGGCAACTCAGGATGCCATCATGCTGACAATTGAAATTAAAATCAGAGTAGATAAGTTTTAAAAATCTAGAATTTGTGGTTATATAGCTGTTTTTAACAAAAGCTTAGAAACAGATCTTTTTATCATGCAAATGTCTATAATTCATTTTGATTTGTTGAATGATAATTTGGATAGCCTTGCAGAGGAGGGGACAAAGACTTAGAGCAACAGTGAGAACGTGCAGCATTGACTGCTTAAATTACTGCCTCTGAAATTAGAGAAAATTGCTCTCCAAAAAGTTGTATTGAATGATACTAGAGTCTAGAGGTTATTTGTAAGACTGTGCATCCAAAAATTCGTAACACAGCCTCTCTCACCTTCTCCACACAGACAAAAAATATCTTGCCCAAAACAACAGTAGTACCTAGACTGAGAAAAAAAAAAAACCTTTAAACAAGGTGACAATGCAGGGATTCATATTGAGGGTTTTTAAGTTATTTTTCAGTAACAACTCAGGGTGTGCTTATCTAATATATAGTGTGGATTATCTCTTCAATTTTCATTGTGTTCTTTTATCTGCTTAGGTGATTGTGTGCTTAAATCATTTGTACAACTCAAAATTTGGCTTATTTTCTTAATTTATTTGATTGTCTTTTGTGCATTTCTAGCATTTGTCAGATATCTGCTTTGGGAATGTTTATTTTTCAGTCGGTGTGATTTTTTTTAAAGACTTTTTGTTTTCATTTTTAAATATACACCCACAAATGTGTGTGTGTGTGTGTGTGTGTGTGTGTGTGTGAATATTTGAGTATGTGCACTGCAAGATCACTTGGAGTTGGAGTTATAAGTATTTGTGAGCTGCTAGATGTTCCTATTGGAGCCCAATACAGATCCTGTGCAAGAGCAGCATGCTCTCTTAAACACTGAAATTTCATTAGAGGTTGCACATACTATCTTAATTTATGTCAAAAAATAAAACAAATCAACAACAGCGAAACAAAACAGAACATCAACACAACAAAACAAGACAAAAAATTTCAGTTTCCAATTTTCAATTGATGTTATAAACTATGTCTTCTTGAACACTCAAAAAACATATATAAATTCTTAGAGGCTTTTCAGGGGATTCCTTATAGTTTTATAGACAGCTGTGCTATATGTGAGAGGAGAAACTCATAATTCTCCCTCTCAACCTCACACAGGGGTCTTGCTCCACTACGTTGCTTCAGATGCATAAGCCATCATTCAGGATCCACACTAATGTCCACTCCATATTCGGTTACCATTGTCTAGTCTCCATTGTGGCTGAAAGCTTTCATTCATGAGGTAGGAATGCTTCCACATTTATTCATATGTAGCATATGAAACAATGTACAACATATTTTCTTATTATAAGGATATGGAAATATGGTTTCATTTTTATTTCTTCACCTTTAATCAGTTTTGTCTCACACATATTGAAAACGTTGTAAATATGGTGGTTTGTTATGTCCTCTTAAATTGATTTATATGAAGTATGCTACATATATGCTATGAGAAGGGACAATAAAACCCACTATTGTATGAATTTAAAAAATACTAAAAGTTTTCTAACAGAATAATTAGCTATCATTATATAAACCACTTTATTACTGCTAAATAGTTTTCACTAGGATCTTGACTTTTTTATTAACTTATCTGCTTTAGCTCTATTTTGACTAATGCCTCCATATATGCATATATATATATATATATATATATTACACTTACTAAACGAAATAATAATGTATGTATAAATATAAAAATCAGTATACTTGGAAGGTTGAAATGAATATGAAACACTTAAAAATATAATATACACTCTATCATAAACCACATATTAATAAATGAATACACACACACACACATAAAATGAGAGAGAATTTTGGATTCCACTCTTCTGGGGACCAACAGGGTTAGGATTTTTCTTATTAACCTAGGTAATGCCATTTTTTTTAGAGTTAGGCTTGGAGTGATTGTAGGCCTAAATTTCTACTTCTGAAAAGTAACTGAATGCTTCCCAGAGACCAGGTGTCCCTATTGTGGTTGAGCAAATAAGAAGTAAGATAGTGCATCCTATTTGTGTAAGGAATGCATTTACAGAAGATTATATCACTTCTCGGAATTTTCTCCCACCCCTGCTGCCTCCCTGCACTTCGTTATATAAACTATGTATAGTACATAGGTCTGACAGAGCTTGATCAAAATATAGACTTGCTCTTGTTCCTTGTGTCTCTTGTCTCTTCATTCGTCCATCCCTTCCTTAGGTCCACGATGACTCCATGGGCTGGGGCACCACTCATTCCAATATCTCCAATTTTTAACTGGAGTATTAATTAATATTATTAATAATGTAATTTCCATTGAGATATAGATTTCCTGTGCATTCTACTGTTTACTTTTCATTTTCTTTCTTTTATCTGCAATTAATTTATTCACTTATAATTATATAAACACATAATCAATTTCATGTCTTCTTCAATTTTTTCATTGTAATAAACCACTAATTCTATTAGTGTTTCTCATATGTGAATGGATACATTACCATTCACCAGATCATGGCCACATCCCCAAAGAAAAATGAACAACCGCCAGTAGATATCAATTGTAAACAGTACCTGAATGAGAGATGGGTCCTCTGAGTTCCTCTGATGGATTTTGTCTGGCTTGAGTTTATGCAAATAACCACAGCAGCTGTGATTTTGTGAGTGTTTTAGTCTTGACATCTCCTAAATATTAATGGGGGTGGGAACAGTATTAAAATGTCCCATTAAGACTGAGCCCTCAGATTCTCTACATTGACTACTACTGACTGCAAAAGGGAAGCTTCTCAGACCAGGCTCATAGCAAGCTGTCTCTAAGAATGTAATCAGAATAACAATAGGCCCTGTGTCCTTCCCACCCAGGAGCCTTTGGAGAGATGACCTATCCTCTTAAATGAATGTTATAATCACTCTATCTTATTTCTCGCTGCCTTAAGAGTAAATAACTATTTGTTAATAATGAATAAACATTACCCCTAATAGTGTCGGTTTTAGCAGTGTGTCTGTTCAAATTTTAAATTGTGCCTTACATATTCTACTACTTCAGATAGACTGTACAAATCACAACAGCTTATTTTCATCTCTGTACCCACCTCTGGCTTGTTTTTACTTCTACATTTTGCAAATAAAAATGATAGGCTTTTACCTTTTTCTGACAAGTTAATGATTGTTTAAAAGACTTACTATACTAAGAATAACTTCAGTTGAACATGAGTTATGGTTTCTGGTGCTCTTTTATAATTCTAAATTGAGGTCGACTTTTGTCTTTGTTCTATTAAATGTTCATTATTTGTTGTTCTGAAATTCTTAGTTGCTCTTACGTTTACTTACACTGGGTGCACACACTGCTGTCCATATCTTTTGTTTGTTTGTTTGTTAGTTTGTTTTTGTTTGTTTCTGTTTTTGCCTTGTTTTTCAGTGTTTCATTTTCAATGTTTTCTGTTGCTACCTATAAAATCTCATTTACTACTAATGTCAGCTAGTGTGTTTCTTATCTTAGTAATTTTACTCTTAATTTGTAGATTTTTTGTCTTTTAAAGCACTTTGTTTTTCATTAATCATTTTATACGTTTACATTTCAAGTGGTATTCCACTTCTCAGTTTCTGCTCCACAAACCGGAATCTCATTCCCCTCCCAGTTGCCTCTATGAGGGTGCTACTCTACCAACTCACCCACTACTGCCTTACCACTGTAGCATCCCCCTACACTGGGGCATCAAGCTTCCACAGGACTAAGGGCCTCCCCTTCCTTTGATGTCAGATAAGGCCATCCTCTGTTACATATGTAGCTGGAGACATGGATCCCTCCATGTATACTCTTTGGTCAGTGGTTTAGTCCCTGGGAGTTTTGGGTAGTCCAATTAGTTGATATTGTTCTTCTTATAGGGTTGCAATCCCCTTCAGATCTTTCAGTACCTCCCCTAGCTCTACCATTGGAGTCCTTGGACTAAGTTCAATGGTTGACTGTGAATAATTGCATCTGTATTAGTAAGTTGCTGGCAGAACCTCTCAGGGAACAGACATACCAGGCTCCTGTCAGTAAGCACTTCTTTGCATTAGCAATAATGTGGCAGTTTGGTGTCTGCAGATGGGATAGATCCCTAGGAGGGTAGGTCTAAGGATGGCTTTTCCTTCAGTCTCTGTTTTATTTTTTGTCCCTGTCTTTCTTTTGGACAGAAACATTCCTGGGTTAAAATTTTTGAGATGGGTGGGTGGAATCATCCCTCAACTGGGGGTCATACCTATCTACTAGAGGTGGTATCTACAGATTCTATCTCCTCTTTGTTGGGTATTTTGGCTAAGGTCATAACCGTTGGGTCCTGTGAGCATCTCCCTTCCCTGGAGTTGGGATTTTCTAGTTGGTTCCCCTAGTTCCCCATACCCAACTACTATATACTTCTATTCAATTTCCTGACCCTCTGTACTTCTGTCCCTTCACATACCTGATCTTGCCCCCATTTTCCCCTCCTCTTCCTCTTTTCCTCCCTCCCTCTAAATACTGTGATTATTTTGTTCCCCCTTCTATGTAGAATTAAAGCATCAACACTTTGGTTTTCCTTCTTCTTAAGCTTCATATGGTTTGTGGGTTGGTTCCTGGGTATTCTGAACTTTTGGGCTTATATCCACTTCTCACTGAGTACATACCATGTGTGTTCTTTTGTGTCTGGGTTACTTCACTCAGGATGATGTTTTCTAGTTCCATCTATTTGCCTGTGAATTTCACAAAGTAATTGTTTTTAATAGCTGAGTAGTACTCCATTGTATAAATGTACATTTTCTTTATCCATTCCTTTGCTGAGGGACATCTGGGTTGTTTCCAGCTGCTGGCTATTATAAATAAGGTTGCTATAAACATAGTATAGCATAGCATGTGTCCTTGTTATATGCTGGAACATCTTATGGGTATGTACTCAGGAGTGGTATAGCTGGGTTTGCAGATAGATCTATTTCCAGTTTTCTGAGAAACCCCTAGATTGTTCTCCAAAGTGGTTTTACCAGTTTGCAATCTCATCAACAACAGAAGAATATTCCTCTTTCTCCACATCCTCACCAGCATCTCGGAGTAATTTTGTTTTGCATTTCCCTGATGACTAAGGATGTTGAACAATTCTTTAGGTGCTTCTCAGCCAGTCAAGATTCCTCAGTTGAGAATTCTTTGTTTAGCTCTGTACCCCATTTTTAATAGGGTTATATAGTTCTCTGTAGTCTACCTTCTTGAGCTCTTTGTATATTTTGGATATTAGCCATTTGGATCAGATGTAGGGTTGGTAAAGACTTTTTCCCAATCTGTAGACTGCTGTTTTGTCCTAATGACAGAGTCCTTTTCCTTACAGAAGTTTTTCAATTTAATGAGGTCTCATTTGTCAATTGTTGATCTTAGAACTTTAGCCATTGGTGTTCTGACTAGGAACATTTCCCCTGTGTTTATGAGTTCTAGGATCTTTCCAATTTTCCCTTCTATTAGATTCAGTGTATCTGGTTTTATGTGGATGTCCTTGAATTATTTGGACTTGAGCTTTGTACAGGGAGATAAGAATGGATCAATTTACATTCTCCTACATGTCATTTGAACCAGTACCATTTGTTGAAAATGTTTTCTTTTTTCCACTGGATGGTTTTGGCTTCTTTGTCAAAGATCAAGTGACCGTAGGTGTGTGGGTTTATTTCTGGGTCTTCAATTCTATTCCATTGATCTGCCTGTGTGTCTCTGTACCAATACCATGAAGATTTTATCACTATTGTTCTGTAGTATACCTTGAGGTCAGGGATGGTGATTTCTCCAGAAGTTCTTTTTTTGTTGAGAATAATTTTCACTATCCTGGGTTATTGTTATTCCAGATGAATTTGAGAATTGCTCTTTCCATCTCTGAAGAATTGAGTTGGAATTTTGATGCTAATTGCATTGAATCTGTAGATTGCTTTTGGTAAGATGGCCATTTTACTATGTTAATGAGCAGGGGAGATCTTTTTATCTTCTGAGATCTTCTTTGATTTCTTTCTTCAGAGACATGAAGTTCTTGTCATACAGATATTTCAGTTGCTTGGTGTACTGGCCAGCTTTGTGTGTCAACTTGGCACAATCTGGAGTTATCACAGAGAAAGGAGCTTCAGTTGAGAAAATACCTCCATGAGATCCAGCGGTAAGGCATTTTCTCAATTAGTGACCAAGGGGGAAGGGCCTCTTCTGAGTCGCATCATCTGTGGGCTGGTAGTCTTGGGCTCTATAAGAAACCAAGCTGAGCAAGCCAGAAGAAAACAAGCCAGTAAGAAACATCCCTCCATGGCCTCTGCATTAGCTCCTGCTTCCTGACCTGCTTGAGTTCCAGTCCTGACTTCTTTTCTTGATGAACAACAATTGGAAGTGTAAGCTGAATAAACCCTTCCCTCCCCAACTTGCACCTTAGTCATGATGTTTGTGCAGGAATCGAATCCCTGACTAAGACACTGGGTTGGAGTAAAAATTCTACCAGAGAACTCCTACAGCTGATAAACAACTTCAGGAAAGTGGCTGCACATACTGTTCTTGTGGAAAGATCTTTGGCAAATATTTCCGATGAAATTGCATTGGAAAATACACCTGAAACCTATAGATCTCTGAGTTATACCAAATCCAGGAAACTAAACAACTTTACAGCCAATTTATATATTTATAAAAAAACCTGAGGGAAGAAGTTAGAAAATTAGGACAAAACTTTTAAAAACTTCATTTTTGAAAATACACCTCCAGCCAGGGTTGTTGGCCCAGGCTTGTAATTGCAGTTATTTGGGAGTTTGAGGCAGATAAATTTCAGCTGAAGAGCTGCCTGAATTGCACAGTAGACTCAGAGGTGGCTCCAGCAATTTAGTGAGACCTTGCCTCACAACAAAAAGTAAAGACATCCTAGGATGTAGCTCCAAGGGAAAGGACTCATTCTGTATGCATGATGCCCTGGTCTCAACCCTCAGTAATGCCAAAAACATAATTTAAATTTTCCTGCTTAAAGCATCATCATAAATCTAAGTACAAATGATTGTATGGGTGGGCTTTGTGACTAGTGTGTTGATTAAGAAACTTTCATTAAATTAGCGGATACTGGCTTTTTTATTATTGATTATTTTATTTACAGTCCAATTATGGTTCCCCTTCTCTGTTTCCCCTCTGAAAAGCCCCCTATCCTATCCCTCCTCCTCCTGCCTTTTTGAGGGTGTTCACTCATCCACTTCTGCCTCATCATCCTAGCATCCCTCTACACTGGGGTATCAAACCTCCTCAGAACCAAGGGCCTCTCATCCCATTGCTGCCAGATAGGGCAATCCTCTGTTACATATGCATCGGGAGCCATTGGTCCCTCCATGTGTACTTTTTGGTTGGTAGTTTAGTCCCTGGGAGCTTTGGAGCTCTGGGGGAGGGGGTTTTGTTAGTGGATATTGTTCTTCCTATGGAGTTGCAAACCTCTTCAGTTCCTTCAGTCCCTCCCCTAACTCTTCCATTGGGGTATCTGTGCTCAGTCCAGTGGTTGGCTAAGAGGTTACCTTCTCTGCTCCTGTCTGCTCTTCAATTATGACTATTGAAAATTTCCATTTAATCTTTAGATTCCAAAGTCAACTTTCATATTCTGAATCTGATGACCTCTAAACCTGAGTAAATCAATTATAGTTGTTTTCTAATATAAAGAAATTACACCACACTAAAAGAGACTATTGTGGAGAGAAACAACTGGTGTCAACCTGACTGAGGGACTGCATAAAAAGGGGAGTTTTCAGGACTGAAGGAGTGTCAAAAGCCAGGAAAGATGGCAGAGGGGAAGAGTTTGTACCTTCTACATAATACACATTGTTCATAATGATACCAATACTACTACAGAGAAACAAAGAGAACGTAGCACACAGAGATCTGAGACACTATGATGGTGATGAAGGAATTTCTTCAGACCAGTCAAATTCATAACATGATGGATAAGCTGATTCACCTTATACATTGGCAGACAAGCATTACTTCAACAGATGACTATTACACTGGTCATACAGCACAATGGATTTTTAAAAATACCTATAGAGTACAAATAAACAAGTGATTATCTCAACTCTAGAGGAGGGAGTGGTTGTTACTAGAAATAGTATAACATTTGCATTTGGCAAATGTACAAAGGTGTGTGTGTTATCAAAAGGAAGTATTCCATCTCTAGTATATGGGAAAGAAGTCCCACACAGCAGTGTGCTGTGTGGCAAGTGATCTCGTAGGCTACTTAGTTCTTACAGCTCTATTGTGCTGGCATCTATTGCAGGACTGCCCCATCTTAAAACTTTTACCATGTTCTTTCTTTTATATTTTTATTTATTTATGTGTTGGTTGGTTTGTATGTTTGTTTATTTAAAGAAAATTCTAATTATGTATGACTTCCTGGGCTCTGGAGATCAGGCCAGCCTACAATTCAAAAAGATCTACTTGCTTCTGTCTCCAGAGTGCTTGGAATCACATCCAGAGTCTGGTCCACAACTAATTTGATGGTTAAGATAAGTTTTTGAGCTTTTGAGAGATGATTAGGTGAACTATTTACCATTTAATTGACAATATAATTAATAGGAACTTTGGAGAAGGTTCAAATGTGAGGAGTTTTTGTGTGACATTGATTAACTTGTTGGAGCCATGAGTTAAACTGTGTTCAGCAGGATGACTCATGTCCAGGAATGAATCCCCAGAGTCTGTGAATACGTTAATTATGTAGTAAATGGACATTAAAGTGAAAGATGTAATTAAGGTCAAGCTAATAATAAAACAAAGATTATTCTAATTATGTAAAGTAATTCAATAATCTTAATAAAAAGACCATCTAAATGCTGGAGAGAGAGGTAAAAGAATCAGTTGCAGGGAAATGAGATGTGGAAATTGTTGAACTTGCCATTGGCTGGATTTGAGAATAACAACAGTCTACTAGGAAAGCTTTGTGCCTTGGCAAGATACAAAGATAAGAAAATGGGTTTCTGGGAGCCCATAGACAGTAATGCATGCCCACCAACATTTTATTTCTACCTATTGGTACCACTTTAGATGTAAGGTGTCAAAACTATGAGATAATAATATTGTATTGTCTTCAGCCCACAAAACTATTGGTAGTTTATTATAGCAGCAATAGACAGACATACAGCAGTAGACATACAGCAGTAGACATACAGCCATAGACATACAGCCATAGACATACAGCAGTAGACAGCAGTAGACAGACAGCAGTACACAGACAGCAGTAGACAGACAGCCATAGACATACAGCCATAGACATACAGCAGTAGACAGCAGTAGACAGACAGCAGTACACAGACAGCAGTACACAGACAGCAGTAGACAGACAGCAGTAGACATACAGCTATAGACAGACAGCAGTAGACAGACAGCAGTAGACAGACAGCAGTAGA
>JADRCH010000109.1:31434-58198 GCA_019843965.1 Rhynchomys soricoides | reverse complement strand
CAGCAGTAGACAGACAGCAGTAGACAGACAGTAGTAGACATACAGCAGTAGATAGCAGTAGACAGACAGCAGTAGACAGACAGCAGTAGACAGCAGTAGACAGACAGCAGTAGACAGACAGCAGCAGACATACAACAGTAGACAGACAGTAGTAGACAGACAGCAGACAGTTAGTTTGTTGCCTTTTAGGTTCTTATTAAATTTTTTTTTTATTTTTTATTTTCCCTACTTTATTTACATTTCAAATGTTTTCCCCTTTCCAGATCTCCCCTTTGTAACCTCTCAATATCCTTCCCCCTCCCCCTGCCACTACGGAGTATACCCCACCCACCCACCCACTCTCTACTTACCTCCTTGGCATTCTCCTCTACTAGGGATCTAACACCCTCAGGCCCAAAGGCCTCTCCTCCCCCTGATGGTCAACAAGACCCTCCACTGCCTCAAATATGGGGCCAGCACCGTGGGCCCCTCCATGTGTATTCTTTGGTTGGTGGATCAGACTACAGGAGTATCAGCGGGTCAGGCCAGTTGCCACTGTTGCTGCCTCCCTGGGGCTGCAAACTCCCTCAGCTCCTTCAGTCCCTTCCCCAAGTCCTCCATCTGGGACCTCATGCTCAGTCCTACTGTTGCTGTGAAGTGACTCTTGGGTATTTCAAACTTTTCGGGCTAATAACCACTTATCAGTGAGTACATACTATGTTCACTTGTTTGTGAATGTGTTACCTCGCTCAGGATGATATTTTCAAGTTCCATCCATTTGTCTGCAAATTTCATGAAGTCATTGTTTTTAATAGCTGAGTAGTATTCCATTGTGTAAATATACCACATTTTCTGTATCCATTCCTCTGTGGAGGGACATCTGGGTTGTTTCCAGCTTCTGGCTATTATAAATATGGCTGCTATGAACATAGTAGAACATGTGTCTTTATTACATGTTGGAGCATCTTCTGGGTATATGCCCAGGAGTGGAATAATTGGGTCCTCAGGTAGTAATATGTTCATTTTTCTGAAGGTCCTCCAAACTGATTTCCAGAGAGGTTGTATCAGATTGCATTCCCACCAGCAATGGAGGAGTGTTCCTCTTTCTCCACATCCTCACCAACATGTGCTGTCACCTGAGTTTTTGATCTTAGCCATTCTGACTGGTGTGAGGTAAAATCTCATGGTTTTTTGTTTTTTGTTTTTTTTTTTTGCATTTCTCTGATGACAAAGGATGTTGAACATTTCATTAGGTGCTTCTCGGTCATTCGAATTTCCTCAGTTGAGAATTCTCTTTTTAGCTCTCTTCCTCATTTTTTGATAGGGTTCTTTGGATCTCTGGAGTCTAGCTTCTTGAGTTCTTTGTATACATTGGATACAATGTCTATCTGATATAGGATTGGTAAAGATCTTATCCCAATTGGTCGGTTGATGTTTTGTCCTATTTACAGTGTCCTTTGCCTTACAGAAGCTTTGTAATTTTATGAGGTCCCATCTGTCGATTCTTGATCTTAGAGCACAAGCCACTGGTGTTCTGTTCAGGAACTTTTCCCCTGTGCACAAGTGTTTGAGACTTTTCCCCACACTCTCAGTATATCTGGTTTTATGTGGAGGTCCTTGATCCACTTGGACTTGAGCTTTGTACAGGGAGATAGGAATGGATCAATTCGCAATCTTCTACATGGAGACCTACAGTTGAACCAGCACCATTTGTTTAAGATGCTGTCTTTTCTCCACTGGATGGTTTTAGCTCCTTTGTCAAAGATCAAGTGACCATAAGTGTGGGTGTTCATTTCTGAGTCTTCAATTGTATCCATTGATCTACCTGCCTGTCACTGTACCAATACCATGCAGTTTTTATCACTACTGCTCTGTAGTACAGCTTGAAGTCAGGGAAGCTGATTATCCCAGAAGTTCTTTTATTGAAAATAGTTTATGCTATCCTGGGTTTTTTGTTATTCCATATGAATTTGAGAATTGCTTTTTTTAGTCTATGAAGAATTGAGTTGGGATTTTGATGTGGATTGCATTGAATCTGTAGATTGCTTTTGGCAGGATGGCCATTTTAACTATATTAACCTTGCCAATTCATGAGCATGGGAGATCTTTCTATCTTCTCAGGTCTTCTTCAATTTTTTTCTTCAGAGACTTGAAGTTCTTGTCATACAGTTCTTTCACTTGTTTTGTTAGAGTCACACCAAGATATTTTATATTGTTTGTGACTATTGTGAAGGGTGTCATTTCCCTAATTTCTTTTTCAGCCTGTTTATCCTTTGAGTATAGGAAGTCTACTGATTTGCTTGAGTTAATTTTGTATCCAGCCACTTTGCTGAAGTTGTTTATCAGCTATAGCAGATCTCTGGTGGAGTTTTTCAGATCACTTAAGTATACCATCAGATCATCTGCAATTAGTGATATTTTGATTTCTTCTTTTCCAATTTGTATCCCTTAGACCTCCTTTTATTGTCTGATTCCTTTAGCTAGAACTTCAAGTACTATATTGAGTAGATTGGGAGAGAGAGGGCAGCCTTGCCTAGTTCCTGATTTTAGTGGGATTGCTTTGACTTTCTCTCCATTTAGTTTTGTGTTGGCTATTGGTATGTTGTATATTTCTTTTACTATGTTCAGGTATGCACCTTGAATTCCTGGTCTTTGCAAGACTTTTATCATGAAGGGATGTTGAAGTTTGTCAAATGCTTTTACAGCATCTAACCATGTGGTTTTTTCTTTGAGTTTGTTTATGTAGTAGATTACATTGACAGATTTCTGGGTATTGAACAACCCCTGCATCCCTGGGATGAAGCCTGCTTGATCGTGGAGAATGATCATTTTGATGTGTTCTTGGATTTTGTTTGCCAGAATTTTATTGAGAATTTTTACATCGATATTCATAAGGGACATTGGTCTGAAGTTTTATGTTATTGTTAGATGTTTTTGAGGCTTTGGTATCAGTGTAACTGTGGCATCATAGAATGAATTGGGTAATGTTCCTTCCGTTTCTATTTTGTGAAATAGCTTGAAGAGTATTGGTATTAGGTCTTCTTTGAAGGTCTGATAGAATTCTGCAATGAGCCATTCTGGTCCTGGGCTTTTTTTGGTTGGGAGACTTTTAATGACTGCTTCTATTTCTTTAGGGGTTATGGGACTGTTTAGATGGTTTATGTGATCCTGATTTAACTCTGGTAATTGGTATCTGTCTAGAAACTTGTCCATTTCCACCAGATTTTTGAATTTTGTTGTGCATAGGCTTTTGTAGTAGGATCTGATAATATTTTTAATTTCCCGAGCCTGTTATTATATCTCCATTTTCATCTCTAATTTTATTAATTTGCATACTGTCTCTGTGACCTCTGGTTAGTCTGGCTAAGGGTTTATCTATCTTGTTGATTTTCTCAAAAAAACAAGCTCCTGGTTTTGTTGATTCTTTGTATAGTTCTTTTAGTTTCCACTTGGTTTATTTCAGCCCTTAATTTGATTATTTCCTGCCTTCTACTCTTCATGGGTATATTAGCTTCTTTTTGTTCTTGAACTTTCAGGTGTGCTGTTAGGCTGTTAGTATATGCTCTCTCCAGTTTCTTTTTGGATGCATTCAGAGCTATGAGTTTTCCTCTTAACACTGCTTTCATTGTATCTCACAGGATTGGGTAAATTGTACTTTCATTTTCATTATACTCTAGGAAGTCTTTAATTTCCTTCTTTATTTCTTCCTTGACCAAGTTATCATTGAGCAGAGCACTCTTCAGCTTCCATGTGTATGTGGGCTTTGTGTTGTTGTTGTTGTTGCCATTAAAGATCAACCTCAATCTGTAGTGATCTGATAGGAGGCATGGGATTATTTCAATCTTCTTGTATCTGTTGAGGTTTATTTTGTGACCAATTATATGATCAATTTTGGAGAAGGTTCCATGAGGTGCTGAGAAGAAGGTGTATTCTTTTGATGTAGGATGAAATGTTCTATAGATATCTGTTAAACCCATTTGGTTTATAACATTTGTTAGTTTCACTGTGTCACTGTTTAGTTTATGTTTCCAAGATCTGTCTATTGTTTATAGTGTGGTGTTGAAGTCTCTCACTATTATTGTGTGAGGTGCACTGTGTGCTTTGAGCTTTAATAGAGTTTCTTTTATGAATGTGGGAGCGCTTGCATTCAGTTCATAGATGTTCAAAATTGAGAGTTCTTCTTGGTATGTTTTTCTTTGATGAGTATGAAGTGTCCTTCCTTATCTTTTTTGATGACTTTTCGTTGAAAGCCAATTTTATTTGATATTAAAATGGCTACTCTAGCCTACTTCTTGGGGCCATTTGCCTGGAAAATTGTTTTCCAGAACTTTACTCTGAGGTACTGTTTGTCTTTAACATGGAAGTGAATTTCCTGGATGTAGCAAAATGGAGGGTCTTGTTTATGATTCCAGTCTGTCAGTCTATGTCTTTTTATTGAGGAGTTGAGACCATTGATGTTAAAAGATATTAAAGAATAGTGATTGTTGTTTCCTGTTATTTTTGATGTTGTTTATATGTATGTGTGGCTTTCTTCTTTTGAGTTTGTTCAAAGATTATTTTCTTGCTTTTTCTTGAGTGTAGTTTCCCTCCTTGAGTTGGCATTTTCTGTCTATTATTCTTTGTAGGGATGGGTTTGTGGAAATATACTGTGCAAATTTGGATTGGTCATAGAATATTTTGGTTTCACCATCTAAGATTATTGAGATTTTTGCTGGGTATAGCAGCCTGGGCTGGCATTTGTGTTCTCTTAGAGTCTGTATGAGATCTGCCCAGGATCTTCTAGATTTCATAGTCTCTGGTGAGAAATCTGGTGTAATTCTGATAGGTCTGCCTTTACATGTTACTTGCCCTTTTTCCCTTACTGCTTTTAGTATTCTTTCCTTGTTTTGTGTATTTGGTGTTTTGACTATAAAGTGATGGGAGGAATTTCTTTTCTGGTCCAGTCTACTTGAAGTTCTGTAGGCTTCTTTTCTAGTTATGTTCATCTCTTTCTTTAAGTTAGGGAATTTTCTTCTATAATTTTGTTGAAGATATTTACTGGTCCTTTAAGTTGGAAATCTTCACTCTCTTTTATACCCATTATCCTCAGGTTCTGTCTTCTCATTGTATCTTGGGTATCTTGGATGTTTTGGGTTAGGAGCTTTTTGGGTTTTGTGTTGTCTTTTACTGTTGTGTCCATGTTTTCTATGGTATCTTCTGCCCCTGAGATTCTCTCTTCCATCTCTAGTATTCTGTTGGTGATGCTTGCATCTATGACTCCTGACTTCTTTCCTTGGTTCTCCAACTCCAGGGTTGTCTCCCTTTGTGATTTCTCTATTTTTTCTATTTCTGTTTTTAATTCCTGAATAGTTTTGTTCATTTGTTTGATTGTATTTCCCTGTAATTCTTTCTGTTTGATTGTGTTTTCCTGCAATTCATTAAGGGATTTCTGTGTGTCCTCTTTAAGGGTTTCCAGTTTTTTACCTGTGTTTTCTTGTATTTCTTTAAGGGAGTTATATATTTCCTTCTTAATATCTTCTATCATCCTCTTGATAAGTGATTTTAAGTCTGAGTCTTCTTTTTCTGGTGTGTTGGGGTATCCAGGGCTGGCTCTGGTGGGAGAGCTGGGTTCTGATGAAGCCAAGTAGTATTGGTTTCTGTACCTTGTGTTCTTGCTCTTGTCTTTCACCATCTGGTTATCTCTGATGTTAACAGGTCATTCTCTCGCTGACCGTGGCTTGCCTTTCCTTCAAGTTCAGGTGTCAATATTCCTTGGAGACCCGTTCTGTCTCCAGGCTGTTCTTCAGTCCCTGTGTCTGGAGTCCTCCTTTCTCTGGCTTTTCCACTCAAGTGGGCTGCTAGCTTTCTCCTGGAGCTGTTTGTCTATGTAGCCCTGGTGGCCCTCGCAGACATGTTCTGCAGTAGGTTGAAATCAGCAGGTTCTTACCTCAAGGCTTTTCCTCAATCCCTGAGTCTGGAGCCCTGCTGTTGCTGACTTCTCCACACAGGTGGGCAGCTTGCTTTTTCCTGGTGCTGTTTGGCTATGGAGGCCTAGTGGCCCAGTCAGAGGGCTCCCGCCACAGGTCGAAACTGGCAAGCTCTTATCTCCCGACTTTTCCATAATAGACAGTTTTATGATATACCTGTCTTTACTATATTTATATTGCAAACTATCTGTTATGTTTATATAATCTTTGAAAAGGAAAATGACATTATTTTCTCCAATCCAGAAGCAGAAAATTTCCTATTGTTCCATGACGATTAAGTTAAAAAAAAGCAAGACTCAAAGCCAGGACATCTGATTGTAATATATATATGCTATCTGTCATACAGCAATGTATTAGTCTACCCTGTATTGTAGCTGTAAAGTTGTTCAAGAATTAATTTACAAGCAGAAAAGTTTTAATTGGTTCACAGATAAGGAGCTTTTGTGCTCACACAGGGCAGACTCATTTTCTTTGAGTTTCTAGTGTGAATGCTCCAGGCCAAGATTGAGAGAAATGATTCTCTGTACAAGTGTAAAAGAGATAAACTCAAGAACTAGGGTCTGCATTGTCCTTCAGAGCCTCATTTCAATCATGTAAAGAGCTAAACCTAGCTCATGTGGAACCTTCGAGCCATCCAGTGTTCAAAATATCATAGACATCGATTTTTTTCATACATTATTTACATTTCAAATGGTTCCCCCTTTCCATATCTCTCCTTTGGAACCTCCCTATTCCCTCCCCCTCCCCCTGCCACTATGGGGGTATTCCCCCAACCACCCACTCACCCACTCTCCCCTTCCCTGCTTAGCATTCTTCTATACTAGGGCATCTAACACCTTCAGGCCCAATTGCCACTGCTCCCCCTCATGGCTAACAAGACCCTCCTCTACCACATATGTGGCCAGCACCATGGGTCCCTCCATGTATATTCTTTGGTTGGTGATCCAGCCTCCGGGAGCATCAAGGGATCAGGCCAGTTGCCATTGTTGCTCCTTCCCTGGGGCTGCAAACTCCCTCAGGTACTTCAGTTCCTTCTACAACTCCACTATCAGGGACCACATCTTCAGTCAAACAGTTGCTGTGAATTGAATCATGGATGTTCCAATTTCTGGGGCTAAATACCACTTATCAGTGAGTACATACCATGTTCATTTTTTGTGACTGTGTTACCTCACTCAGGATGATATTTTCAAGTTCCATCCATTTGCCTATGAATTTCATGAAGTCATTGTTTTTAATAGCTGAGTAGTATTCCATTGTGTAAATGAACCACATTTTCTATATCCATTCCTCTGTGGAGGGACATCTGGGTTGTTTCCAGTGTCTGGATATTATAAATATGGCTGCTATGAACATAGTGGAATATGTGTCTTTATTGCATGTTGGAGGATCTTCTGGGTGTATGCCAAGGAGTGGTATAGCTGGGTCCTCAGGTAGAATTATATTCATTTTTCTGAGGGTCTGCCAAACTGATTTCCAGAGAGGTTGTATCAGCTTGCATTCCCACCAGCAATGGAGGAGTGTTCTTCTTTCTCCACATCCTCGCCAGCATCTGCTGTCACCTGAGTTTTTGATCTTAGCCATTCTGACTGGTGTGAGGTGAAATCTCAGGGTTGTTTTGATTTGCATTTCCCTGATGACAAAGGATTTTGAACATTTCTTTAGGTGCTTCTTAGTCATTCGTGTTTCCTCAGATGAGAATTCTCTGTTTAGCTCTGTTCCCCATTTTTTAATAGGGTTATTTGGATCTCTGGGGTCTAGCTTCTTGAGTTCTTTGTATACATTGGATATTAGCACTCTATCAGATGTAGGATTGGTAACGATCTTTTCCCAATCTGTAGGTTGCCGTTTTGTTCTATTTACAGTGTCCTTTGCCTTATAGAAGCTTTGTAAATTTATGAGGTCCCAGTTGTTGATTCTTGATCTTAGAGCACAAGCCATTGGTGTTCTGTTCAGTAACTTTTCCCCGGTGTCCAAATGTTCAAGACATTTTTCCACATTCTATTACATCCAGTGTATTTGGTTTTATATGGAGGTCCTTGATACACTTGGATTTGAGCTTTGTACAGGGAGATAGGAATGGATCAATTTGCAATCTTCTTCATGTAGACCATGAGTTGAACCAGCACCATTTGTTGAAGATGCTGTCTTTTTTCCACTGCATGATTTTAGCTCCTTTGTCAAAGATCAAGTGACCATAAGTGTGTGGGTTCATTTCGGGGTCTTCCAATTGTATTCCATTGATCTACCTGCCTGTCACTGAACCAATACCCCACAGGTTTTATCACTACTGCTCTATAGTACAGCTTGAGGTCAGGGAGGCTCATTCCCCCAGAAGTCTTTTTAGTGTTGATAAGAGTTTTTGGTATCCTGGTTTTTCATTATTCCATATGAATTTGAGAATTTCTCTTTCTAAGTTTATGAAGAATTGAGCTGGAATTTTGATGGAAATTGCATTGAATCTGTAGATTGCTTCCAGCAGGATGGCCATTTTAACAATATTAATCGTGCCAATCCATGAGCATGGGAGATCTTTCCATCTTCTGAGGTCTACTTTGATTTCTTTCTTCAGTGACTTGAAGTTCTTGTCATACAGATCTTTCACTTGCTTGCATAAAATCACACCAAGTTATTTTATATTGTTTGTGACAATTGTGAAGGGTGTCATTTCCCTAATTTCTTTCTCAGCCTGTCTATTCTTCGAGTATAGGAAGGCTACTCTGTTGCTTGAGTTAATTTTGTATCCAGCCACTTTAATGAAGTTGTTTATCAGCTGTAGCAGATCTCTGGTGTTTTTCAGGTCACTTAAGTATACCATCATATCATCTGCAATTATTGATATTTTGATTTCTTCCTTTCCAATTTGTATCCCTTTGACCTCCATTTGTTGTCTAATTGCTCTGGCTAGAACTTCAAATACTATATTGAATAGATAGGGAGAGAGAGGGCAGCCTTGCCTAGTTCCTGATTTTAGTGGGATTGCTTCGAGTTTCTCTCCATTTAGTTTGATGTTGGCTATTGGTTTGCTGTATATTGATTTTTCTATGTTGATGTATGCTCCTTGAATGTGTGATCTTTGCAAGACTTTTATCATGAAGGGATGTTGAATTTTGTCAAATGCTTTTTCAGTATCTAACGAAATGACCTTGTGGCTTTTTTTCTTTGAGTTTGTTTATGTAGTGGATTACACTGATGGATTTCTGGTTATTGAACTAGCCCTGCATCCCTGGGATGAAGCCTTCTTGATCATGGTGAATGATCGATTTTATATGTCCTTGGATTCAGTTTGCAAGAATTTTATTGAGTATTTTTACAACGATATTCATACGAGAAATTGGGAAGAAATTTTCTTTCTTTGTTGGGTCTTTGTGAGGTTTTGGTATCAGTGCAACTGTGGCCTTATAGAATAAATTGGATTTCTGTTTCTATTTTGTGGCATAGATTGAAGAGTATTGGGATTAGGTCTTCTTTGAAGGTCTGATAGAATTCTGCACTGAACTTACCCAGTTCTGGGTGTTTTTTGGTTGGGAGACTTTGTGTGTGTGTGTGTGTGTGTGTGTGTGTGTGTGTGTTTCCAAAGGTTTATTGTGACTTTTTTAAAATTTTTCATATTTTATTTATATTTCAAATGTTTCTCCCTTTACAGATTTCCCTTTGGAAACTCCCCATTCCCTCCACCCTCCCCCTGCCACTATGGGGATGTTCTCCCATCCACCCACCCACCCATTCATTCTTGTCTTCCCTCCTTGGCATTCTCAAATACTGGGGAATCTAACACCCTCAGGCCCAAGGGCCTTTCCTCCCCCTGATGGATAACAAGACCCTCCTCTGCAGCATTTGTGGTTAGCACCATGGGTCCCTCCATGTGTATTCTTTGGTTGGTGGATCACTCTCCATGAGTATCGGGGGGTTCAAGCCCATTGCCAATGTTTATGCCTCCCTGGGGATGCAAACTCCCTCAGCTCCTTCAGTCTCTTCTCCAAGTCCTCCATCTGGGACTTCACACTTAGCCCTACTGTTGCTGTGAAATTACTGTTGGGTATTTCAAACTTTTTGGGCTAATAAACACTTAACAGTGAGTACATGCCATGTTCATTCTTCTGTTACTGCATTACCTCGCTCATGATGATATTTTCGAGATCTATCCATTTGTCTACGAATTTCATGAAGTCATTGTTTTTAATAGCTGAGTAGTATTCCATTGTGTAAATATACCACATTTTCTGTATCCATTCCTCTGTGGAGGGACATCTGGGTTGTTTCCAGCTTCTGGCTATTATACATATGGCTGCTATGAACATAGTAGAACATGTGTCTTTATTACATGTTGGAGCATCTTCTGGGTATATGCCCAGGAGTGGTATAGCTGCATCCTCAGGTAGTATAATGTTCATTTTTCTGAGGGTCTGCCAAACTGATTTCCAGAGAGGTTGTATCAACTTTCATTCCCACCAGCAATGGAGGAGTGTTCCTCTTTCTCCACATCCTTTCCAACATCTGCTGTTACCTGAATTTTTGATCTTAGCCATCCTGAGTGGTGCAAAGTGAAATCTCATGGTTTGTTTTTTTTTTTTTTTTTTTTGCATTTCCCTGATGACTAAGGATATCTTTAGGTGCTTCTCGGCCATTTGAGTTTACTCAGTTGAGAAATCTCTGTTTAGCTCTCTTCCCCATTTTTTGATAGGGTTATTCGGATCTCTGGAGTCTAGCTTCTTGAGTTCTTTGTATACATTGGATATTAGCCATCTATCGGATGTAGGATTGGTTAGGAGACTTTTAATGACTGCTTCTATTTTCTTAAGGGCTTATGGGACTGTTTCGATGGTTTATTTGATCCTGATTTAACTTAGGTGTTTAGTATAAGTCTAGAAACTTGTCCATTTCATCTGATTTTCCAATTTTGTTGAGTATAGACTTTTCCAGTAGGATCTGATGGTTTTTTTTTTTAATTTCCTCAGAATCTGTTGTTATATCTCCCTTTTTCTTTTATAATTTTGTTAATTTGGATGCTGTCTCTGTGCTCTCTGGTTAGTCTGCATAAGAATTTATCTATCTTGTTGATTTTCTGAAAGAAACAGCTCCTGGTCTTGTTGATTCTTTGTATAGTTCTTTTAGTTTCTACTTGGTTGATTTCAGCCCTTAATTTGATTATTTCCTGCCTTCTACTCCTCTTGGGTGTATTAGCTTCTTTTTGTTCTAGAACTTTCAGTTCTGCTGTTAAGCTGCTAGTATATGCTCTCTCAAGTTTCTTTTTGGAGGTATTCAGAGCTCAGAGTTTTCCTCTTAATACTGCTTTCATTGTGTCCCATAGGTTTGGGTATGTTTTACTTTCATTTTCATTAACTTCTAGGAAGTCTTTAATTTCTTTCTGTATTCCTTCCTTGACCAAGTTATCACTGAGTAGAGCATTGTTCAGCTTTCAAGTGTATGTGGGCTTTCTGTTGTTGTTGCTGCCATTGAGGACCAGCCTTATTTTGTAGTGTTCTTATAGGTGGCATGGGATTATTTCAATCTTCTTATATCTGTTGAGGCTTCTTTTGTGGCTAATTATATGATCAATTTTGGAGAAGGTACCATGAGGTGCTGAGAAGAAGGCATATTCTTTTGGTGTAGGATGAAATGTTCTATAGATATCTGTTAAACCCATTTCGTTCATAGCATCTGTTAGTTTCACTGTGTTTCTGTTTAGTTTATGTTTACAAGGTCTGTACATTGATGATAGTGGGGTGCTGAAGTCTCCCATTATTATTGTGTGAGGTGCAATGTGCGATTTGAGCTTTATTAGCATTTCTTTTACAAATGAGGGAGCCCTTGCATAGGGGCAAAGATGTTCAGAATTGAGAGTTCTTCTTGGTAGATTTTTCCTTTGATGAGTATGAAGTGTCCTTCCTTTTTTGATGACTTTTGGTAGAAAGTCAATTTTATCCGATATTAGATTGGCTACTCCAGCCTGTTTCTTGGTGCCATTTGCCTGGAAAATTGTTTTCCAGTTTTACCCTGAGGTAGTATTTGACTTTAACACAGATGTGCATTTCCTGGATTCAGCAAATACTAGGTCCTGTTTATGAATCCATTCTGTCAGTCTTTTTATGGAGGAATTGAGTCCATTGCAGTTAAGAGATTTTAAAGAATAGTGATTGTTGCCTCCTGTTATTTTCAATGTTGTTTATGTTTTTGTGTGGCTATCTTCTTTTGCGTTTTTTCAAAGATTACTTTCTTGCTTTTTCTTGGGTGTAGTTTCCCTCCTTGAGTTGACGTTTTCCATCTATTATTCTTTGTAGGGATGGGTTTGTGGAAATACACTGTGCAAATTTGGATTGGTCATAGAATATTTTGGTTTCACCATCTATGATTATTGAGAGTTTTGCTGGGTATAGCAGCCTGGGCTGGCATTTGTGTTCTCTTAGAGTCTGTATGAGATCTGCCCAGGATCTTCTAGCTTTCATAGTTTCTGGTAAGAAGTCTGGTGTAATTCAGATAGGTCTGCCTTTATATGTTACTTGCCCTTTCTCGCCTACTGCTTTTAATATTCTTTACTCATATTGTGTATTTGGTGTTTTGACTATAATGTGACGGGAGGAATTTCTTTTCTGGTCCTGTCTATTTGGTGTTCTGTAGGCTTCTTGTATATTTATGTTCGTCTCTTTCTTTAGGTTAGGGAAGTTTTCTTCTATAATTTTGTTGAAGATATTTACTGGTACTTTAAATTGGGAATTTTCACTCTCTTCTATACCTATTATCCTCAGGTTCTGTCTTCTCATTGTATCATGGATATCCTGTATGTTTTGGGTTAAGGGCCCTTTTCATTTTGTGTTTTCTTTGACAGTCTTGTCCATGTTTTCTATAATATCTTCTGCACCTGGGATTCTCTCTTCCATCTCTTGTCTTCTGTTTGTGATGCTAGTATCTATGACTCCTTTTTTCTTTCCTAAGTTTTCTAACTCCAGGTTTTTCTCCCTTTTTGATTTCTTGATTGTTCCTATTTCTGTTTTTAATTCCTGGATGATACTATTCATTTGTTTGATTGTGTTTTCTTGTAATTCTTTCCGTTTGATTGTGTTTTCCTGTAATTTTTTAAGGGATTTTTGTGTGTCCTCTTTAAGGGCTTCCAGTTGTTTACCTGTGTTTCTGTTTTATTTCTTTAAGGGAGTTATTTACTTCCTTTTTAAAATCTTCTATCGTTCTCTTGAGATGTGATTTTCAGTCTGAGTCTTCCTTTTCTGATGTGTTATGGTTTCCAGGGCTTGCTGTGGTGGGAGAGCTGAGTTCTGATGATTCCAAGTAGCCTTGGTTTCTGTTCCTTGTGTTCTTGCCCTTGCCGTTCACCATTTGGTTATCTCTGGTGTTAGGTGGTATTACTCTCTCTAACTGTGGGTTTTTTTTTTTTTTTTTTCTGCAATCCTTGGTGTCAATACTCCTTGAAGACCCATTCTCTCTTTGAGTAATTTGGGTTTGGAGTACTGTGGTTCAGGGTCAGCTCTAGGGTGCAGACAGAAACAAGAATGACATAATCCTCAGTTGACCCTTGTTTCCTGTGTCCTGATGGCGCTGCAAGGGTCTCTCTTGGTCTAGTGAATTTGAAAAGAAGTGGTGGTCTTCCCTGTGCTTAAAGGTGTGTTGGCACTCCTGATATACCAGCTCTCTCCTGGCACTATTTGAGTATGGAGCCCTGTGACACAGGATCTGCTCTCCAGCCACCGAAAGAAACCAGAACCCCATTCCTCAGTCCATGTGTCCTTGGTATTCCAGGTGGGTCCCTCTGAGCAGACAGACTTGCCCACACTCCTGGGAGGCTACCTTTTTCCCATTGCTATTTGGCTATGGAGCCCTGGTGGCCCAGGCAGTGGTCTCCTAATCTTAATCTGAGAGAATAGTTGACAAAAATAATAGGAATTTGACTAAGAATCATTTTATAGTTGTGTACATTCAGGTATGCTTATATGTTTCCATGAACTAGCTTCATGAAAATCACCAGACAATTTTGTGACCTAAATTCAATAAATCCACCCTTCAGAAGGAGAGAATTGATTCCATAAAATTATATGGCTTGTTGCACAAACATACCACATGCAAGTACAACACACACTCATAATAATAGCAATAAGCAAATAATTTAAATAAGACAATATATGCATTAATATTCAGAAATAAATGTGTTAACATTCAAAAATGTATTAGCATTCAAAATTTAATTTACCTATTAAAAAAGGAAAATCAACTTTTTAGATTTTTAGTTCTACTCATTTTCTTATTGCTTCATGTTCATCTAAAATGACACACTAAACAATCCATTGTTGCAGCCAGCTAAGGCCTACCTCCAAAGCATAGCACCAGAATTTGGGCCCCCAAACCCACAGAAAACTTAGTTATATAAACTGATGAAGGAGACAGACAAGCTTGCTCGGTTTAAAGCTGAGCTCGGGGTTTAGCTAGACCCCCTGCATCAAAATAAAAGATGAAGAACAAAAAGAAATGCACCCAACATCACCCATGGACATTTACAGCCATGATCCCGCACATCACACACACACACACACACACACACACACACACACACACACACACACGTGCATGCATATAACTACAACCAAACAGACCACAACACATATTTATACAAAAAGACCATGGTGTTGAGAAATGTTTGCAAATATTGAAAATTGTTTGGAATTTTATTTGTTAAATATAAACTCATTTTAAATTAAGAAGTGAACATCTAAATTTTAACTATAGTGACTGAATCATAGGTGGATAATAATTTTTTATTCATTGGTCCTAGCTATAGCTACCTTCCTATGCTTTTCTTTTAAGGAAAGTAGAAAATTGTGAAAGCTGTTGTCTGCCCTCTAGTGGCCATATTGTATACCTTTACATCAGTGGTTTTGTTTAAAATGCAGTTTATGTGTCTGATAGTAATTTAGTTTTTAAAGTTACTGTAGTTTAACTAAAATACCCCAAAATAAAATTTGAAATTCTCCATATACACAAAGTATAAAATGTAGAATATTCAATTTTTTCCAGGGTGTATGATGTATTTATTTATTTTTTATATTTACTCTTTATTTTTTATATATTTTTAATACTTTATTTACATTTCAAATGTTTCCCAGTTCCCAGATCTCCTCTTTAAAACTTCCCCATTACCTCTCCACTCCCCCAGCTACTATGGGGTACTCTCCCACCCACCCTCCCACTCATTCTTGTCTTCCCTCCTTGGCATTCTCCTATATTGGGGGATCTAACACCTTCAGGCCAAGGGCCTATCCTCCCCTGATGGATAACAAGACATTCCTCTGCTGCATTTGTGGCAAGCACCATGGGTCCTTCCATGTGTATTCTTTGGTTGGTGGATCAGTGTCTAGGAGTATCAGGGGTCAGGCCAATTGCCACTGTTTCTTCTTCTCTGGGGATACAAACTCCCTCAGCTCCTTCAGTCCTTTCTCCAAGTCCTCCATCTGGGATCTCACACTCAGCCCTACTGTTGTTGCGAAGTGACTCTTGGGTATTTTGAATGTTTGCGCTAATAACCACTTAACAGTGAGTACATACCATGTTCATTCTTTTCTGACTGCATTACCTCACTTAGGATGATATTTTCAAGTTTCATCCATTTGTCTACCAATTTCATGATGTCATTGATTTTAATAGCAGAACAGTATTCCATTGTGTAAATGTACCACATTTTCGGTATCCATTCCTCTATTGAGGGACATCTGGGTTGTTTCCAGCTTCTGTCTATTATAAATATGGCTCCTATGAATATAGTTGAACATGTGTCTTTATTACATGTTGTAGCATCTTCTGGGTATATAGCTGGGTCTTCAGGTAGTATTATGTTCATTTTTCTGAGGGTCCGCCAAACTGATATCCAGAGAGGTTGTATCAGCTTGCATTCCCACCAGCAATGGAGGAGTATTCCTCTTTCTCCACATCCTTACCAACATCTGCTGTCACCTGAGTTTTTGATCTTAGCCATTCTAACTGGTATGAGGTGAAATCTCATGGTTGTTTTGATTTGCATTTCCCTGATGACTAAGGATGTTGAACATTTCTTTAGGTGCTTCTTGGCCATTCGAGTTTCCTCAGTTGAGAATTCTTGTTTAGCTCTCTTCCTCATTTTTTGATAGGGTTATTTGGATCTCTGGAGTTTAGCTTTTGGAGTTCTTTGTATACATTGAATATTAGCCCTCTATTGGATGTAGGATTGGTAAAGATCTTTTCCCAGCTTGTAGGTTGCAGTTTAGTTCTATTTACAGTGTCCTTTGCTTTACAGAAGCCTTGTAATTTCATGAGGTCCCATCTGTCGATTCTTGATCTTAGAGCACAAGCCATTGGTGTTCTGTTCAGGAACTTGTCCCCTGTGCCCAAGTGTTCAAGACAGTTCTCCACATTCTCTTCTATTAGATTCAGTGTATCTGGTTTTATGTGGAGGTCCTTGATCCAGTTGGACTTGAGCTATGTGCAGGGAGATAGACATGGATCAATTTGCAATCTTCTACCTGTAGACCGACAGTTGAAATAGCACCATTTGTTGAAAATGCTGTCTTTTTTCTGCTGGATGGTTTTAACTCCTTTGTCAAAGATAAAGTGACATAGGTGTGTGGGTTCATTTCTGGGTCTTCAATTGTATTCCATTGATCTACTTGATTGTTACTGTACCAATACCATGCAGTTTTTATCACTACTGATCTGTTGTATAACTTGAAGTCAGGGAGGCTGATTCCCCCAGAAGTCTTTTTATTGTTGAGAATAGTTTTTGCTATCCTGGGTTTTTTGTTATTCCATATGAATTTGAGAATTGCTCTTTCTAAGTCTATGTAGAATTGAGTTGGGATTTTGATGGGGATTGCATTGAATATGTAGACTGCTTTTGGCAGGATGGCCATTTTAACTATATTAGTCCTGCCAATCCATGAGCATGGGAGATCTTTCCATCTTCTGAGGTCTTCTTCAATTTCTTTGTTCAGAGACTTAAGTTCTTGTGATACAGACCTTTCACTTGTTTGGTTAGTCACACCAAGATATTTTATATTGTTTGTCAAAATTGTGAAGGATGTCATTTGCCTAATTTCTTTCTCAGCCTGTCTATCCTTCTAGTATAGGAAGGCTACTTTTTTGCTTGAGTTAATTTTATATCCAGCCACTTTGCTGAAGTTGTTTATCAGCTGTAGCAGATCTCTTGTGGAGTTTTTCCGGTCATCCACAAATAGTGATACTTTGATTTCTTCCTTTCAAGTTTTTATCCCTTTGACCTCCTTTTGTTGTCTAATTCCTTTAGTTAGAGCTTCAAGTACTATATTGAACAGATTGGGAGAGAGAGGGCAACTTTGCCTAGTCCTTGATTTTAGTGGGATTGCTTCGAGTTTCTCTCCATTTAGTGTGATGTTTGCCACTGGTTTACTGCATATTGCTTTTACTTTGATTAGATATGCTCCTTGAATTCCTGATCTTTGCAAGACTTTTATCATGAAGGGATGTTGGACTTTGTCACCTTTTTCAGCATCTAATGAAATGACCATGTGTTTTTTTCCTTTGAGTTTGTTTATGTAGTAGATTACATTGAAGGGTTTCCAGGTATTTAACCATCCCTGAATCTCTGGGATGAAGTCTACTTGATCATGCTGAATGATCATTTTGATGTGTTTTTGGTTTTTGTATGTGAGAATTTTATGGAGTATTTTTGCATCTCTTTCATTTGCATTTTGTTCATCTCTTTCTTTAGATTAGGGACGTTTTCTTCTTTAATTTTATTGAAGATATTTACTGGGACTTTAAATTGGGGATCTTCACTCTCTTCTATACCTATTATCCTCAGATTCTGTCTTCTCATTGTATCCTGGATTTCTTGGATATTTTGCGTGAAGAGCTTTTTTTGATTTTGTGTTTTCTTTGACTGTTGTGTCCATGTTTTCTGTGGTATCTTCCACCCCTGAGATTCGCTCTTCCATCTCTTGTATTTTGTTGGTGATGCTTGCATCTGTGACTCCTTTTTTCTTTCCTATATTCTCTACTCCAGGGTTGTCTCTCTTTGTGATTTCTTGATTGTTCCTATTTCTGTTTTTAATTCCTGAATGGTTTTGTTCATTTGTTTGATTGTGTTTTCCTGTAATTCTTTAAGGGATTTTTGTGTGTCCTCTTTAAGTGTTTCCAGTTGTTTACCTGTGTTCTCTTGTATTTCTTTAAGGGAGTTATTTATTTCCTTCTTAAAATCTTCTATCATCCTCTTGATATATGAGTTTAAGTCTGAGTCTTACTTTTCTGGTGTGTTGTGGTTTCCAGGGCTGACTGTGGTGGGAGAGATGAGTTCTGATGAAGCCAAGTAGTATTGGTTTCTGTTCCTTGTTTTCTTGCCCTTGCCTTTCACCATCTGGTTATCTCTGGTGTTAGCTGGTCTTTCTCTCTCTGACTGTGGCTTTTCTTTCCTGCAAGCCCTGATGTCAGTACTCCTTGGAGACCAGTTCTTTCTGAGATGAATTTGGGTTTGGACAGATGTGGAGCAGAGTCAGCTCTGGGGTGCCGACAGAAACAGGAAGGATCTTATCCCCAGCTCACCATTGTTTCCTGTGTTCTGATGGCTCTGCTTTGGTCCCTCTTGGTTCAGTGAATTTGAATAGAAGTGGTGGTCTTGTCTGTGCTTAAAGGTGTGTCTGTACTCCTGATATACCAGTTCTCTCCTGGCACTATTTGAGTATGGAGCCCTGTGTCATAGGATCTGCTCTCCAGCCACTGAAAGAAACCAGATCCCTGTTCCTCAGTCCCTGTGATCTGGTAATTCCTGGTGGGATCCTCTGATCAGTCAAGCTTGTCCCCACTTCTGGGAGGCTAGCTTTCTCCCAGTGCTGTTTGGCTATGGAGGCCTGTTGGCCCAGGCAGAGGTCTCCTATCACAGGTGGAAAGAGGCAGGCTCTTATCTCTTGGCTGTTCCTCAGTCCTTGTGTCTGGAGCCCTCCTATTGCTGGCTTTTCCACACAAGTGGGTGTCTTGCTTTCTCCCAGTGCTATTTGGTAGTGAAGCCCTGGTGGCTCAGGCAGCCATCTCCTGCCACAGGTGGAAACCGGCAGGCTCTTACCTCTCGGCTGTTCCTCAGTCCCTGCTTCTGGAGCCAGAATATTCAAATTTTAAGTACAAGAATTGTAAAATATTTCTGTTAATTATTGTGATAATAACATAATGTTTCCTTACTTTCCTCCCACCAAACATTCCCAGAATGTTTTCTGGTTCTCTTTCAAATTCATTGTCTCTTTTTCATTGATTGTTGTTATTGTTGTTGTTCTCTCTCTCTCTTTCTCTGTGGTTGTGTGTGTGTTGTGTGGTGTATTGTGGTGTATTTTTACCTATGCAAATCAATCTGCTAATTCTATATAATGTAATTGCATGTGTATGTTTTCAGGGCGAACATCTTATAAACATAACAAAGTAATATTTTGTCGCATGTACACGTACAAAAGAATTTGAAAACTCTATATCAACAAACAAGGTGTACAGACTCTCATTATCTAACATGCTGTAAAGACTCACAATACCTAACAAATGTGCTGTACAGACTCATATTACTTAATATGCTGTAAAGACTCACATTAACTAACATGCTATCCAGTCTCATATTACCTAACATGCTGTAAGAGTCACATAACCTTACATGCTGTACATACTCATGTGCTCCAAAGTGCTTTAAACATATTCACCCAAAGGTCCTAAAACAAAAGAAAGATCTAGAAGTCCTTTTTTTTCATGAAAAAAGATTTTCCATACAATATATAATCATGTTTCCCTTCCCCAACTCCTACCAGATAATCTCTACCTTCTCACCAACCCAAAGCCACACACCTTCTTTGTATCTCTCATTGGAAATCACAGAGGTATCTAAAACAAAACATAATAGAAGAGAATAAAATAAAAGCGAATAGGACAAACTGAACAAACAAAAACCATGTTGACAATTTAGAAATAGAAATGAAGTATGGCAGGCAGCTCTAAAGGAGAGATTATTTATGGTACATTTTTAGAATATTTCAGTTAAGCCTAGCAGAAATAATCTTTTTCTTCCTTTAAGATTACACTGGATTCATTTAGTCTCTAAGGACAACTTGATGCCTTGGTGACCCATTAGCAGGGATCTATCTAGACCAAGAATAAAGTTTCTTAAACTCTCAACTCTGGTCCCTTCATGTGGATGACTACTGGCTTCTCAGTTGACATAAGAAGAGTGTTCCTGAGTGATGTTGAGTGATGGATAGGAATAACCACAGTGAAAAACATTTCCTGTGTAATGGTAAATATAGTGCATGCAAGTTCTAATGAGATCTTTAGGGAGGTATATAATGACTTTGAAATAGCAAATGTGTGTGTGTACTTAATGAGTATCTGCTTATTGAAGGAGGAAGAACTATGGGATACTGTAAGGAATAAGGTTGAGGAAAAGATAGGTGAGTGTAATCTGGTCACAGGAGGAGGCATAGATACAACATGCAAACTCTGCTCTTTGTTGAAACCACCTATACAGAATGTAGTTCTTATCTCCATGTCACTAATGAACACACCCGTACTCCAGTACTACTCCACTCTAAGCAGATGGTCACATAGGAGACTTAATGCTTAAGAGTCAACACAAAACAATTTCCATTCAGACTTAGTTACTGTGACTAGATCACCTACAATAGCATGGAAATAGAACCTAGGAAAAGGAAATGAGTGCTAGTTGTGTCAGTCTAGTTGAAACGAGCTCTTACTTTTGCACTAAGATTTGTACCATCTTAAGAAATGTTAAAGGACAGAGCATCATAAACAAATAGTTCAGGGAGAACACTAGAATCCAAGGAGTGAGTGAAGGTAAGACAAGCACCACTGCTCAGCAGGACCTGCCAGGAATTCTCATGACACAGGAAGCAAGGAACAGCTTGGGGCAGGAGCCTTCCGGTTTATGCCTGTGGTCTGTGCCATGCTGCTACATACCCAAATAGTGCAGAAAAAGAGCTCCCTTCCCAGGAGTGTGGACAAGCCTGTGATCAGGGGTAAGGCCAGTACCTCTGCTCAGAAAGACCAGTACAGAACCCTCAGGACATGGACTAAAAAGTACCTGTCTGGTTTCCTTCTGAGGTCAGGAAGCTAATCCTATGACCCAGGGCTCCAGACTCAAATAGTGCCAGTAGAAAACTGGTATCCCAGGAGTGGTGACACTTTTGAGCACAGGAAGACCACTAATTCTGATCAAATTTTTCAATCAAGAGGGACCCTCAAAGAACCATCAGGACATAGGAACCAAGGAACAGCTAGGGACAGAATCCTTCTGATTTTGCTCTGCACCACAGAGCTGACCCTATACCACAGCTCTCCAAACCCAAATTCCTCTCAGAGAGAGCTGGTCTCCAAGGAGTACTGATGCATAGATTGGCAGGAGAGACAAGCCACAGTCAGAGAGAGCAAGACCAGCTAACACCAGAGATAACCAGATGGAAAAAGGCAAGGACAAGAACATAAAGAACAGAAACCAAGGCAACTTGGCATCATCAGAACTCAGTTCTCCCACCACAGCAGCCCTGGATACCCCAAAACACCAGAAAAAGAAGAATCAAATTAAAAATCACTTCGCATGATGATGATAGAAGACTTTAAGAAGGAAATAAAGAGCTCTCTTAAAAAATACAAGAGAAGACAGGTAGACAGCTAGAAGCCCTTAAAGAGGAAATACAGGAAGACACAATCAAACAGGAAAAGGAAATAAAAAAAAACATCCATGATCTAAAAATGGAAATAGAAACAATAAAGAAATCACAAAGGGAGACATCCCTGAAGATAGAAACTCTAAGAAAGAGATCATGAGTCATAGATGCAAACATCACCAACAGAATAAAAGAGATGGAAGAGAGAATCTTAGGTGCAGAAGATACCACAGAAAACATTGACACAACAGTCAAAGAAAATGCAAAATGCAAAAAGTTCCAAACCCAAAACATCCAGGAAATCCAGGACACAATGAGAAGACCAAACCTAAGGATAATAGATATAGAAGATTCCCACCTTAAAGGGCCAGTTAATATCTTCAACAGAATTATAGACAAAAACATCCCTATCCTAAAGAAAGAGATGAACATAAACATTCAAGAAGCCTACAGAAGATGAAATAGGTTAGACCAGAAAGGAAATTCCTCCTGTCACATAATAGTCAATACACCAAATGCACAAAACAAAGAATATTAAAGGCAGTAAGAGAAGTGCAAGTAACATATAAAGGCAGACTTACACCAGACTTCTCACCAGAGACTATGAAAGCTAGAAGATCCTGGGCAGATTTCATACATACCCTAAGAGAACACAAGTGCCAACCCAGACTGCTTTACCCAGCAAAACTCAATTACCATAGATGGTGAAACCAAGATATTCCACAACAAAACCAAATTTACACAATATCTTTCCACAAACCTAACCTTAAAAAGGATAATAGATGTAAAATACCAACACAAGGAGGGAAAGTACACCCTAGAAAAAGCAAGAAAGTAATCTTTCAACAAACCCACAAGAGGATAGCCACACAAACATAAAAATGACAGGAAGCAACAATCACTATTCCTTAATATCTCTTAACATTAATGGACTCAATTCCCAAATAAAAAGACATAGGCTAATGGACTGGATTCATAAAGAGGACCAACCATGTTGCTACATACAGGAAACACACCTCAGTGTTAAAGACAAACACTACCTCAGAGGAAAGGGCTGGAAAATAAATTTCTAGCCAAATGGTTCCAAAACATAGGCAGAAGTTGCCATTCTAATATTGGATAAAATCTTTCAACCAAAAGTCATTTAAAAAGGTAAGGAAGGATACTTCATCCTCTTCAAAGGAAAAATCTACTGAGAAGAACTCTCAGTTCTGAACATCGCCGCTCTAAATACAAGGGCACCCACATTCACAAAAGAAACTTTAATAAATCTCAAATCACACATTATACCTCACACAATAATATTGGGAGACTTCAACACCCTATTCTCATCAATGGACTGATCTTTGAAATGCAAAGTAAACAGAGACACAGTGAAATTTACACAAGTTATGGACCAAATGGATTTAATAGATATCTATAGAACACTCCATCTTAAATCAAAAGAATATACCTTCTACTCAGCACCTCATGGTACTTTCTCCAAAATTGACAATGTAATTGGTCACAAAACAAATCTCAACAGATATAAGAAGATTAAATAAACCCATGCCTCTATCAGATCACTAAGGATTAAGGTTGGTCATCAATGGCAACAACAACAGAAAGTCCACATACACATGGAAGCTGAACAACCCTCTATTCAGTGATAACTTGGTCAAGGAAGAAATAAAGAAGGAAATTCAAGACTTCCTAGAAGTTAATGAAAATGAAAGTACAACATACCCAACCTTATGGGACACAATGAAAGCAGTGATAAGAGGAAAACTCATGGCTCTGAGTGCCTCCAAAAAGAAACTGGAGAAAGCATACTTAACAGCATACCTGAGAGCTCTAGAACAAAAAGAGCTAATACTCCCAACAGGAGTGGAAGGTAAAAATAATCAAACTCAGGGAAGAAATCAACCAAGTAGAAGCAAAAAGAACTATTCAAAGATTCAACAAGACCAGAAGCTGGTTCTTTGAAAAAATCAACAAGGTAAGTAAACCCTTAACCAGACTAACCAGAGGGCACAGAGATAGTATCCAAATTAACAAAATCAGAAATGTAAATGGAGATATAACAACAGAATCTGAGGAAATTTCAAAAGTCTATACTCAACAAATTGGAAAATGTAGATGAAATGGACAAGTTTCTAGACAGATACCAAATAACAAAGTTAAGTCAGGATAAGATATAGATCTAAACAGTTTCATAAACCCTAAAGAAATAGAAGCAGTCATTAAAAGTCTCCCAACCAAAAAAAGCTCAGGACCACATATGGGTTTAATGCTGAATTCTATTGGACCTTCAAAGAAGCCCTAAAACCATACTTTTCAAACTATTACACAAAATAAAAACAGACGGAACTCTACCCAATTTACTATCAGTTCACAGTTTCACTGACACCAAAACCTCACAAAGACATCAAAGAAACAGAACTTCAGACCAATTTCCCTTATGAATATTGATGAAAAAATATTCAATAAATTTTCACAAACCGAATCAAAAAACACATCAAAACAATCATTCACTATTACAATCAAGTAGGCTTCATCCTAGGGATGCAGGGATGATTCAATACCCAGTAATCTATCGATGTTATCCCCTACATGAACTCGAAGAAAAAAACCACATGGTCATTTCATTAGATGCTGAAAAAGCATTTGACAAAATTCATCATCCCTTAATGATAAAAGTCTTGCAAAAATCAGGAATTCAAGTTTCATACCAAAATATAGTAAAAACAATATACAGCAAACCAGTAGCCAACATCAGATTAGATGGGGAGAAACTTGAAGCATTCCAACTAAAATCAGGGACTAGACAAGACTGTCCACTCTCTATCTATTCCATATAGTACTTGAAGTTCTAGCTAGAGCAATTAGACAACAAAAGGAGGTCAAAAGGATACAAATTAGAAAGGAAGATCAAAATATCAGTATTTGCAGATGATATGATCATATACTTAAGTGAACTAAAAAACTCCACCACAGAATTGCTACAGTTGATAAACAACTTCATCAAAGTGGCTAAATAAAAAATTAGCTCAAACAAATCAGTAGCCTTCCTATACTCGAAGGATAAACAGGCTGAGAAAGAAATTAGGGAGATGACACTCTTCACGATAGTCATGAACAATATAAAGTATCTTGGTGTCACATGACTCTAACCAAACAAGTGAAAGATCTGTATGAGAAGAATTTAAAGTCTCTGAAGAAATAATTCCAAGAAGACCTTAGAACATGGGAAGATCTCCCATGCTCATGGATTAGCAGGAATAATATAGTAAAAATGGCCATCTTGCACAAAGCAATTTACAGATTCAATAGGACCCCCAAAATTCAAACTCAGTTCTTCATAGACTTAGAGCAATTCTCAAATCATTTGGAAAAACAAAAAACCTAGGATAGCAAAAACTATTTTCAACAATAAAAGAACTTCTAGTGGAATCCACATCCCATATCTCCAGCTGTACTACAGAGCAGTAGTGATAAAAACTGCATGGTATTGGTTTAGTGAAAGGCAGGTAGACCAATGGAATAGAATTGAAATCCCCAAAATGAACCCACATACCTACAGTCACTTGATCTTTGACAAAGAAACTAAAAACATCCACTGGAAAATAAGACAGCATTTTAAGCAAATGGTGCTGGTTCAACTGGTGGTCTACATGTAGAAGAATGCAAACTGATACATTCTTATCTCCCTATACAAAGCTCAAGTCCAAATGGATCAAGGATCTCCATGTAAAACTGGATACACTGAATCTAGTAGAAGAGAAAGTGGGGAAAAGTCTGAAACACATGGGCACAAGGGAAAAGTTCCTTAACAGAACACCAATGGCTTATGCTCTAAGATCAAGAATCAACAAATGGGACCTCATGAAATTGCAAAGGACACTGTCAATAGGACAAAATGGCAACCAACAGATTGGGTAAAGAACTTTACCAATCCTACGTCTGATAGAGGGCTAATATCCAATATATACAAAGAACTCAAGAAGTTAGACTCCAGAAAACAAAATTACCTATCAAAACATGGGAAAAAGAGAATTCTCAACTAAGGAAACTCGTATGGCTAAGAAGCACCTAAAGAAATGTTTAAAATCCTTCGTCATCAGGGAAATGCAAATCAAAACAACTCTTGAGATTCCACCTCACTCCAATCAGAATGGCTAAGGTCAAAATCTCATGTGACATCAGACACTGGTGAGGATGTGGAGAGAGAGGAACACTCCTGTATTGCTGGTGGGATTGCAAGCTGGTACAACTACTCTGGAAATCAGTTTGGCGGACCACCAGAAAATTGGACATAACACTACCTGAGGACCTAGCTATACCATTCCTAGGCATATATCCAGAAGATGCTCCAACATATAACATGGACACATGCTCCACTATGTTTATAGCAGTCATATTTATAATAGCCAGAAGCTGGAAACAACCCAGATGTCCCTCCACAGAGGAATAGATACAGAAAATGTGGTACATTTACACAATGGAATACTACTCAGCTATTAAAAACAATGACTTCATGAAATTTGCAGGCAAATGGATGGAACTTGAAAATACCATCTTGAGTGAGGTAGTGCAGTCAGAAAAGAATGAACATGGTATGTACTCACTGATAAGTGATTATTAGCCCAAAAGTTTGGAAAATCCATGATTCAATTCACAGCAACTGTTTGACTGAGCGTGGGGTCCCTGATGGTGGAGTTGGAGAAGGGACTGAAGGAGCTGAGGTAGTTTGTAGCCCCAGGGAGGCAGCAACAGTGGCAACTGGCCTGACCCCCTGATACTCCTGGAGACTGATCCACCGACCAAAGAATACACACGGAGGGTCCCATGGTGCAGGCCACATATGTGGCAGAGGAGGGCCTTGCTGTCCATCAGTAATAGGAGAGGCCCTTAGCTCTGAGTGTTAGATGCTTCAGTATAGGGGAATGCCAGGGAGGGAAGACGGGAGTGGGTGGGTCGGGGAATACTCTCATAGAGACAGGGGTCAGGGGATGTGATAGGAGGTTTCCAAAGCAGAGACCTGGAAATGGGAAAAAGTTTGAAATGTAAATAAAGTATCAAAGGAAGAAGAAGAAGAAGAAGAAGAAGAAGAAGAAGGAGAAGGAGAAGGAGAAGGAGAAGGAGAAGGAGAAGGAGAAGGAGAAGGAGAAGGAGAAGGAGAAG
>JADRCH010000109.1:0-31424 GCA_019843965.1 Rhynchomys soricoides | reverse complement strand
AGAAGGAGAAGGAGAAGGAGAAGGAGAAGGAGAAGGAGAAGGAGAAGAAGAAGAACAAGAACAAGTGTTGAAGGACAAGAAAGCATTTGGTTGTGGGCTTGGGAGAATAGCTACATACACCAAGCAACTCAGTGGTGTTCTCCAGATACTTGCATTTTCTCCTTCCCCTCTGCTCATGGTCCATGTCCCTTCATGGTGGCTTCCTCCTCATTTTTCATTCTTCCTCCTTTTCTTGGTCTCTCCAACCCAAAACAGGTAACTCACATGGCATCTATTCCAAATCCTCCCTGTTGACCGGCTATTGCCAATTTTATTTAACCAATAGTTTTAAAGCAAGTAACAAGGTTTTCACAACAAAAGCTTGTAAACATGAGAATCCCCTCATAGACCCAGACCTTCAGGTACAGAATTTAGTATTACAATACATAGCAACAGACAAAACCTCAACAGGCAGATTGAGAAATGACTTAATTGTTAGCAAAGCCAACAAAGGTTGGGGCTGCATAGGCTTGGGTATTCTCCTAGAACTTAAATTTCTTCACCTGCACTGCCTAAGAGGACTGGTAATGCCATAGTAGTTTGGGGGATTAGACAAAATAATTCCCAGTAAATCCTAATTAGCCCACCCAGCCTCTGCAATTTTTCTATAGTTCTTAACCTCATTTTGAAACTTTGAAATCTAGAATGTTTCCAGTAGAATGTTGGGGAGCAGTGAATGGGTTCAGGAACCTTGGCTCCCAATCCTTTCCAGAGATTATCTTGTTTCTTGCATTATTTTAACCAAACTCCTTTTGATCCCTGTTTACCAGCTATAGAATTCATTACCAAGCAGATGTTGCTTGGACACATGTCCTGGTATTGATGCAAAATCTAGTCCTTAGAATCCAAAAGTGGGACCAACTACAGAACCAGGTTTATATTTGATGTTAGTTTTGTGGGATTCACTTACATCTCAGTAGAAGTGACCTTAACTTGGTGTTAGGTCCTGCAGTTTGGGGATGAAGGCCTCCCAGCAAGTAGTCTGCTGTGGTCTGACCATGGTTTTTGGTTCATGAATTCCATGCAGAAGGGACTGTCATTGTCAGTTCCCCTTTTCCAGGCTCTAACAACTTAACCAGGCCTACACATTTACTTTTGTACTTTGTGCTACAGTGTAGGAAACTGGGATACCACAGACACAGTACAACCTGAGTGGTACTCAGTGTCCACTAGCCTGCACCAGTGAGTATATGGTACTCTGGTTCATTTTAGTACCCTGGCGTCATAGGAATAGTACGGGGTACAGGTGAAGGTAGACCATGTGGTAGAGACAGAAGAATTAATATTGCCTGTGTACTGATGGTGGCCCTTTTTGTTAATAGGACTTAGTTATGTGTGCAATCATGAAGTGTCATGGGTGTGTGAAGGCTTCAATGACCCATGATCAGATACTGTCTCCACAAAGTGCACCATATTTTGCATTGTCTCATGGCATTGTGACACTGTCCTTCCTTTGTTTCCTGCATGGATCATGACAAGAGTCCCTCTTGGACCTGTTTCCCTGGGATGAAATCCCAAGGGTAGATATGCTGTTGCCCAAGGCCTTTAAAGTCCATATATCTGTGTACTTCTGGATCCTGGTGGACAGGTCAAATGTCAGCTCACTCAACACAGGGACATTTGCTTTCAACATCCAATTCCTCCAGCCATCTGCCTCTCTGTGGGGCTGCCATAGGACATAATATGTCCTTCCCCAATCTCTAGATCAACTACTTGTGTGAATGGTCAACTCACACTTCACTGGAAGTAACTGGCTGTTACTCTACATTCAATGGTAAACAGAGGTTACTAGATAGACTGTTCTTGACATTCTGTGGTGCCTCGGAACCTCCTAGTACTAGATTGTCCCATGGAACATGGACATAAGTATTGGTGAGCTAGAGGTCAGGATAGAAGGCCCCTGGCTCTGAGGCCTAACCAAAGACAAGCTAAAAGCTGTATTGCTCTGACTTCATGGATATTCTTGGGGACCATCCATCTGTCCTTCAGAATTCTGGTGTACTGTAGGTCCATAGACTTCATGGATATTCTTGGGGACCATCCATCTGTCTTTCAGAATTCTGGTGTACTGTAGGTCTAGGGGCTGACTTTGGGATGGATAGAATTGGATATGGTGTGGGCTAAATGTATATTTGTGTATCTAATCTAGATCAAACATTGTTGGAATTGCAAGTGACACTGAAACTGTTCTGTCTAGATCTAAGGAGGGAGGTCTGTGAAGGGAATTGTCTTTAATATGAATGTTAACATTTAATTCATTAGGCAGCTAAAATTCATAACTTATTTAGGTAGTAAAATCTCTTTCTCTCTCTTTCTCTTTTCCTTCCTTCCTTCCTTTCTTTCTTTCCTTCTTTCTTTACTTCCTTCTTTATGTTATATTCCAATATCAACCCCCCTCTCTTAAGCTGAGCATATAAACTGGCACAAAGCAAGCCCTCAACAGATATAACATGATTGAAATAACTCCTTGCATCTCACCAGATCACCATGTATTAAGGCTGGACTTAATTAACAACAGAAACAACAGAAACCTCACATACTCATAGAAACCAAATAACCCTTGACTAATTGATGACTTGGTAAAAAAACAAGTAGAGAAAGAAATTACAGTCTTTCTAGAATTCAGTAAAAGAGAAGGTAAAACATACCCAAACCTATGGGACATAATGAAGTCTTGCTGAGAGGAAAATTCATAGCACTTATGACCTGCATAAAAGTGTTGCAGAGATCACATACTAATAACTGAACAGTACACCTGAAATATCTAGAATAAAAAGAAGCAAATATGCCCTAGAGTAGTAGATAGCAGGAAAAAGTCAAACTCAGGGCTGAAATCAATCACTTTCAAACAATGAGAACAATACAAAGAATCAACAAACCAAGAGCTGTTTCTGTGAGAAAAATCTACAAGTTAGCTAACCCTAGGCAAATCTAACTAAAAGTCAGAGAGGTGGTATCCAAATTAACAAATAGAAATAAAAATTGAGACATAGGAACAGAGACTGATAAAATTCAATAATTATCATATATTACTTCAAAAGCCAGTATTTATAAAAACTGAGAAATCTAAAAGAAATAGATGATATTTTAGAGAGTTACCACTTACCAAAATTAAGTCAAGATTGTCAAAACCATCTACACAGTCTTATAAACGTTAAGAAAATAGAAGAAGTCATCAAAAGTCCCCACATAAAAAAAAAAAATCCAGGGCATGATGATTGTATCGAAATCTATCAGACTTTTAAAGAAGAGCTCATACCAATATTCCTCAAACTATTCCAAAACAATAGCAACAGAAGGAACACTTTCTAATTCTTTCTTTGAAGCCATAGTCACTATGATATCTAATCCGCACAAAAATCCAACACAGAAAGAAGTATTCTGACCAATTTGACTTATGAACATCAGTACAAAAATCCTCAATAAAATTCTTGCAAACAAAATCCCAGAACACATAAAAAACATCATTCAGCATGATCAAGCAGGCTTCGTGCCAGGAATGTAGGGATGGTTCAATATATGAAAATACATGACCAAAATCCTTTATATATACAAAGAAAAAAAAATCACATGATCACATCATTAGGTGCTGAAAATCCTTCAACAAAATCCAACACCATGTTATGTTAAAAGTATTAGAGTGATCATGGATTCAAGGCACATACCTCAATATAATCAAAGCAATATACAGCAAGCCAATAGCCAATATCATATTAAATGGAGAGAAATTTAAAGCAATCCTACTAAAGTCATGGACAAAGCAAGGATGTACACTCTCTAGATATTTGCTCAATATAGTATTTGAAATTCTATCTAGAAAGTAAGACAACCAAAGGAAATCAAGTGGATACAAATTGGAAAGAAAGAAGTCAAGATATCAATATTCACAGATGATATGAAAATATACATAAGTGACCACTAAAATTCTACCAGAGATCTCCTACAACTGAAAAACAACTTCAGCAAAGAGGATATATTATTAACTCAAAAACATCAGTGGTCCTTCTTTATACAAATGGCAAACAGGCTGAGAAAGAAGTCAGGGAAACAACATACTTTACAACAAACTCAAATAATATAAAGTACCTTGGTGTAACCAGGCAAGTGAATGATCTGTATGACTAGAACCTCAAGTTTCTGCAGAAAGAAATTGAAGAAGATATCAGAAGATGGAAAGACACTCATGTTTATGAATGGGTAGGTTTAACATAATGAAAAGGGGTGATGCAATTCTCATGAAAATTCCAACACAATATTTTATAGACTTTTCCTGAGAAATTCTCAACTTCATATAGAAAACAAATATTCAGGTTAGCAAAACCAAACCTGAATATTAAAAGAACTTCAGGAAGAATCATTATCCTGGACATCAAGCTATACTAAAAAGCAATAGTTATAAAGAGTACATATTTGATTGCAAACAGACAAGTTGATCAACAGAGTTGAATCAGAGACACAGAAATGAACCCAGACACCTATGTACAATTGATTTTTGAAAAAGAATTGAAAACTAAAGAAAAGCATTTTCAGTACATGGTACATAGATCCATCTTCATAACCCTGCAAGAAACTCAAGTACAAGTGGAACAAGGACATCTACATAAAATGATATACACAAAATCTCATAGAAGAAAAAGTGAAAATAGCCTTGAGTGCATTGTTACAGGAGACATTTTCCTCAACAGGACACAAATGGTTCATGCTCTAAGATCAGCAATTGATAAATGAAACCTCATAAACCTGAAAAGCTTCAGTAAGACAAAGGACAGTGTCAATAGGATGAAACAGTAGCTTACAAATTATGAAAGGAACTTCACCAACCTTATATCTGACAGAAAGTGAGTGTACAAAATTTGTAAAGAGCTTAAGAACCCACAACCACCACCACCACCCCAAATTAAAAATGGGCCACAGAGATAAACAAAGAATTCTCAATAGAGGAATCTCAAATATTCAGGAAATGTTCACTCCTTAGTCATCAGGGAAGTACAAATCTCTAATCTTCCATATTGCAACTCTCAGAATGGCTAAGATCAAAACCTCAAGTGATAGCACATTCTGGTGGGTATGTGGAAGACGAGGATCATTTCTCCATTGTTGGTGGAATTGCAAACTTGTATAAGCACTCTGGAAATCAACATGGCACTTCCTCAGAAAATTGGAAATAGTTCCTTCTGAAGGCAGCTATACTGTTCCTGGGCATGTACCCAAATGATGCTCCATCAGACTACAAGGATGTACACCCTGCTATGCTCATAGCAGCTTTATTCATTATAGCTACAAACTTGAATCAACCTAGATATCCCTCAAACCATGAGCGGATACAGAAAATGAGGTTCATTTACACAATGGAATACTATTCATCTGTTAATAACAAGGACATCATGAATTTTCCAAGCAAATGGACAGAACCAGTAAGTATCATCCTGAGTGAGGAATCACAGATTCAAAAGAACATGCATGGTATGTATTCACTGATAAGTTAATATTAGCCATGAAGTAAGGGATATTTGTTATACAACCACACAGACCCAAAGAAGTTATACAAGAAAGAATGCACAAGAGAGGTTACTTGAGTCTTACTTAGAAGAGGAAATAAAATAATAATATGAGGCAGAGAGAAGAAGGTAACTGGGTGGGGGGAGGACATCAGGGGCCAAAATCAGGTGTGGTGAGAGACACATGACAAGGCCAGAGGGACAGGAGAATGAATGAAAACCTGCAGATGCATGGGCTGAGGGTGGAGAATCTCTAGGAAGCCTCAGAATATGGTATGAGAAGGATCTCCCAGATGACAATGGTGGTGACTCTGTTATTCCAGAATAGTTCCTAGCATGACTGCCTTCTGAGAGACTCTACCCAGCACCTGACTGAAATAGATGCAGAGACCTACAACCAAACATAAAAAGGAGGTCAGGAATTTTTATGGAAGAGTTTGGGGATGGACTGAAGGGCCTGAAGGGGATAGGAATTCCACAAGAATACACACCTGGACCCTTGGGCAGCTCTTAGAGACTAATTCGCAAACCATACCACATAGTTCTTGGACAGGGACTGCAAACATTCATCATGAGTCTTGTGGCAATATTCTGTGAATTGCCTAAATAATTCTGGAAGAAAGATATATTTAGGTTCACTCACACTCCTGAAAATCAAGGGAATTTTTACAATCTTGTTATCTAATCTACAAACTAACAAATTTAAGAGACAAATTTGTACTAATAATACCCATTAATTCTAGTGGAGTGATTTCAAAAATTCATTGAGGTCAGAAATTCAATATCTAAGAATCAGAAACCTGCTGTGGTTGAACTCACAATGTCTTCCATACCAATATAAGATCAAGGTTGGAGAAAAATAAAAGGCCTCATCATATAATTAGACAACTATTGATATGATTTTAAGCTTCATTCTATAAATGATTTAGGGAATTTGTATCAGATTTGAGTGAGTGTGAGACATAAGAGTTAATTCGCAGATACAGTAATGAAGAAAGGGAATCTCTTGGATTTACTTGAACTGTCCCTAGATTACAGGAATTACAATGGATATCAGGCACCTACAGTAATGAAATGTTGGGATCAATCCTGGTGCAATAGAATGAAGCCCCACGTGTCTGTCCTGGGACACTATGGTTCTGAGTGGGACAGGACATGAGGGAAGCCGCCTTCCATCTTCCCACACAGTCCAAAGGGCAGGTGGGGGCTGTGGGAAGCCTCTACAGACCCTGCCCATGGGTGGGGCAGGGGACCATTCCTGAGGAACTCTCAGAAGCCATCTCCATGGGTTCTTCGGGGCACCGCAGTCACCTCAGGGTGCCACAGATGGGCTAGCTAGAGTGCAGCTGGGGTTCCTTCCGGAACCAGGTCTTGGCTGCTTTGGGGACCGGGCTACCTGCTTAGGCTTTGGTGAATGGGTACAGTCTAGGAAAGCTGGGATTCCCTTGGTGAAAGATTAGCCTCGGCTCATTAATTGAGGGCTGGATCCCTCGCTTCCCACAGTGGGTCCAGATAAAGAGACAGTCCATAATTCTAAGACATTTATTTTCATCATGTGGAGAGTGGCATGGATGGAACTACACCCCCTGCCTCTCCCAGAGAGGACAGGGCAAATATAGTAACTGGGAAGGGGCATGGCTAAGCCTCTAGGTGTCTCAATAATGTGGGGATGGCTTGGGGCTGTGTGACCACGCCTCTACCTGGGGCATGATATGTGACCATGACTGGACCTCCTCGGAGCCTTGGCATAATGTTTCAGGTCCCTTGCAAATTACTTGGAGTGGTCTCCCAGAGTTTGCCTGTGCTCAACCTGTGTGCCAGGCTGCCTGACAGATCACTGCCCCACAATCAAAAATAGGTCTATCACTAAAAGAATGTCCTTCATATCATTTATTATATATCATATCATTTATCATATATCATCATGGAATTCATGTAGAAGTTTCTCAAAAAATCCATGAATGTTTCCTTGTATTCTTTTTTAAAAGACTTGGTCCCCTACACATAGATTAGCCTTCTTGATTAGAATATACAAGTCTTAACTCTTTAAATTCCTGTATAACTAGGAATCTCCCTAGATCTGATCAACAAAATGGTTCACTGGCTTCTTATGTCATCACCTATGACAGGCTTTTTCTGTCCACTTCTAACAGTTGGTCCTTGTACTCATCATCCATGTGTAAACCTCAGCCAAGTGGTACAAAATTTGAGGCCACCAGAGAAAGACAATCAGATAAAACTTCCTTCAATTTAAATGATTCTTTTTAAAAAGTTGTTTATAAGCACATTGCCACAGTAGGAAAAAACCCCAATGTTCTCAACTCTGACCCCAATGATCTCAACTCTGACCCCAATGGCCTCAACTCTTGCTATTTCTTTGCTTTGCAGGGCAATAACATATTTTGTTTTATTTCAGTTTTTTGTTTTTTTGTTTGTTTGTTTTTTCTGAGCAAAAAGAGGTTAAGCGAGATTACAGAAATAAAAAGAGCATCTGAATAATATTTTAGAATAACAGTTACAAAATAATGGGAAATCTGTATCCTGTGTTGTGGATAGAAGAATATGAAGTTGGTAGTCATAGAAGCTAGTGACAGAATCCTCATTTCAAATGTTCCTAGAAAAATTACTGAGAGCATTTAAATGTAAAATGGACCCAAAACATTCTAATGAAATTTCCCATAATTTTACCAGAGTTTGGGTCAAAGGAAAGAATAGTACTTTGTGAAAAAATAATTGGTTTCTGAGAGGTCTGCATCAACATGGGCGGGAAAAAAGAGGGAGGGATCCCAGAGGTGGGATGACTTCAGATGTAGTCTCATGAGCTTTACTCATTGCTCACCCAGGTAAACTCACTGATCTCCATCAGAGACTCCCAGAGCAGAGCCCTCCTGCTTACACTGAAGCCAGATAGGGTGGATAGCATGTCCACACCCTGTGCTTCAGAAAACTACCACCAGTTTCAGCCATGAGTGTCATGGAAGTCCTGGCCTGTTGTAGCCTGAGTTGCCTCCTAGACTCCTAGTACTGAACAAGGGGATGTGATAGACTGTCAGGTAAGGAGTAAGGCAAGGTTCCTACCTTTGGGACATGTGGGATGATCCAAACAACTTTGAGAACAGCAAATTCCATGGGAGAGGAGAGGATACCAGGTTGAGTAGCAACATTGGGAATAGTAAGTCTGTTTTTTCTCCCCAACCAACAGATTATGATGTGCCAACTAATAAGGTGTTTGGCACCTCAGAGCACTACCTACATGTGAGGCAATACAAGCAATGATTCATAGTGGAGTGTTTCAGAGGGTTCTTCATGTAAAGCAGTGGGAGGGCCAAGCAGTGGGAGAGCCTTGTTTCACAGAATCTGGTTTTGCATCAGGCCTTGGCTTTACTACTTAATCACATAATCCTGTGATTCCTATTGTTGACAAAAGTTCTTGTTGTTGATTCCTAAACCCAGAGCAGGCAAAGTGAAGCCTAGATATGGGGTGTGTGTAGGAATATCCCAGCTAAAGCCAAGCTTCTGTCAACAAGTGTCTGGCTTGAAAAGATAACAGCTTTAGGGTAGGCAGTTGGCCCTCTTTTCCTGTAGGCATCCTAAGGTATGAATTTTTAGAAGCACACATACTGCCCTGTAGGCCACACTTTCTGGAATGGGGAGTTGTCACAGAAACATGAGATTAAGGTCTTTAGCCCTGCTGGCCAGTAAAACCTGATGGGACACCAAATTCTGTCAAACAAGGCCGGAGTCTCTGTCTCTCTCTCTCTGTGTGTGCTTGTGCAGGCTTTTTGTACTCTGGCCTACACCTCTCACCCTCTATGCCTGAACAGAACAGTGGAGCCTAGTTGAGGCTGTTGAGCTGTCACACCCATATAAATATCAGCTCAGCCTCCCAGAGAGGTCTGGGTGAGCTATTTGCAGTCAGTTGAAGCAGATGGCAGCTTGGTTTTTACAGAGCTCCTGAGGCCTTTTATTCCTTAGAGATAAAGGCTCCTGGAAAAATGTCCTTTATAAAAAGAAAAAAGAATGAAACTGGGACCTAATCCTCAGTGTACAGGTTATGCAGCTGCTATGACAGTGTTCTTCATGAAGTCACTGCATGATTTGAACACCTGCTTGCATGGAAAGATATCCTCCAGGAGCTGACTGTCTTGCAATAAGGGAGGACCAGATTAGTAGCAGATGAATATCTTTCTTCTTGCGTTTCCTGTAAGAAAACTAAGGGCTGGGCCCCTCTCTGTGCTCCAGGAAGTCTAGGTGGATTGGTAGGTCTGGGAAGTCAAAAAATGTTAGGAATGAAAAGTTTTCAAGTTTCCCAGGAATTACAGAATTCCTCAGGGGAACAATGGACAGTGAGCTATCATTCAGTGACTTTTATGACATTGAACTAAAAGGTAAAATAAGCGTGGAACTCAATCAAATCCTTGGACATTGTCATAGTCAGGGTTTCTATTCATGCACAAACATCATGGACAAGAAGCAAGCTATGGAGGAAATGGTTTATTCAGCTTACACTTCAATGCTGATATTCATCATTAAAGGAACTCATAACTGGAACTCAAGCAGGTCAGGATGCAGGAGCTGATGCAGAGCCATGGAGGGATATTTCTTACTGTTTGCTTCCCCTGTCTTGCTCAACTTGCTTTCTTATAGAACCCAAGACTACCAGCCCACAGATGGTACCACTCACAAGGGACCCTCCCCCTTGATCACTAATTGAGAAAATGCCTTATACCTACATCTCATGGAGGTATTTTCTCAACTGAAGCTCTTTTCTCTGTGATAACTCCGGCTTGTGTCAAGTTGAAACAAAATCAGCTAGTACAAACATGTAGCCAGAGGACATATGGAGGCAAGAGCAGATTCAGTTCTTGTAATTATTCAAGGCCTCACCAAAAGTTATAAAACTAACATAGTGTTCCAATCAAAAGTGTACTGTAGCTGCTGTTACCTAACCCTTCTAGAACATCCCCCTGGCTCTGCATAGAAAGGGCCTGCAAGCTCCTCTCAGGTTCATCATTTTGTATGAATGGTTGACTCTGCATGCTGGTAATTACTGCAGAATAAAAACACTTTGCTTTCGCATAGTACTTGAATGTGTCATCTTTCTTTAGTGACACTTGGAACCCTTCAGACCATGTGTCAGCAAGCTCAGCTCTGAGCCCTGAAAAACTGGTGGGGATTGACAGGCTAATAACTTAATTCTGTTCCTTAAGTAGATGAGTGTGGCAGTGGAAATACAAAGAATTGATACATAAATTACCAAGCCGGACGCTTGCTGGGCATAAGGTTGTCAAGCAGAAATAGGCCCCAGCCTGCACTAGCCATCAGTGGTAGGTGTGGAAAACTGCATTTGTGTCCTCAGTAGTGGGGAGAGGATAGCCCATAGTCGTTTTAGTGCAGAATTTCTCACCCTTCCTAATGTTGTGACCCTTAAACAGTCCTCATGATTTGGTGACCTCAACCATAAAATTATTTCCATTACTCCTTCACAACTGTGATTTTGACAGTTATGAATCATAGTATAAATATCTGTGCTTACTGATAGTCTTAGACAACCCCTTTGAAATGGTCATAAGACCTCCACAGGGGTCTCCACCCATAGGTCGAGAACCTCTGCTCTAGAGATTGTTCCCTATGCCAGCCTGGAGCAAAAGGTGCTTAAGTGGAGCCTTCCATCTTTCTAGGCATCTTTCAACTTACCCCAAACCCTCCCAACCAGGGCTAAACTTTGAGCCCTGTAGGCCCAGATGTTCATTAACTTGGACTCATCTTGGCCTGAAGTTTTGGATCCCATGTTTTGCCTAACAGTCTTCCATGTTTCCGGTTCCATTTGGCCTGAGAATTAGAACTTGGAACCACTCTTTTTTTACAGCTGTGACTAGAATAGAAATGAGGTCCTGTCAGGTGTAGTATTAGCAATTAATGATTACCCCCAACCAATTTACAAATAAATAAGACTCAGACTATATTTATTTTATTTGGCTTTGGCAACTACTTGGGTTATCTCCTTATCTACTTTTCTCACTACTGGACTGGCTACCTCCCTAGTGGTATACCCCAGATATTTTCTGCTTCTTCTGCACCCTACTCAATGTCCATCTCCCATCATGGTGGCTTCCTCCTCTCACTTCATTCCTCCTCCATCTCCCCCTAATCTCTCCACCACCAAACAGGTAACTCAAAACCTACCTACATCGAATCCCTCTGGTGATTGGCTATTGACAATTTTAATTAACCAATAGTTTTAAATCAAATAACAAGGTTTTCACAACAAAAGCTTGTAAACTACAAAACCAAGAGCCATTTCTGTGAGAAAATCAACAAGATAAACTAACCCAAGGCCAAAATATCCAAAAGGCAGAAAGATCCTATCCAAATTAACAAAATCAGAAATGAAAATGGAGACATAACAACAGAGACTGATGAAATTAAAAAATCATCATGTCTTACTTCAAAAACCAGTACTTATCAAAACTGAGAAATATAAAAGAAATAGATGATTTTCTAGACAGTTACAACTTACCAAAGTTAAATCAAGATTGTATAAACCACCTACAGATTCTTATAACTCTTAAGGAAATCGAAGCAGTCATCAACATCTCCTAACCAAAAAAGGCCAGGGCAAGATGGTTGTATATAAATCTACCAGATTTTCAAAGAGGAGCTCATACTAATACTCCTCAAACTATTCCAAAACAATAGCAACAGAAGGAACACTTCCTAACTCATTCAGTGAAGCCACACAACAACTCAACACAGAAGGATATGTTCTGACCAATTTGATTTATGGACATCATCACAAAAATACTCAAAATTCTTGGAAAAGAAATCCAAGAACACATAAAAAACATCAACATAAACATGATCAAGTAGCCTTTATCCAAAGGATGAAGGGATGGTTCAATTTAGGAAAATCCATCACTGTAATCCCTTGTATAAACAAATTAAAAAAAATCACATGATCATCTCATTAGGTGCTGAAAAAGCCTTTAACAAAATCCAATACCATGTTATGTTAAAAGTTTAGGAGAGTCATGGATTCAACAAATATACCTAAACATACTAAAAATAATATGTAGCAAGCCAATAACCAATATCATATTAAATGGAGAGAAACCTAAAGCAATCCCACTGAAATCATTGACAAAATAAGGCTGAACACTCTCTCCCTATCTACTCAATTTCGAGCTAGAGAAATAAGACAATAAAAGGAAATCAAGTGGAAAAAATTGGAAAGGAAGAAGTCAAGATATCACTATTCACAAAATTTGATAGTATACATAAGTGACCACCAAAATTCTACCAGAGATCTACTAGCTGAAAAACAACTTCCACAAGATGATATAAAATTAACTCAAAAAAAATCAAAACCTTTCTTTATACAGACTGAAACAGATATCAGGGAAATCCCATCCTTCACAACAAACATAAATAATATAGAATACCTTGGTATAACCAGGCAAGTGGAAGATTTATATAAGAAAAACCTCAAGCCCCTAAAGAAAGAAATTGAGGAAGATATTAGATGAAGAAAAGATCTCCAATGCGCATGAAACAGTAGATTTAACATAATGAAAACTGGTGAAGCATTTCCCAGGAATATTGCAACACAATATTTTATAGACCTTGCCTAAGCAATTCTCAAGTTCATTTAGCAAACAAAAAACCTAGTTTAGTTAAAACAATCCTGAAAAATAAAAGAACTTCAGGAGAACTCAACATTCTTGACATCAAGCTATACTATAAAGCAATAGTTATAAAAAACTGTGTGATATTTGTATGCAAACAGATAAGTTGATCAACAGAATTGAATCAGAGACCCAGAAATTAAGCCAGACATCTATGAACAACCGATTTTTTACAAAGAATTGAACACTGTACAATGGAAAATGAAAGCATTTTCAGCACATAGTGCAGGTATAATGAAAATAAATCCATCTTTATAACCCTGCACAAAACTCAAGTACAAGTGGAACAAGGACATCCACATAAAAGGAATACATTAAATCTCTTAGAAGAGAAAGTAGGAAATAGCCTTCAATGTGTTGGTATAGGAGACAATTTCCTTAACAGAACACAAATGGATCAGGCTTTAAGAACAACAATTGATAAATGGAACCTCATGAAACTGAAAAGCTTCTGTAAGTCAAAGGACAGTGTCAATAGGACAAAATAGCAGCCTACAGACTGGTAAAGGATCTTCACCAACCCTATATCTGATAGAAAACAAATGTCCAAAATTTATAAAGAACTTAAGAAGATAAATGCCAACAACCCCACCCCCCACCCCGAATTAAAAATGGGGCACAGAGGTGAACCAAGAATTCTCAACAGAATTCATATGGCCAAGAAGCACTTAAGGAAATGTTCAAGATCCTTAGTCATCAAGGAAATGCAAACCAAAACATCTCTGAGTTTCCATCTTACAACTGTCAAAATGGCTAAGATCAAAAAATTCAAGTGATAACACATGCTGATGAATATGTGGAAAATGAACACTTAACCACTGCTGTTGGGAATTCAAACTTGTACAAGCACTCTGTAAATCAGTATGGTGCTTCCTCAAAAAACTGGAAATAGCTATCTGAAGACATAGCTATACTGATCCTAGGCATGTACCCAAATGATGTTCCACCAGACCACAAGGACATATGTCCTACTATGCTCATAGCAGCTTTATTCATTATAGCTAGAAACTCAAAATAACCCCAAAGCCCCTCAAACCATGAATGGATACAGAAAGTGTGGTTTATTTGCAGAATATAATACTACTCAACTGTTAAAAACAAGTATATCATCAATTTTCCAAGGTAATGGACAGAACTAGAAAATATTATCTTGTCTAAGGTAACCCAGATTTTAAAGGACATGCATGGTATGTACTCACTGATAAGTGGATATTAGCCATAAAGTAAAGGATACTTATGATACACCCCACAGACCCAAAGAACTTAAACAAGAAAGAATGCCCAAGAACAGATGCAAGAATCTGACTTAGAAGGGAGAATAAAATAGTATGAAGTACATGGAAGAAGGGACCTGAGTGGGAGAGGAGATAAAGAGAGGATGACAGGACCATAATCAGATGTGGTGAGAGACAGGAGACAGGGCCAGGGGGACAGGAGAATAAATGAAAATCTCCAGCTGCAGGAGCTGTGGGTTGGGGAATCTCTAGGAAGCCCCAGAAACTAGGATGAAAGGGAGACTCCCAGGTGACAATGCTGGTGACTCTGATATGCTTCCAGAAAGGTGCCTAGCATTACTGTCTTCTGAGAAACTCTACCGAACAGCTGACTGAAACAGATGAATAGACCTACAGTCAAACATAGAATGGAGGTCAAGGACTCTTATGAAAGAGTTGGGGTAAGAATTGAGGGGGCTGAAGGGGGTCGAAACTCCACAGACAGACCAAGAGACTCATCTAACCTGGTCCTTTGAGCAGCTCTTAGAGACTGAGCCACCAATCAAAGAACATACAAGTCTTGGACCGGAGCACCCAGCACATAGGACTGTCTTTTCTGGTCACATCAGAAGAGATTGCATCTAACCCTGCAGAGACTTAATAGGTGGTGATATTCCCAGGGCAGTGTCCATTCTTCCAGAGGAGAATGAGAAGGGGAATAGGAGGAAGGACTCTTAAGGTGAGAACTGAGAGGAGGGAAATAAATATATAAATTAGTTAAAATATTTTTCATAATTAATTATTTACATACCAATATCAGATCCCCTCTTCTAGTTCCTCATCTCATAGCTCCTTACCTCCATCTTCCCCTTCCTTTCTCTGAGAAGGTGGAACCCCCTATGTGTATCACCCAACCCCCACCCGGTCCAACCCCACATTCTATCCCAGGTCACTGGAATACTAGGTACTTTTCTGCTGCAATATATAGAATGGGATGGTCAGAATCTAAGCGGTCCATTAGTTTTGTAATCATCATATAACGTGTGGTGATGCATTTCAAGCTGTATTATCTTTAAAAAGTGGTGAGGTGGTGGGTTGTTACTATCGGTTTCCTTTTTTGACTTTTCACAGATTCTGCTGAGATGAACTTGTTTGTATTCCAGTCTGGCTTAGCTGTCTGTACCTAGTCAGGTCTACATTTAACATGAACCTCATGTGTCCTCCTCCTATTCTCCTTAGTGCTCTAGCAGAAAATATACTGATAATGTGTCCTGTTCAATTAACACATATTAGTATTTTCAGTGTTAAAATGATTAAAAGAAGGGGACATAAGAATATTAATGAATTAATGTATTTCATGTATGTATTGAAAGCAGAATTTTTACCTTCATGTGGAAATACAATGAAATAAGCTATTTATCAATCTACATGCATAACTTTTAACGTTACAGGACATATGATTACCATGTGAGTATTATTTGGTATTTTCTGTTGCTTTACATCACAAATAGTTTTCCTTTTGATCACTTCGTATTGATGAACTTCTCCATAAGATAATTACCCTAAGATTCCAAAAAGTATAATTACAATAGGATATCTTTTTATTTAAAGAAAATTCTCTACAGTTACATGTATGATGTGATTATGGGTGTGTAGGCCATGATAGATATGTAGAGACTGGAAAATAATTGAGTGGAACAATCTCTCTGCCCTCACTCTATGGGTTCTGAATATCAAGTGCAAGTTACCAGCCTTTGACATCATCTGCAGATTTCCCACTGAGCAGACTCACTGGTTAACAAATAACATTTTTTCATAAGCAAATGTTATATCTCCTTATTAAACTTGAAACAGTACAACTATCCAAGAATTCAAGGACTCAGGACAATTTGAATGATAAATGTGTTTGCAAGTCCACACCAAAGAGATACTGTCATTCTTTTATATATGTATATTTCAAAAAGTAACATAAACATTTGTAATTATAACATTTTCATTAATATTCTCAGAAAACAATGAGTTTCAGAGATAAGGCTTAGTGGGTAAAGGTGGTAGGTGCTAAGCTTGGTGACTTGAATTAAATTCCTGAGAGACCCACATGATTTTCACAAGTTTTTCTCTGATTTCTACACTTGGAATGAAAAACATTCACCTCCATACACAATCACTTTGTGAAGTGGTTTTTTAAACCCATATGAAGGCCACTGAAATCACCTACTGGTTACAGACAGATGCTGCAAAGTTTGAGTACTTGCATCTGATCTTTAGAATCTTGCGGAATAATAAGAAAAGTTATATTTCTAATATGTTCTCAGACAAGCAAGCTAAAGTGCACAAATATAAACAAAATCATTTTGAAATAGCAGATATTTAAGAACTTCAGAAAATTTCCCAAATATTTTATTAGAAAATATGATATAACTTACAAGTTGACATTAATACATTAGAATGTTCCAAGAACTCATTGTTCAACAAAACAATGACAGTTTCTACCTATGTCTCTTCATACTTTCTTTCTTTTTCATTTTTTTTTACAATTTTATAAATTTTATTTTTTTATTCAATACTATATTTACTTTTCAAATGTTTTCCCCTTTCCAGGTCTCCCCTTTGGAAACCTCCTATACTATCCCTCGCACCTCGCCCTACCTCTATGAGGGTATTCTCCCACCCTCCCACCCACTCCCCTCTTCCTTCCCTGGCATTCCCTTCTACTGGGGCATCTAATGCTTTCAGGTGCAAGGGCCTCTACATTGACTGATGGTGAACAAGGCCCTCCTCAGCTACATATATGGCCAGCACCATGGGCCCCTCCATATGCATTCTTTGGATGGTGGTCCAGTCTCTGGGAACACTGGGGGGACTGACCAGTTGACACTGTTGCTCCCTCCCCATGGGGCTTCAAACTCCTTCAATTCCTTCAATCACTTCTCCAACTCCTCCATCTGGGACCCCACGCTCAGTCTAACAGTTGCTGTGAATTGAATAATGGGTGTTCCAAACTTTTAGACTAATATCTGCTTATCATTGAGTACATACAGTGTTTGTTCTCTTGTGACTGAGTTACCTCACTCAGGATGATATTTTCAAGTTCCATCCATTTGCCTGCGAATTTCATGAAATCGTTGTTTTTAATAGCTGAATAGTACTTGATTGTGTAAATGTACATTTTCTGTATCTGTTCCTCTATTAAGGGACATCTTGGTTGTTTCCAGCTTCTAGGTATTATAAATATGGCTGCTATGTTCATAGTGGAGCAGGTGTCCTTATTAGATGTTGGAGCATCTTCTGGGTATATGCCCAGGAGTAGTATAGCTGGGTCCTCAGGAAGTATTATGTCCACTTTTCTGTGAGTCCATCAAACTGATTTTCAGAGTGGTTGTACCAGCTTGCAATCCCACCAGCAATGGAGGAGTGTTCCTTTCTCCACATCTTCACCAGAATCTGCTGTCACCTGAGTTTTTGATAATAGCCATTGTGACTGGTGTGAGGTGAAATCTCAGGGTTGTTTTGATTTGCATTTCCTTGATGACTAAGGATGTTGAACATTTCTTTAGGTGCTTCTCAGCCATTCAAGATTCCTCAGTTGAGAATTCTCTGTTTAGCTCTGTTCCCCATTTTTTGATAGGGTTATTTGGTTTTCTGGAGTCTAACTTCTTGAGTTCTTTGTATATATTGGATATTAGCCCTCTATCAGATGTAGGATCGGTAAAGAACTTTTCCCAATCTGTTGGTTGCCATTCTGTCCTATTGACAGTATCCTTAGCCTTACAGAAGCTTTGCAATTTTAGCAAAGTGGCTGGATAAAAAATTAACTCAAATAAATCAGTAGACTTCCTATACTCTAAGGACGAAGAGGCTGAGAAAGAAATTAGGGAAGTGATACCCTTTACAATATTCCAAACAATATAAAGTACCTTGGTGTGACTCTAACCAAACAAATGAAAGATTTGTATGAGAAGAACTTAAAGTTCCTGAAGAAAGAAATTGAAGAAGACCCCAAAAGATGGAAAGAACTCCCATGCTGATGGATTGGCAGTATTAACATAGTAAAAATGGCCATCTTGACAAAAGTAATCTACAGATCCAATGCAATCCCCATTAAATTTCCAACTCAATTCTTCATACACTTAGAAAAATCAATTCTCAAATTCATATGGAATAACAAAAAAACCCAGGATAGCAAAAACTATTCTCAACATTAAAAGGACTTCTGGGGGAATCAGCCTCCCTGACTTCAAGCTGTACTACAGAGCAGTAGTGATAAAAACTGCATGGTATTGGTACAGTGACAGGCAGGTAGATCAATGGAATGGAATTGAAGACCCAGAATTGAACCCACACACTTATGGTCACTTGATCTTTGACAAAGGAGCTAAAACCATCCAGTAGAAAAAAGACAGCATCTTCAACAAATGGTGCTGGTTCAACTGGTGGTCTCCATGTAGAAGATTGCGAATTGATCCATTCCTATCTCCCTGTACAAAGCTCAAGTCCAAGTGGATCAAGGACCTCCACATAAAACCAGATACCCTGAATCTAATAGAAGAGAAAGTAGGGAAAAGTCTCAAACACATGGGCACAGGGGAAAAGTTCCTGAACAGAACACCAATGGCTTGTGCTCTAAGATCAAGAATCGACAGATGGGACATCATAAAATTACAAAGCTTCTGTAAGGCAAAGGACACTGTCAATAGGACAAAATGGCAACCTACATATTGGGAAAAGATCTTTACCAATCCTATGTCCGATAGAGGGCTAATACCCACTAACGTATACAAAGAACTCAAGAAGCTAGACTCCAGAGATCCAAATAACCCTATCAAAAAATGGGGAAGAGAGATAAACAGAGAATTCTCAACTGAGGAAACTCAAATGGCTGAGAAGCACCTAAAGAAATGTTCAACATCTTTAGTCATCAGGGAAATGCAAATCAAAACAACCCTGAGACTTCACCTCACACCAGTTAGAATGGCTAAGATCAAAAACTCAGGTGACAGCAGATGTTGGGGAGGATGTGGAGAAAGAGGAACACTCCTCCATTGCTGCTGGGAATGCAAATTGATACAACCTCTCTGGAAATCAATTTGGAGGACCATCAGAAAAATGAACATAATACTACCTGAGGACCCAGCTATTCCACTCCTAGGCATATACCCAGAAGATGCTCCAACATGTAATAAAAACACATGTTCCACTATGTTCATAGCAGCCATATTTATAATAGCTGGAATCTGGAAACAACCCAGATGTCCCTCCACAGAGGAATGGATACAGAAAATGTGGTGCATTTACACAATGGAATACTACTCAGCTATTAAAACAATGACTTCATGAAATTCGTAGACAAATGGATGGATCTTGAAAACATCATTCTGAGCCAGGTAATGCAGTCACAAAAGAATGAACATGGTATGTACTCTCTCTTAAGTGGTTATTAGCCAAGAGTTCGAAATACCCCAGATTCAATTCACAGCAACAGTAAGGCGGAGTGGGTGGTCCCAGATGGAGGACTTGGAGAAGGGACTGAAGGAGCTGAGGGAGTTTACATCCCCAGAAAGACAGCAGCAGCAATTGTCAATGTTATTTTAAGTGATTTCTAGTCAGGCAGCATTTCATGAAGCCCAACCTACGTCTTTCGAAGAATTCATTTTTTGACCTCATTTGCAAGGCGGCGGGTCACAGCACCAATATCGGCATCAATTGGCTTTGTAATTTTTACTTATTTCTCGCCAGGCCGCATGTCACGAGGCCAAAATCGACGACTTTCGGAGAAGTCATTTTTGGACCATTTTTGCACGGTGGCGGATCATGCCACCAATATCGGCGTGAATTGGCAATGTTATTTTTAGTCATTGCTAGCCAGACCGCATGTCATGACACCAAAAGTGATGTCTTTTGACTAAGGCATTTTTCGAACATTTTTGCAAGGCGGCGGGTCACGGCACAAATATTGGTGTCATTTGTCAATGTTATTTTTTGTCATTTTTAGCCAGGGCGCATTTCATGACTCAGAAATCTATGTCTTTCGGAGAAGTCATTTTTCGACTATTTTTGCAAGGCGGCCGGTCAGGGCATAAATATCGGCGTCATTTGGCAAAGTTATTTTTAGTTATTTCTAGTCAGGTCTCATTTCATGCCGCCCAAGCTACGTCTTTCTGAGAATTCTGTTTTCGACCTCTTTTGCAAGGCTGCGGATCACAGCACCAATATCGTCGTCAATTGGCAAGGTTATTTTTAGTGATTTCTAGTCAGGTTGCATGTCATGACGTGAAAAATTACTTCTTTCAAAAAAGACATTTTTCGACCATTTTTGCAAGGCGGTGGGTCACGGCACCAATATCGGCGTCATTTCGTAATGCTATTTTTAGTTATTTCTCGATGGTCTGCAGGTAATGGGACCCAAATCGGAGTCTTTCGGCAATGTCATTTTTCGACCATTTTTGCAAGGGAGTAGGTCATGGCACAAATATCGGCGTCAATTGGCAATGTTATTTTTAGACAATTCTAGCCAGGGCGCCTCTCCTGATGCCAAAATTGACGTCTTTTGGAGAAGTCATTTCTGACCATTTTTTCAAGGCTACAGGTCATGGCACCAATATTGGCGTCATTTCACAATGTTATTTTTAGTTATTTCTCGCCAGGCTGAATGTAATGGGACCTAATTCGATGTCTTTCGGCAATGTCATTTTTCGACCATTTTTGCAAGGCAGAGGGTCACGGCACAAATATCGTCATAATTTGTCAATGTTATTTTAAGTCATTTTTAGCCAGGGCGCATTTCATGATGCAGAAATCTACGTCTTTCCAAGAATTCATTTTTGGACCTCTTTTAAAAGGCGGCCAGTCATAGCACCAATATCGGCGTCAATTGGCAATGTTATGCTTAGTCATTTCTCACGAGGCCACATGTCACGAGGCCAAAATCGACGTCTTTTGGAGACGGCATTTTTCAACCATTTTTGCAAGACGGCGGGTCATGGCACCAATATCAGCGTCATTTCACTTTGTTATTTTTAGTTATTTCTCACCTGACTGTAGGTATTGGGACCCAATTCGAAATCTTTCGACAATGTCATTTTTCGACCATTTTTGCAAGGTGGCAAGTCAGGGCACCAATATCGGTGTCAATTGGCAATGTTATTTTTACTCATTTCTAGCCAGGGCACATGTAATGATGCCAAAGTTGACATCTTTTTGAGAAGTCATTTTTCGACCATTTTTGCAAGGCGGCGGGTCACGGCACAAATATCCGAGTCAATTGGCATTGTTATTTTTAGTCATTTCTAGCCTGGGCACATGTCATGAGGCTAAAATTGACGTCTTTTGAAAAAGTCATTTTTCGACCATTTTTGCAAGGCGGCGGGTCATCGCACAAATATCGGTGTCAAACGGCAATGTAATTTTTAGTCATTTCTAGCCAGGGCACAAGTCATGATGCCAAATTTGACGTCGTTTGGAGAAGTCATTTTTCGCCCATTTTTGCAATGCAGCAGGTCATGGAACCTATATCGGCCTCATTTCGCAATGCTATTTTTAATTATTTCTCGCCGGTCTGCAGGTAATGGGACCCAAATCAACATCTTTCGGCAATGTCATTTTTCCACCATTTTTACAAGGCGGCTGGTCACGGCACAAAGATCGGCATCATTTCTCAATGTTATTTTTAGTCATTTCTAGCCAGGGCACATGTCATGAAGCTAAAATTGACGTCTTTTGAAAAAGTCATTTTTCGACCATTTTTGCAAGGCAGCTGGTCATGGCACAAATATCGGCATCAACTGGCAATGTTATTTTTAATCATATCTCGCGTGGCAACATGACATGACGCCAAAATCGATGTCTTTCAGAAAAGTCAATTTTCGACCATTTTTGCAACGCGGCGGTCTTGGCACCAATAACGGAGCCAATGGTAAAAATTGTTTTTAGTCATTTCTAGCCATGTAGCTTGTCATGATGCAGAACTCAACGTCTTTCGAAGAAGTAATTTTTCCACCATTTCTTCAAGGCGGTGGGTCACAGCACAAATATCAGCGTCAATTGGCAATGTTATTTTTAGTCATTTTTAGCAAGGGCAAATGACATAATGCCAAGATTGACGTCTTTTGGAGAAGTCATTTGTCGCCCATTTTTGCAAGGTGGCGGGTCATGGAACCAATATCGGCTTCATTTCGCAATGCTATTTTTAATTATTTCTCGCCGGTCTTCAGGTAATAGGACCAAATCGAAGTCTTTCGGCAATGTCATTTTTCGACAATATTTACAAGGCGGTAGGTCACGGCACAAATATCGGCATCATTTCTCAATGTTATATTTAGTCATTTCAAGCCAGGGCGCATTTCATGATGCCGAAATCAAAGTCATTTGAAGAAGTCATTTTTCAACCATTTTTGCAAAGAGGCGGGAAACGGCACAAATATCAGAGTCATTTGTCAATGTTATTTTTAGCCATTTCTAGCCAGGATGCATTTCATGACGCAGAAATCAATGTCTTTCGGAAAGGTCATTTTTCGACCATTTTGGCAAGGCGGGGGGTCATGCCACAAATATCGGCATCAACTGGCAATGTTATTTTTAATCATTTCTCACGCGGCATCATGACATGACGACAAAGTCGACATCTTTCGGAGAAGTCATTTTTCGACCATTTTTGCAGAGCGGAGGGTCATGCCACAATTATTGGCGTCATTTGTCAATGTTATTTTTAGCCATTTCCAGGCAGGGCGCATTTCATGACGCCAAAATCAATGTCTTTCAGAGAAGTCATTTTTTGACCATTTTTGTAAGGCGGGGGGTCATGGCACCAATATCGGCTTCATTTGGCATTGTTATTTTTAGTTATTTCTCTCCGAGCTGCAGGTAACGGGACCCAAACCGACGTCTTTCGTCAATGTCATTTTTCGACCATTTTTGCAAGGCGGCGGGTCACGGCACCAATATTGGCATCAATTGTCAATGTTATTTTTAGTCATTTCTAGCCAAGGCACATGTCATGATGCCAAAATTGAAGTCTTTTGGAGAAGTCATTTTTCAACCATTTTTGCAAGGCGGTGGATCATGGCACCAATATCAGCGTCATTTTGAAATGCTATTTTTAGTTATATCTCATCGGTCTGCAGGTAATAGGACCAAAATCGGCGTCTTCGGCAATGTCATTTTTTGACCATTTTGGAAAGTCGGCGGTTCATGTCACCAATATCTGTGTCATTTCTTAATGCTATTTTTAGTTATTTCTCGATGGTCTGCAGGTAATGGGACCCAAATCGGCGTCTTCGGCAATGTCATTTTTTGACCATTTTGGAAAGTCGGCGGTTCATGTCACCAATATCTGTGTCATTTCATAATGCTATTTTTAGTTATTTCTCGATGGTCTGCAGGTAATGAGACCCAAATCGGCATCTTTCGGCAATGTCATTTTTCGACCATTTTTGCAAGGCGGCTGGTGATGGCACAAATATGGCGTCAATTGGCAATGTAATTTTTAGTCATTTCTAGCCAGGGCACATGTCACGATGCCAAAATTGATGTCTTTTGGAGGAGTCATTTTTCGCCCAATTTTGCAAGGCGGTGGGTCACTGCACAAATATGGCATCAGCTGGCAATATTATATTTAATCATTTCTTGCGTGGCATCATGACATGACGCCAAAATCTACGACTTTCAGAGATGTCAAATTTCGACCATTTTGCAAGTCGGCGGTCTTGGCACAAATAACGGAGCCAATGGTCAATATAGTTTTTACTCATTTCTAGCCATGTAAGTTGTCATGACGCAGAAATCAACGTCTTTCGAAGAAGTCATTTATTGACCATTTTGCTAGGCAACGGGTCATGGCACCAATATTGGCCACAATTGGCAATGTTATTTTTAGTGATTTCTAGCCAGGTCGCATGTCAATACATGAAAAACAATGTGTTTCAGAAAGGACATTTTTCGACAATTTTTGCAAGACAGCGGGTTACAGCACCAATATCGACCTCAATTGGCAATGTTATTTTTAGTCATGTCTAGCCAGGACGCATGTCATAACGTGAAAATCGACATCTTTCAGATAAGTCATTTTGCAAGGCTGCGGATCACGGCACCAATATCGGCGTCAATTGGCAATGTTATTTTTAGACAATTCTAGCCAGGGGGCCTCTCCTGATGCCAAAATTGACGTCTTTTGGAGAAGTCATTTCTGACCATTTTTTCAAGGCTACAGGTCATGGCACCAATATCGGCATCATTTCGCATTGTTATTTTTAGTTATTTCTCACCTGACTGTAGGTATTGGGACCCAATTCGACGTCTTTCGACAATGTCATTTTTCGACCATTTTTGGAAGGCGGCGGGACACGGCACAAATATCGGCGTCATTTGTCAATGTTATTTGTTGTCATTTCTAGCCAGGGTGCATTTCATGACCCCGAAATCAACGTATTTCGAAGAAATTTTTCGACCATTTTTGCAAGGCGGCTGGTCATGGCACCATATCGGCATCATTTCGCAATGCTATTTAGAGTTATTCCTCACCAGGCTGCCGGTAATGGGTTCCAAATAGGCGTCTTTCGTTAATGTCATTTTTCAACCATTTTTGCAGGGCAGCAGTTCATGGCAAAAATATCGGCGTCAATTGGCATTGTTATTATCAGTCATTTCTAGCCAGGGCAAATATCATGATGCCAAAATTGACGTCTTTCAGCAATGTCATTTTTCGACCATTTTTGCAGGGCGGCGGGTCACCGCACAAATATCGGCATCAATGGTCAATGTTATTTTTATTCATTTCTAGCCAGGTCGCATGTCTTGAGGACAAAATCGACGTCTTTCAGAGAAGTTATTTTTCAACCATATTTGCAAGGTGGCGGGTCACGGCACCAATATTGGCTTCATTTGGCATTATTACATTGTTATTTTTAGATATTTCTTGCCGGGCTGCAGGTATGGGACCCAAATCTGCGTCTTTTGGCAATGTCATTTGTCGACCATTTTTGCAAGGCGGTAGATAATGGCACAAATATGGGCGTCAATTGGCAATGTTATTTTTAGTCATTTCTAGCCAGGGCATATGTCATGATGCCAAAATTGACGTCTTTTGGAGAAGTCAATTTTCGACCATTTTTGCAAGGCAGCTGGTCATTGCACCAATATCGGCATCATTTCACAATGCTATCTTTAGTTATTTCTCACCAGGCTGTAGGTAATGGGACCCAAATCGAAGTCTTTCGGCAATGACATTTTTCGACCATTTTTGCAAGTCAGCCAGTCACCGCACAAATATCGGCGTTAATTGGCAATGTTATTTTTAGTCATTTCTAGCCAGGGCACTTGTCATGATGCCAAAATTGACGTCTTTTCGAGAAGTCATTTATTGACCATTTTTGCAAGGCATCGGGTCAGGGCACAAATATCGGCATCAATTTTCAATGTTAATTTTAGTCATTTCTAGCCAGGGCGCATTTATGACTCTGAAATCAACGTCCTTGGACGAAGTCATTTTTGAACATTTTTGCAGGGCAGCGGGTCACCGCACAAATATCCGAGTCATTTGTCAATGTTATTTTTGGCCATTTCTAGCCTAGGTGCATTTCATGAAGCCAAAATCAATGTCTTTCAGAGAATTCATTTTTCAACCATTTTTGCAAGGCGGCGGGTCACTGCACGAATATCGGCGTTAATTGGCAATGTTAATTTTAGTCATTTCTAGCCAGGGCAAAGGTCATGATGCCAAAATTGACGTCTTTTGGAGAAGTCATTTTTCGACAATTGATGCAAGTCAGCTGGTCATGGCACCAATATTGGCGTGATTTCGCAATGCTATTTTTAGTTATTTCTCCCCGGTCTACAGGTAATGAGACACAAATCGACGTCTTTCGGCAATGTCATTTTTCGACCATTTTTGCAAACCGGCGGGTCATGGCACCAATATCGGCATCATTTCCCAATGCTATTTTTAGCTATTTCTCGCAGAACTACAGGTAATGGGAACCCATTTAACGTCTTTCGGCAATGTCATTTTTCGACCATTTTTGCAAGGCTGCGGGTCACAGCACAAATATCGGGGTCATTTGTCAATGTTATTTTTAGCCATTTCTAGCCTGGGTTCATTTAATGATGCCGTAATCAATGTCTTTTGGAGAAGTCATTTTTCGACCAACTTTGCCAGCCTGTGAGTAATTGCAATAATATCTGCGTCAATTTGCAATTTTATTTTTAGTCATTTCTATCCAGGGCACATGTCATGATGCCAAAATTGACGTCTTTTGGAGAAGTCATTTTTCAACCATTTTTGCAAACCGGCGTGTCAAAGCACCAATATCAGCTTCATTTGGCATTGTTATTTTTAGTTATTTCTAGCAAGGGCACATTTCATGACGCCGAAATCGATGTCTTTCGGAGAAGACATTTTTCGACCATTTTTGCTAGGCGGTGGGTCACAGCACAAATATCGGGGTCATTTGTCCATGTTATTTTTAGCCATTTCTAGCCTGGGCGCATTAATTAATTAAGACTCTGTAATCAATGTCTTTCGGAGAAGTCATTTTTCTACCATTTGTACTAGGCCCCGGGTCACGGCAAAAATATCTGTGTCAATTGGCAATGTTATTTTTAGTCATTTCTAGCCAGGGCACATGTCATGATGCAAACATTGACGACTTTTGGAGAAGACATTTTTCGACCATTTTGGCTAGGCAGCAGGTCACGGCACAAATATCGGCGTCAATTGGCATGTTATTATTAGTCATTTGTAGCCATGGCACATGTCATTACATCGAAATAAATGTTTTTCGGCCAAGTCATTTTTCGACCATTTTTGCAAGGTGGCGGGTAAAGGCACAAATATCGGCATCAATTGGTAATGTTATTTTTAGTCATTTCTAGTAAGGGCACATGTCATGATGCTAAAATTGATGTCGTTCGGAGAAGTCATTTTTCGACCATTTTTACAAACCGGCGGTTCATGGCACCAATATCAGCTTCATTTGGCATTGTTATTTTTAGTTATTTCTCGCCAGGCTGCAGGATATGGGACGCAAATGGACGCCTTTTGGCAATGTAATCTTTTGACCATTTTTGCATGGCGGCTGGACACGTCACAAATATCGTCATCAATTTTCAATGCATTTTTAGTCATTTCTAGCCAGGGCGCATTTCATGATGCCAAAATCAACGTCTTTCGAAGAAATAACTTTTTGATCATTCTTGCAGGTCGGCAGGTCACGGAATAAATATTGGCATCAATTTTCAATGTTATTTTTAGTGATTTCTAGCCAGGACACATGTCAGGATACCAAAATTGACGTCTTTTGGAGAAGTCTGTTTTCGACAATATTTGACAGTCGGCTAGTCATGGCACCAATATCGGCGTCATTTCGCAATGCTATTTTTAGTTACTTCTCGCCCCTGAGCAGGTAATGGGACCCATATCTGTTTGAATTGGCAATGGTATTTTTAGCCATTTCTAGCCAGGGCACATGTCATGATGACAAAATTGATGTCTTTTGAAGAAGTCATTTTTCCACCATTTTTGCAAGGTGGCGGGTCACGGCACATATAACAGTGTCATTTGTCATAGTTATTTTTAGCCATTTCTAGCCAGGGCTCCTTTCTTGACGCCGAAATCAATGTCTTTCGGAGATGTCATTTTTCGACCATTGTTGCTAGGCGGCGGGTCACAGCACAAATATCTACGTCAATTGGCAATGTTATTTTTAGTCATTTCTAGCCTGGGGACATGTCAGGAGGCTAAAATTGACGTCTTTTGAAAAAGTCCTTTTCGACCATTTTTGCAAGGCGGTGGGTCACGGCACAAATATCGGCCTCAATTGGCAATGCTATTTTTAGTCATTTCTAGCCTGGGCACATGTCATGATACCAAAATTGAAGTCCATTGGAGAAGTCATATTTTGACCATTATTCCAAGGCGGCGGCTCATGGCACAAATTTAGGCCTCATTTGTCAATGTTATTTTTAGCCATTACTAGCCAGGGCGCATTACATAATGCCTAAATCAATGTATTCTCTGAGAAGTCATTTTTTGACTATATTTGCTAGGCGGCAGGTCATGGCATAAATATCTGCGTAAATTGGCAATGTTATTTTTAGTCATGTCTGGCCAGGGCATATGTCATCATGCCAAAATTGATGTCTTTCAGAGAAGTCATTTTTCGACCATTTTTGCAAGGTGGCGGGTAATGGCACAAATATCGGCATCAATTGGTAATGTTACTTTTAGTCATTTCTAGAAAGGGCACATGTCATGACACTAAAATTGATGTCATTCGGAGAAGTCATTTTTCGACCATTTTTGCAAACCAGCGGTTCATGGCACCAATATCAGCTTCATTTGGTATTGTTATTTTTAGTTATTTCTTGCCGGGCTGCAGGATATGGGACGCAAATGGATGCCTTTTGGCAATGTAATCTTTTGACCATTTTTGCATGGCGGCTGGACACGTCACAAATATCGTCATCAATTTTCACTGCATTTTTAGTCATTTCTAGCCAGGGCGCATTTCATGATGCCAAAATCAACGTCTTTCGAAGAAATAACTTTTTGACCGTTTTTGGAGGGTGGCAGGTCACAGCACAAATATTGGCATCAATTTTCAATGTTATTTTTAGTCATTTGTAGCCAGGACACATGTGATGATGCCAAAATTGACGTCTTCTGGAGAAGTCTGATTTCGACAATATTTGCAAGTCTGCTGGTCATGGCACCAATATCAGCGTCATTTTGCAATGCTATTTTTAGTTACTTCTCGCCCCTGAGCAGGTAATGGAACCAATATCTGCGTAAATTGACAATAGTATTTTTAGCCATTTCTAGCCAGGGCACATGTCATGATGACAAAATTGATGTCTTTTGAAGAAGTCATTTTTCCACCATTTTTGCAAGGTGGCGGGTCACGGCACATATAACAGTGTCATTTGTCATAGTTATTTTTAGCCATTTCTAGCCAGAGCGCATTTCATGACGCCGAAATCAATGTCTTTTGGGGATGTCATTTTTCGACCATTGTTGCTAGGCGGCAGGTCACAGCACAAATATCGTCTTCAATTGGCAATGTTATTTTTAGTCATTTCTAGCCAGGGCACATGTCATGATGCCAAAAGTGACGTCGTTAGGAGAAGTCATTTTTCAAACATTTTTGCAAGGTGGCTGGTCAAGGAACAAATATCGGCATCAATTGGCAATGTTATTTTGAGTCATTTCTAGCCTGGGCGCTTGTCATGAGGCTAAAATTGACATATTTGAAAAAGTCGGTTTTCGATCATTATTGCAAGGCGGCGGGTCACGGCACAAATATGCGACAAATGGCAATGTTATTTATAGCCATTTTTAGCCGGGGCACATGTCATGAGGCTACAATTGATATCTTTTGAAAAAGTCATTATTCGTCCCTTTTTGCAAGGGGGCGGGTCATGGCACAAATATCAGCATCAATTTACAATGTTATTTTTAGTCTTTTCTAGCCAGGGAACATGTCACAATGCCACTATTGACGTCTCTTGAAAAAGTCATTTTTCGACAATTTTGTCAAGGCGGCGCAAATATCAGCGTCAATTGGCAATGTTATTTGTAGTCATTTCTAGCCTGTGCACGTCATGAGGCTAAAATTGACATCTTTTGAAAGAGTCATTTTTCGAACATTTTTGCAAGGCGGCGGGTCACGGCACAAATATCTGCGTCAATTGGAAATCTTATTTTTAGTCATTTCTAGACAGGGCAAATGTTATGATGCCAAAATTGACGACTTTTTGAAAAGTCACTTTTAGACCATTTTTGCAATGCTGCGTGTCACTGCACAAATATCGTCGTCAATTGGCAATATTATTTTTAGCCATTTCTAGCCAGGGCTCCTTTCATGACACCGAAATCAATGTCTTTCGGAGGTGTCATTTTTCGACCATTGTTGCTAGGCGGCGGGTCACAGCACAAATATCTTCGTCAATTGGCAATGTTATTTTTAATCATTTATAGCCAGAGCACATGTCCTGATAGCAAAATTGACGTCTTTTGAAAAAGTCATTTTTCAACAACTTTTGCAAAGTGGCGGGTCACGGCACAAATATCGGCATCAATTGGCAATGTTATTTTTAGTCATTTTTTGCCAGGGCACATGTCATGACTTCAAAATCAATGTCTTGATAGCAAAATTGACGACTTTTGAAAAAGTCATCTTTCGACGATTTTTGCTAAGCAGCTGGTCTCGGCATAAATATCTGCGTGAATTGACAATGTTATTTTTAGTCATTTCGAGCCATGGCACATGCCATGATACTAAAATTGACGTCTTTCGGAGAAGTCATTTTTCGACCATTTTGGCAAGGCGGCTGGACACTGCACAAATATCGGCATCAATTGGCAATGCTATTTTTAGACATTTCCAGCCAGGGCGCATTTCTGGCGCCGATATAGATGTCCTTTGAAGAAGAAGTTTTTTGACCATTTTTGCTAGGCGGTGGGTTACAGCACAAATATGGGATTCAAATGCCAATGATATTTTTAATCTTTTCAAGACTGGGCACATGTCATGTGGCTAAAATTGACCTCCTCTGAAAGAGTCATTTTTCAAACATTTTTACAAGGCGGTGGGTCACGGAACAAATATCAGCGTCAATTGGCAATGTTATTTTTAGTTATTTCCAGTCAGGGCACATGTCATGATGCCAAAATTGACGTCTTTTGGAGAAGTCATTTTTCGACCATTTTTGCAAGACGGCGGGTCACAGCACAAATATCGGCTTCAATTGGCAATTTTATTTTTAGTCATTTCTAGCCTGGGCACACATCATGAGGCTAAAATTGACGTCTTCTGAAAAATTCATTATTCGACCATTTTTGCAAGGTGGCGGTTCACGGCACAAATAACAGAGACAATTGACATTTTTCTTTTTAGTCATTTCTAGCCTGGGCACACGTCATGTGGCTAAAATTGACGTCTTTTGAATAAGTCATTTTTCGACCATTTTTGCAAGGCGGCGGGTCACGGCACAAATAT
>JADRCH010000108.1:6799688-6851305 GCA_019843965.1 Rhynchomys soricoides | reverse complement strand
TGCCATCCACAATACAGCAGACCTTAGCTTCATATTCACTGCAGGTGAAGGCACCACAGCACACTCTGTAACCAATCATTACACACACACACACACACACACACACACACACACACACACTGTACCATATAACACTGTAATCTGCACCTCTGCTCCATACATACTATTATTGATAAGGCACTGCTGGACAGGGCCCTGGTACCCTACATAGACCAGTATAACTCCGGTCCCTACTGCTTGCTTACAACAAACACTACTGTGTTCCTAAGTTACTGCAGAACATCTCCCTGACACTCTTGAATGAATCATCCTGGTATCAGTAGCTACTTCCACTACAGACCTTAGTAGATACCCCCAATTCTGATATCACACCCACATGTACACTACTATTTATCAGACCCGCTAGATACTCCATCCCCTGCCATATCGTGGTTTCAGGCCTTGCTGAGCCCTTATGCACAACTATGTATCACATATTTCTGAACCTTGCAGTCTTGAGATTTGTATTGTGTATGACATGATTGGAGTCAGCAAGGCTAGAGACACAGGACAGTACATGGTGCTTTGCAAGGGAGGTGTCCAGATGTCTCCAGTAGGGATCCATGTATTTGGGAGGTGGCACGGGTGGCGCAATTACTTGCATTGGTGCTTGAGCACAGCAGATGGGGAAAACATACATGACATGTCTTGAATCCTACTGATGTGTGTTGAGTACAGTGGTAGAAGGGCATATAGAACCGACACCTAGTAGTGTATGTGGAGTGTGTGTGTCAGGAGAAAAGTGTCAGGGCAAAGTCAAATATCTACAAGTATATGTGATATATAAGAAGCAAGTGTTCATCAGGTCCTGACACCCAGAAGTGCAGAGGCATGTGCAGTGTACATCACAGACTGGTCCCTTCTATGGACTGTGGAGCAGCAGTGGGGTGGTGTCTTCTGTGTTGGTTGATACACAGCAGTATATGTTAAATAGTAAGAGGCACTTACAGCTCTAGGTGTTCTGTTCTCCACAAGCAGCAGCATGGAGACTCATGAGCTCCAACAAGTCCTATATGGTTCCTATCTTAAACCTCTTCCCTCTATTGGCTTCTGGTATTTGTGAGTCAAAAGGAAAACTCACAGGCAGAGCTGGAATTGATCACCCCGGCTTGGATAATGATCATTCTTATTCTATCACTTATCCTTATGCAGTAATCTTCAGGGCTGCATGGGTGGGAAAGTGTGTGTGTCTGTCTACCTGTTAATCTCTAGGTAGTACAGGGATTTGTTCCTAGAGTGTTTTAGGAGTCAGGCTCCTTGTAGATGCCCTAGGGAGGCTTTGGCTCCAGCCATTGTCTGGCTTCTGCATTTTCTTGCCAATGAAATCAGAGATTCCATTTGCAAAGCTCATCTTCTGCATTTTCCTTCTTTACTTCCTCCTTATAAGACAGAAATTCATGTATGCCTCTACTTTAGCTTGTACATGAACATTATATTGTTTGGATTTGGAGAGAGCTGTAAGTTTGTTGACTATTTTCTGGTTTACAATGGGTTTTCTATTATTTATTTTTAACATACTTCTGCATCCTTTATGGACAGATCATTTTCTCTGCCTTGATTTCCCAAGGTGCCTTTGACAAAAGCAGCTGACCTGATATAGGTAGGTCTGTTGGTGGGATTTGTGGACAGTCATATGTGTCCAGCCTCTGTACTTTCACTGTAACACTTTCTGTATCTGAAGCCTGGGAAGGGCTAGAATGAGTGGCCGGGTAGTAAGGACTATCTTCTGCCCTCTGTCATATCTTCTAGGTTTAGGACCAGTTGGTTGCTACATTTGCTGATGGGCCATTAAACTGTTTTGGAAGAGCCTGTAGCTGAAGTGTAAGAAGGATGTATAGAGTGCTGCTGGGTCTAGATGTCCCATGGTGGAGTGGTACCCAAGGGGTAGGCATCCCCGCTTCTCTGAGGAGAAGGTGATGAGGCAGTGGGAGGGAGAAGGGATATTGAAGGTTCTTGACTGGAAGCAGAGGAAAGAGGGGAACTATGATCAAAGTGTAAAGGGAATAAAATATAAACTATTGAAAAACATAAAGGAACTGTGACTTGGTATGCCCAAGAGCTCAAGTCCATTGTGTTTCTCTTTACCATGTGTCAAAGGGTTCTGATGACTGATTCAAAGATGATTTTAGAATTCTACTGAAATTTTTTAGTACTTTTTGTTTGTGAATAGTGTGTATCCAACACCACTGAGAGATTGGTCCAGCAGGATGCCCTCAGTTTCACCACCTTCATGTAAGTGATAGCCTGTGACTTTGGGTCCATGGCCACTGCCCTTCTCAAGAGAGCCAGTCTAGAGGCCAGCAAGGGATACACGTTCACTTGCTAAGCTGAGACAGTTTCTTTATCTCGTCAGGCATGTTTCCTATGATATCTGTGAGGACAGCAATACTTAGGTGACCATCAGGAACTGCCAAAATGCAACAGGTCTAGGGTGGTCAGTGAATCAGCTGTACCTACCCACTGGGTGGCTTTCACAAAGAGATCCTACTATAGAGTCCCGAGATGTGTTGGTATTTCAGAGTACTTGAGTGTAGTTGGGTGGTAGAAGGAAAACCAGTTCATTGTCCTCCACAGCATGTCCTCCTGGTGTTGTGTGCAACCTCTGAGCTCCTCTACAACTCAGGTAATGACATGAGAGTCATTCATGAGAAGTGTAAGTAGGAGATGCTCTCCTCAGTCAGTGTCACAAATGCTGTGCACATCCTCAATTTAGGAATTATCTGGGTACATATCCCAAAATGCGGAAAAGCATCTACAAGACAAGGCTTGTTTTAGACTCACAATGAAGCTGACAGAATGATTGTTTCACCTGTTCCAGACCTGTGGCCTTTCAAACAAGAGCAGGTTTACTTTTGGTGGAATTCAGTACCTTGTGAAACAGGGATGATGTTCATTTTGACCTTATGTGACCTACCTGAGATAGAAGTCAGTGGATATGTTCAGGAAATGCTGCCTGCAGTGATTGCTCTGGCCTGGATGACTGCTGCTCTCTGATAAACAGCCTCTAGGAGCCGGAGCAGAAGCAATTTCCCAAATCTGTCTGGATTTAGACAATGTACATTCTGTACATCATCGTGTTTAACACTTGTCTAGATGAGTCAGAATGCATACATGGTGAAGATAATCCTTCACCACAGAACTTGCCCAACAGTACCTGCAGATTTGAGGAGTGAAAGCATGGTCAGTGAGAGTTCTGGACTCCAGCGTAGACACTAAGACTACAAGGACTCAGTGTGTTTATGCTCATCATATTGGAGTCAAATATCTGGATGGGATTTTAAACAGTATACCAGCCATTCATGCTCTGTCCAAAAGTGCAAGCTACTGGGCATCTCTGGGACTCGGTATTCTTCTCTGGGAGATGAATATTACCAGCCAGTTTTAGGGCCATGTTTGGGTAGGTCCCGATATATATAGATAGTGTTGACTGCAGCTACTCAGGTGTCTCCATCAGGAAGGCTATGTGAAAAGGAAGAAGCTGAGTCTGTGGGCCTGGCCCTAATAAACTGACTTCTCTTTTCTCAGGTAACATGGTAAATGCAGCAACATGCTCCCTCCAGTGGTTGGAAAACAAAATGCCCACTATGAGCTTTTCTGCCCTCTTGGCCATCAATGCTGCAGTCAAACTATCTATATATACCATCAATACTTAGAGTCAATGGCACACGGTGAAGCCAAACATTCATTTGTGCTTTCTCTCCTGGGATTTCTTGATAGGGCTACATTACTCAAGTCTCCTTTTCCTTGGTCCTGTTTTTAGTGAAGTGCATGAGGAATGAAGACTACCTTAGTGCTCACTAACAAACAAGATTCAGCTCAGCAAGATAACGGTCAAAGCTCTTACTAGCCTATCTATCTATCTATCTATCTATCTATCTATCTATCTATCTATCTCTCCCCCCTCGGCAAGCTCATGGTTCCTGACAGGTAGACCTATGTAAAGTTAGGCAAGATTTCAGGAACTTATCTTCTACTACCACTGTTGTAGGCTAAGTCAGTCCTACTCACCCTCCAAAGTGTAGCAGCATCTATGTCTTCCATGTATGCTGGTGCCCATTTCCATCTACTTGTGGTCACTCTCCTGTTAGGAGATAGATATGGTTCTGGTAAAACTCCCGAGAGTGAGGCTCCTTAGCACACAGAAGAAACTGAGCCAGCATGCAGGGGACTATGACTGCTGTGATGGAAGGGATACAGGAATAAAGGCAGGCTGCAAACACAACAGCAGGGAAGGGACCTAGAGGAAGGAGGGGATGGAGCTGTCCTGTCCTCATGTGGGAAGTCTGATGAGAAAGACAGAGAAATGAGTACTGCTTTCTTATTTCCCTACAAGCTTGCCCACAGAGTTGGAACATTCCTAGGCAGCTTAGACATGGAACTGGATCAAGGTGTCCTCTGAAAATGATACTGTGAGAGGCCAGGCCTTGGCCATGTTTCCTTGTTAACTGTGGTTTCCTGGGGAGAAACCCTAGGTAGATAGCTTACCTTCTCCTGAGTTGGAGAGAGGCCTCTATGCTGGGTAAATGGGCACACTGTTCTCTGGATTTCCTGTAGGACTCTTCATTCTGCTCTCTCAGTCCACAGCAGGCAACTCTGTGTTTCACAATATGTACAGCTCATCTCTTCAAAGAAGAAGGATATGTGAAAGGGACCATGTAAGGCAGCAGTTCTCTGCTCTCCGAATTCTGCAAAACTCGCTACAGTTCCTGCTGCCCCCACAACCTCTGGTTCTCATGCTCTGAGGACCATCTTGAGCTCAACTATTTTATTTTACATACAAGTAAGAACTTCTGGAGAACTGGCATTTTGAAATCAGATTTTAAATTTGCATACCTATCCATGGAAAACAATGAATGTGTCTGTTTCGATGAAATAAGACAACTTCAAAAGAAAAATTAATGAAAAATTATATAAAGAGGATACAGGGGGGGAAAGCACATGCCCAGCCACAATTACCAAATTTTGACAATTTCCAGAAACAGATACAGATCAAAATGACTGCTATATGTCACAAGCCTTTCCCCAAAGAGAAAAATGGCTTGTTTTCACTCATATATAAGTTTGGTGGCTAGGAGCCTAAACATAAATGACAAAGCTCTAAGGACACAGAATAGGACAGTGGTCTCCCTGAGATGTTCAACATCTTTTTGGGATGCAGACAGTTCACCTCTCCTATCACAGACATTCCAGAGTGTGCTGCCCAGTGCTTTGGGTGGTTCAGAACCGATTCTTCCATCCCTGGCTCCTCATTAGACAGCCAGGATGAACAACTTTCTGTGGTTTAAACTTCAGTCCAAAATGGTTGGACAAGCCAAAAAAGCACTGTAGGACCCATGAAAGCCAAACTAGAGCATGGAAGTCAGCAGCTACTCAGACTGCATCTGGGTGTTAGATCAGAAGAATAGGAAGATCTCCTCTGACATTGGTGACTGTGAAGTGAAAGCTATGTCTGCAGCAATATCAGACAGGTACCAGTTGTCTCAGCGACCCACCTTGAGTGCTCATCTGTGACCACTTGGCTCAGAGGCAAAGAACTCTATCAATCAGACTGGCTACCCAGGCTAGAGTGTCTCGGGTTGTCACGTAGAGGTCACATGACTAGTGCCTGAACTGCAGGTGAGGGATCCTGTGAAAACAGGCAAAGTTAGAAAGTCTCTCATCCAAAGATGTGTCAGCCATGACACAAATCCCCTAGACCACCGGCTTCTCCCCACAGGTCTATTCTAGACAGAATTTCCACCTTCAGGTGTCCATTCCCATGAGAACATAGACATTTATTCGGAAGGCTAGATTTGACATTTGCTGCCTGTTCCTAGTCTACCCTGGATGGACTCGAGGGAAGTACCCCCAGTTCAATTATCTCCATGCTAAAATGATTAAAGCACAGACCTGGAATGATTCTACATTGGAGCAGGGACGTACACATATACAATCCTAGTATTCAGGATACAGAGGCATGAGAAATCTCTATGAGACTTAGAACCACCTATTCTATATAAAGATTTCAAGAACAGAAAAAAAAAAGAAATAGTATGTTCCTATCCCAAAAAAAATTAAAAAGGACAAAGTTCAGGACAGAAAATTTCCCTACCTGACTTAGAGATGGTAACAGAACGTCCCAACCATTCAACAGCTCTAGTTTCACTGATGTGCAACAGAAACCCAAGCTGACCCTGGTAGATGCCACAAAAGTAAAACTTACTCTCTCACACTATGGAAGCAGTTTTTGTTCTGTCAACACAGGACCAAACAGATGATCCAGATTCTACAAAGTATTGACAAGATTTCTGTCATATTGCTGGGAAGAACATTGATCAATTCTGTCAATATGCCGAAGTGTTCAATAAAATCCCAGGGACAGGTGTTCAAAATAGAAGCTGGCTGCCAAGTACAAAGGAGGGGCCAGTTCCTGTCTTGCCTCACCTCTGCCATCCTTCATTTTCTAATTGGGTGTCAGTAAACAATCACAACTTTCCCTCTGTGTAGGGGATGCTAGCCTAAACCACTTCATGTGTCCCTTTTCTTCACTACACTAAGGCCAGGTGTCAGAGACACATGTTCTATAACAAATAGATACTTACTATACTCAATCTTACCTTCAGGTGCATAATTCACACAAATTAGGACTCTGAATTCTCTGTGGAGTTTGGTTGCCATGTCAACCCAGTGAGCTGCTCCTTACCTGCAATGTGTCCTGGAAAGCACCTCACAAAGCACAACACTAGTACTCCACACTCCACCAGTGGCTGACATCTCCAACACCATGATCACCAATGGTTTCTTCTAAGCCTGAATTCTTGGCTAGCAGGAGATCCAATGTGGTACCCCAGCTGCTGGCCTCGTAGAGACAGCATCTTGCATCTGTCCCAGCAAGGCCTACTTAACTTGCCATAGTGGAGCAGAACAATGTTAAATGTCAGTTCAAATGAAAATTATGAATCGCTCCATGAAATGGGAAAATGATACAAGGTTCTTGGAACATGAGATGGGAGGAATCATGGAAGACCTGGATGAAAGAGCCTGTAGGGACAAAGACACGGGTACCAGATGAGCCATAGTTTGTGGAAGACAGAATCAGGAAACACCCCCAAAGGATGGAGATATCACACCCTCCATCACTTGCCCAAAACAAGGGAATATTTAATGAGGCACCCTGCCACTTATCTAACTTGACAAATGCCAGTAACCATCAGAGCAGGGCCTCCTCACCTGGCTTGCGATGTCCTGACAACTCACACTGTCTGAGGGGGACATTTGTTCCTGGTCTTACTGTTCAAGGCCCTTTCCCAAGGTCACACATTCATCCACTTCTCCTCAGTCATTGACAGGAAGAATCTCAGCACACTTGATTTCTCCCTATATAGGTCCACTCATTTCTTCTGTTCCCCATTCCTCCCTCTGATTTCTTTCTGTCTATCTCAGAGTTCCACCAGGTCGTTCAGGGTTTCTGTACTTTCCAGAGGACCTTCAGAATGGAGCGTGGGTGTTAGGCAGTGATGAAAGTGGAGTGGAGCTTGAGACCTATGTGCATGTCTGCTCTGTTTCCAGAGGCAGCTGTTTTAGATGCTTCAAAGCCTTTTCCCACAAACATGACAAAAGTAGGGATGTAGGCTTTTACCAGGACAATGCTGCATGTGACTACTTAGCGAAGTTCAACAAGCAGCACAAGTGCCACATTGAGGTGAAGGACTCTAAACGTGATAGCTGAGACTCTCGAGTTGAAGGATGGATGCTGGGACCTGGAGCCTGACAGATTTTTACACAGCATCTCTGATTTCTGCCTTGCACAATACAACACCAATGGCATAGTCCAACTATACCATTTCACTTTCCCCTCAAAAACACCAGAAATAATCATGAAGGGCCTCGGTTATTGACACTGGAGACAGACTTGCTCACTGCTGAGGAAGATGGGACTCGACTGACCGATAGGGCTGCTCTTTTTCCTGCCACATGACAGCTCAGCAACACAGAACAGGATGATGCTTCAAGGCAGCATCCTACTCATGTGCCTTGACCCATGCAAGGAACCAGCAGAGCAGGCGCTCTTCTCCTTGTGGCTGGCCATGCTGATCTCCCTCCCTTCCTGTACTTCATGGGTACTTTGTCCCTGCTCTTGAATGCTCCAGGCTCCTGCCCTAGGCCAACACAAGCATTGATTTCATGTTGATTTTTTTGACAGGGAGTTCCAATGGACAGAATCTATTCCTCACTCTACACCACTCTCTTTTTACCCGCTCCATCCCATTTGTCAATTGTTCCCCCTTACATCCTTTCACCCATCTCCCTCCTCCCAGGGGACTTACACAGTTCTTGCAGTTCTTCCCACCACACAGTCACAAAAGAAGATGGAAGGGAGAAAGAGTATGAGGATCCTAATGTCAGGAGACAAGGCATTCCTGGTTTAGAGGCATCTGTTTTAGATGCTGTGGGCACTAGTCCTACAGCACACCCAAAGCTGGGGAGGTAGAACCTCAACAGGTAGATGTTCCTTATGCCCACCTTTCTGTCCAACAGGCAGTGCTGGGGCTGGCGTAAGGTGAAGGAGCTGCACAAGGACAGTTCAGACCCAAGAGGTGGAGGAGGAGGATACAGGAGACTGTTGCCCTGGAATGGAGGGACGCAGCACCTGGAGTTCTGTCCTGGCTTTCTGCTGTGGCGTCACTCCTTAATAGGGCTAGAATTCTAGTAGGCCATTTCAGTTTCCCCACTTTAAAGCAAAAAGAAATACGAAAGTGAATCTATTAGTGACCTTGACAGAGACAGGACTTGTTCAACACTGAACTGACCTCATCTGCCATAGCTCTCACTCTCCTTTTTCCTCTGTGAAATTTCCCTCTTTAGCCCAACTGTCCTCCGACTCTTCCAACCCTCTGTACCCTATGCTATGCTATCTGCTTGTGACTCAATGCTTCAGACATTTAAATGAAGGTAAATCTGTGGGACTGTGCCATAAAACATACTACACATCTTATGTTCTTGCCCTATGAGAGGGTCCATCTTGTCATTTTCAGAGGACATTAAATAGCATATCTTAACCACACAGGAATTGTGAATCTGGGCAGATAATCCTGCTGTGTTTCCTAAGGGACTTCACTATCTGGTTTTTTCATTTTTGCACCAAACCCAAGGATTCGGGCTCACCGTGGGGAGGGCAGACAGCAGCAACAGCACAGTGCTTTCAGTGCACGGGAAATTCGCTTCTTCATCAGCTTCCAGCCCCTGAGTGGCCTGGATCCAGAAGCTGTGGGTCCAACGTGAGGCTGGTCACTGGAAATGTCTGACCCTGTGGATGGTGGTTCTGCATAGAAGCCCATGTTCTGAAACCCTGTGGGTGTTCCATCCTGGGTTGACACTGGAGAGAAGTGTTCACCAGACAGGCTGTCCATGGAATTTCTGTCGACTGCAATATCCTCTGTAGCAGGATTAGTGATATCAGCTGTCAGAGCATCTCCTTCTGGCACTGGGTCATCTGAACAGGGCATCATCTCCATGCAGGGGTATTTGGTGAGCATGGGGTAAATTCTGCAATTCTTGTCTCTTTCTTCCACTTTCCTATCCTGAAAGTGAATCTTCCAAGGTTTTGCACAGGTTGAAAAGGCAGGTTCACTAGCGCTCCTCTTCAAGCGGGGCAAGCGGATAAGGGCACCTGTAGGGCGTTTGTATGTCCAGGGCTTCTCCACTAGTGGATGGCTGTCTCCACAGCTCAGTTGGTATTTTAAAATATTAAATGTTGCCATTACTTCCCCTTTGAGTCGCCTGTGTGTGAGGGATGACACAATCTCTTCACAGGTATAGCCAATGGTGCACATAGTGTTCACTATTCTGGGAAGGATTTCACTTGTGGCAAGCACTCCATGTTCTCGAATGTGGCCCACCCACGGTCGTTCCACCAGCTGATGTATTGTCATCCTGTACCAGGTAGGGACCATGAGTAACCGTGCGATGATGATATGACACGGTTTTGACAAGTTGTAAGGAATGGGACACATTGTAGTAGTGATGATCCTGTGCATTTCCTCCATGGTGGGTTTTTTGTATGGAAAGCGCCCTGTGACCAGAACATAGAGGACAACGCCCAAGCTCCACATGTCTACTGCCATCCCATCATAGGACTTCCTTGCCAAGATCTCTGGAGCACAATAGAGCAAGGAGCCACAGACTTCATCCAACATCTTCCCTTCTGTGATTTTAATTGCCATACCAAAGTCACAAAGCTTTGCATTTCCTGTCGCATCGACCAGAATATTCTCCAATTTAATATCTCGATGTGCAATGTGTCTTTGGTGGAGGAAGTGAACCGCTGACACGACCTGCTGGAAGATAAGTCTAGCCTCCTCCTCTTTCAGACAGCCCAGTACCCTGAGGCACTTCTCAAGGTCCTCTCCTTCCACGTACTCCATAATCAGATAAGTTGTTGTCAGTGTGTCGATCATGTGAAAAAATCGAACAATGTTCGGGTGTTCTAAAGACTGAAGGAGTTTCACCTCCGAGATGATGTCATCCATATCGTTGGTGTTTTTCGGAAGAACCTTCACAGCCACCCGTGCACGTGTGGGACGGTGGCAGGCAAGCACCACCTCCCCGAACGAGCCACAACCCAGAGATACCAAGATCTTGAAATCCTTTCCAAGGATATTCTCTTCCATGTGGCCGGCCATGATGTTCGGCTCAAGTTCAACCACCTAATCGTATGTGTAAAACCAGGGACATACAGGGGTAGAAATAAAAATTGATGCAATTTTGGAATGAAAGTTTATAAGGATGAATTCTCTATCATGAGATCTGAGATATCCCCAACCACCCAATGGTGTTCCTCAAGGACATAAATACCAGAAGATCCCAACCGCAAACCAGTAAAGGACGAGTCCTTGGAAAGATCAGAGATGGTTTCAGTGAAGTGGACACGCAAAGGGAAATCCTGAGATCACAGCAATAATGAGCTGGCTATTTTCAAGACCACCAGACAAACCGTACACCTGAGTGATCAAGTGAGACCTGATACAGTTGATAGAACAGAAAACAATGTGGCGATATTCTACACATATTCTACTATGACTAAAATCCAGAGGATCTTTCAGGGACACTTCAATATTTATCCTTCCAGAAATAAGAAAAGAGGAGAGGAGACTTTATACATGTGTTAATTTTTAAATAACATGAAATGAAACTTGTAAACACAAGATTTTAGACATGTGTGAATTTTGAAATAAGTTGAAAACACACATAAACACAAAAATAATAAGCAACAAGTACAGGGTAGCAAAAACGTAACTCCCAATAAAGCAGAGCCCAGGCCTCATGGATTTCCCAAATGTATAAAAACGTTAGAGAAAACTGTATAACACACTTACAGAAATTACTTCAGGAAAGAGAAAACAAATGACTACATCCAAAAACATCCCTCTTAGTATTACCTTCATCCTACAACCAAATAATCACAATGAAAAGAGGAAGCATAAATTCACTTCCTTGGTGAACATCTATATGAAAATTGTTCTTGAGAGAACTTGATACTTCACATCCATTTCAGAAATAGACTGCAGAGCCCTTCATTTACGATCAAAATGGCCTCATCCAATAGCAAACGGACAGTATGTAACAGAGAAAATGAACAACAACATAGCCTATAAGGCGTCTCTGGGGAAGACTACATATACTAAGTACTGTGAACTGTTGAGGGATGAGGAAAGTCACTGCAAGAAGCCATAGGTTTACTAGAAAAAAGGCAGTTCCAGAAGAAGAAATGGGCTTCATTTTTGTGTCCTGTCATCAGGAGGAAGGAGGAGCCTGAGCATTTGTTAAAGTCATGGTATCAGTCACAAACCCTGGTAGACAGAATAAAATATTCAGGAGAGAATGATCAAAGCCCAGTATATGCATGCCTTGGGCGTCCCCAGACACTGAACCACCAATTAAAGAGTGAGCATGGGCTGGACCTAGGTGCCCCCCAAACCCCGTGCACATATGTATTATAAGGACAGCTTGGTCTTTATGTGTGTCCCCAACAACTGTAGCAGAATTGAGAGAAGATAACTATGAGGGGGTATAGGGAGGAGAAGTAGGCTTATATTGGGTTGTACTGTGAATAAAATGACCTGGCTTACGTGTAATATAATTAAGTGCAATATAAATTTAGTGTAGTATATTATACTTATTCTGTAATTATGATTATTACAATTTCATCATATAATATACCACAATAATTTGCAATCATAAAATAGTATAATTATAGTATCCAATAATACATTTGTATACACTACAATATAATTATCATAAATATCGTATTATATAACATATTATATAAGCTACACATACTGATATATACCATGTGTACCATACATATTGAAGATAACTATGCTTACAGACAGGAGTCTATCATAGTTGTCCTCTGAGAGGCTCCACCTTGCAGCTGACTCAGACAGATGTAGGCACCCACAGCCAAACAGTGGATGGAGCTTGAAGACTCTTATGGAAGAATGCAGCAAGGGTTACCGGGCCCCAAAGGGGCTAGGAACTCCACAGGAAAACCAAAAGAATCAACTAACCTGAACCCTTGGGGGTCTCATAGTCTGAATCATCAACCAAAGAGCACAGACAGTTGGACCTAGGCCTCCCGCACATATGTAGCAGATATACAGCTTGATTCATGTGGGTCATTAACAACTGGAGTGGGGGCTATCCCAAAAGCTGTTGCCTGTACGTAAGATATATTCTTCTAGCCTGGGGTGCTTTGTCTGGACTCAGTGGGAGAGGATACATCTAGGCACGCAGAGACTTGATGTTCCAGGGTGGGGGGGGGATACACTCGGGCCCACCCACTCAAAGGAGAAGGGGAGAGGTTAGGAGGCAGGATTATGGGAACGGGGTGACTGGAGGTCAGTGAATGGAAAATAAGTTTAAAATAAAATATATATATATGTTTTAAACAAGGAAAAAGTAATGAAAGAAATAAGACTAGAGTTCAAAATGAAAATTGGGTCATAATTAATGAAGAAAGAGATGATGTAGGTACAAATTAACCCTCAAAGAAAATCCATGATTATTAATAAAATCTTGTTGCATCTAATCTGCCATGTTCAGTCACTATCCCTGGGAAGCCTGCTCCTTTCTGAAGGAAACAGGGAGAGTGAATTTGGGAGACAGAATTCTCCCAAAAGGGGCTAGGGAACAACTGGAAGGAGTGAGTGATGTGAGGATTCTGTTAGAATGTGTTGAATGAGTGAAGAACCAAAGAAAGTAAAACTATAAATGTAAATAGCAACATGAACATGAATGTAAGTATGGAAGACCAAACACGAATCCCAAGGGCAAACCCAACAAAAGTGTGCAACAACTACTGCAGTCTTAACAACTAGAAGCAATGGCTGGCAAGCATTTCAGTAGTTGGAACACTGAGGGAAGGCACACTTTTAAACTCTGTTCTTCATCAGGCAACGTGTGGAATGGAATACCTTTTTCAGGGAAACACATGGAACTAGAGAAGTATGACTTCAAACATACCAGTCCCAAACAAACAAGTGTCACATTTTGTTTTCTACGGGTCATGAGTAGGCAGGGGGACTGCAACCCTTGTAAAATGGCAAGTACTTATCACATCCAACGGGTGGGGAAATGAAATAAAGCAGATAAATAGGATCCAAAGGCAGTACAAGCAGATATGTGAAGTCATGAAGATGTGTACAGCTAATACATACCAACAAAGGTGTAAAATAGACAAGAACAAAGGCAAACAGGACAAGTAAAGGAACTTGATAAAAGGAATAGTAGTTGAAATGAAGAAAAAGAACATACAGGCACACGTTAAAACCCAAACCAATCATGTAAATAGATGAAAAGTAAATGAGCACCAAGTGCCAAAAGCCCAAACTAAAAACCTAGGAAACAAACTTACTATGTCCAGATCCAACAAGTTGGGCAAAGGCCAAGTCTATGGGAAACAACTAAGTCCAACTGCTCTCCCACAAACCAACTGCCTCTCTGAAGCACAAGGACAAAACACAGTCTTAGGCAGCAGCTTGCTATTGGCTGGTATCTCACAGTCCCTGCAGTCTCATTATGATGTCACTTTCAAGAGACCAATCAGGGTGCTGCAAAACCACACAGTGTTTTTTTGATTTCCTCTCACATTCTTGCCTCCAACTTCTTTTTTTTTTTTTTTCTTTTTGTTTTTTTAAAACAGGGTTTCTCTATATAGCCCTTGCTGTCCTGGAATTCACTTTGTAATCCAGGCTGGCCTCGAACTCAGAAATCCGCCTGCCTCTGCCTCCCAAGTGCTGGGATTAAAGGCATGTTCCATTGCTGCCCAGCACCATTCCTCCCCCAACATGTATAATGCTAAGTTTTCTCATGGTTGTGATCAAATGCAGACAAGAATCTACTTATAGGAGGAGGAGTTTGTACAGCCTCAGATTTACAGGGGACATAATTTAACATAATGGGAGCTACCAATGCCATGCAGATCAGCAGAGATGTGCAGTTGGCTACGTGGCACTTCCAATCCTAGAATTCCTCTGATAGGTCTCTGCCTTTTCTAAGTAGCACTAGTGCAATCTTAAGCATGTTTCTCAACTCAGTCAGGGTAAAGCTCCATTCAAGCTGCCATGATGTTCACAGTCAACCAGTCTGTCTTTCTTTCCCCAAGCCCTTTCTCAGTTAACTTTAAAAAGCATGAGATCCATAACTTGAAACTGTCCATGTTTAATAGTGTTATCCTCCTTCAATGATCATCCTCATGAATTTAAGCATATGTCTAAAAATATGTACAGGCTTCCTGATTCAAATCCCCAAGGTTTCTCTGTTCAGCGAAGACTCTGCATTCCAAACAAGGGCCATTCAATCCCCTGACATGCTGCAGTTAGTAAAACTTCTCCCTGGATCTCTGCTTACTTGGACTTTGCATTCACCAGCATGAGAGCGCTTGGTATTCTAATATACTATCTTAAAAAAAATTCACTGTAGCTACACACAGGGGGAATCAGCAATTCTCTTCTGTAATTTGTAAAGAGACTGCAATGTCGGACTATGTCTAAACTATCTGTGCCACTTTCAGGACATATTTACAAGGAAGATGTATAAGAGATGATGTACCTATGTGAGCAAAGATAAAGTGCATTCTGAAGAAATGAACAAGTTTGTACAAAGTTCTGTATTCCCCAGGGAGAAGGCCTTCTGCCTATACATAGAACAGGAAATTTAGCTTTGCTGCTGTCTTGAGAGGCAAAAAAAAGCTTACACAAAGGCTATCTACTTTTTCTGTTCATTTGGGGGGAAGACACAACCAGGATTTGCCCAGTGGCCTCTGACTCCTGGGACAAGCTTGGCCTGGATAGGCTGGCTGCTGTCTGGCACTAGCTCTGTGAACGGATGTCTAGAACCTGATTCCTACCAACAGGCCTGGACCAGGACCACCTACCCCACTTATGTTTCCCCTTTGAGACCAATTAAGATCCTCTATGATAAGCAATTCATCAACATAGTCTTGTATTGTAGCAAGGGAAATTCACAGATGGATCCAGCAATCTAAAGAGCTAACAGCAATCATCCATAAATATTCCAGTAGTCCATAAACCTGAGGAAAGGGGCACTTTGAAACTCTTTGTAAAACAAGGTTACCCTTAGCCTCTGACCAAGTAAAGACACCTTGAAAGAAGCCAAGTATCTGACAGTGTGTTTGACTACCAGGAGGAGAAAATCCTTAATGAAAGTATGAGATACTGTACTTCACAGCCAGTAACACATTAAAGAAGACCATTCTTCATGCTCAAGATGCCTTCCTTAGGTAGACAAGGACCATTCCATGTGCACAAATTGGCAAACTGGCAAACAGCACAGCATACAGACAACATCAAGGGAGGATTGTCAGCAATGAAAGGGAATGAAATGCCATTGTCAAGGACAAACTCGGACCTATGGAATGTTGTACTACAACCAGACCATTCCACAAAAACAGCTATCACTTTTGTCTGCCAGAAGTCATAGTTAGGCATAGGGATGAATGTTTATGTAGTGGGGAATGTTGGTCACATGAAACGGATTGGGAAATGAAATAGAGCAGGTGACTTCAGTGCACTTCAGGCAGGAAGTCATGGTCAAATTCCTCAGTCTGTACATGGGTACCTGACTAGCTTAAATAAACAAGAGCAAAGCCAACATTCACAAGGTACCAAGTCTCAGTCAAGGGAGGAATAGACTGAATGGAAAGTCTCAATCAATGAAGGAATAGAAAATACAGCCAAACTTCGAAAACAAAATGGTCAAAAAATTCAGCCAATAAATGTCAATCATCAAAAGCCAAATTTAAAACCTGGAAAATTAACTCACTGTGTCCAGGTCCAACAGGTTGGGAAAGTTCGACTCTATGAGGAGACTTGAGAAGAAATGCCCATCCACCAAGCAACTTTCCTTCAGTGCAAGGACAAAAATCAGCTCACAGCAGGACCTTTCATGAACTGGTAACTAGCAGACAGCACAATGACTTCCTATGATGTCAATGCAATGGACCAACCAAGGCTCAGCAAATCTTAGTGGTTTTTTTTTTTTCATTTATGTATGTATTCATTTATTTATTAACTGTATATTTTGATCACAACCCCTCTCCGGGGCCTGTTTCTTATTTCCCCTCACATTCTCCTCTGAGAAGGGGAAAACACCCCTCCTCAACCACCCTGAAACATCAAGTCACTGCAGGACTAGGAGTATCCTCTCCCCCTGAGGCCAGACAGGATCCACTGATAAGCAACAGATTTAGGGACATCTTCCTTGCCAGTTTTGGAGGCTCCCACATGAAGACCAAGCTGCAGTACTAAGAGGAAAGTTCATAACACTAAATGTCCTCATAAAGAAATTGGAGAGATCTCGTACTAGCAACTTAACAGCACACCTGAAAGCTCTAGACAAAAAAGAAGCAAACACACCCAAGAGGAATAGATTGCAAGAAATAATCAGACTCATGACTGAAATCAATCAATTTTATTTTTAATCTTTTGGGTCTAGAAAGATGGATCAGCAGTAAAGAGCACTTGTTTTGTTGCAAAAAACCTCAGTTCAGTTTTCCAGCACCCATATCTATAAATCCAGTTCCAGGAGGTAGCCGTTTTCTTCTGACTCCATGGGTACCAGATATAATGTGCATGCACACAGGCAAACAAACACTCACAAGTTTAGGAAACACACAAATGCACCTATTTATGTATGAATATATCTATATCATGTTGAGAAAGTACACAGACCTAAAGGCAGCCGCCAAATATTGTACCTGGTCTCACACTTAACATATTGACCCTACTATGCATCCATTCTTTTATCTAAAAAACCCATTTCTTAACAATGAACACCACAGACTTATCACAATTTAAAAAAAAAAAACTAATACATAGAACACCCTGGAACAGAGCAGAGCATGCTCTCATTAGTGTGTTACCTATTTTTATGTTGCTGTGATGAAATACATGACAGAAGCAACTTAAAAGAGGAAAGAAGATTCAGAAGCTATCAGCTTCATCATGGCAGGAAAGGCAAGGTGACAGACTAGATGTGTGGCAGTGGGAGCATGCAGTAAATGTTTTTACATGACACTGATCAGAGAGCATAGAGAGCCCAGGACCAAAGCAGTCATTTCCAGCTCTCTCACGTTCTCCCTCTGTCTCACAACCTACGGTTTTACAACCACCAAAAACAGCATTATCATGCAGAGATAAATTGTTCAAACACATGAGCCTACATGGGAGATTTAATATTTATGACAAAATAGGAATTCAGTGTAGTGGCTCACACCTTTAATCGCACACTCAGGAGGCGGAAGCAGTAGGATCTGTATGAGTTCCAGGCCAGCCAAGGCTACATAATGAGACCCTGTCTCAAAAACAAACAAACAAATAAACAAAAGGCCAGCACAGCCAGCATCTCACTTAGGGTTTCCACTCCTGTGAAGAGACACCATGACCAAGGCAACTCTCATACAGGAAAACGTTTAATTGGAGCTGGCTTACCCCAAGAAACAAGCTGGAGTAGCCATTCTGATAGCGAATAAAATCAGTGTACAACCCAAAGTTATCAAAAGGATAAGGAAGGACACTTCATACTCATCAGAGGAAAAATCTGCCAAGAAGAATTCTCATTCTGAACATCTATGCTCCAAATCAAGGGCACCCGCCTACATAAAAGAAACTTTACTAAAGGTCAAAGCACACATTGCACCTCACACAATAATAGTGGGAGACTTCAACACCCCACTCTTATCAATGGACAGATCATGGAAACACAAACTAAACAGAGACACACTGAAACTAACAGAAGTTATGGACCAAAAGGATTTAACATATATCTATACATTTCATCCTAAAACAAAAGAATATACCTTCTTCTCATCACCTCATGGTACCTTCTCCAAAATTGACCATATCATCAGTCAAAAGAAAGTTCTCAACAGACATAAGAAGATTGAAATAATCCCATGCCTCCTATCAGATCACTTTGGTTTAAGGCTGTCTTCAATAGCAACAAAAACAACAGAAAGCCTATATACACATGGAAGCTGATTAACACCCTACTCAATGATAATTTGGTCAAGGAAGAAAGAAAGAAATTAAAGACTTTAGAATTTAATGAAAATGAAAGTACAACAGACCCAAACTTATGGGACACAATGAAAGTAGTGCTAAGAAGAAAACTCATAGCTCTGAACACCTCCAAAAAGAAACTGGAGAGAGCATACACGAGCAGCTTAACAGCACACCTAAAAGCTCTACAACAAAAAGAAGTTAATACACCCAAGAAGAATAGATGGCAGGAAATAATCAAACTCAGGGCTGAAATCAACCAAGTAGAAACCAAAGAATCAAGAAATCCAGGAGCTGGTTCTTTGAGAAAATCAACAAGATAGATAAACCCTTAGCCAGACTATAAACAGAGGGCACAGAGACAGTATCCAAATTAACAAAATTAGAAATGAAAACGGAGATATAACAACAGACCCTGAGGAAATTAAAAAAAATCATCATATCCTACTACAAAAGCCTATACTCAACAAAACTGGAAAATCTGGATGAAATGGACAATTTTCTAGACAGATACCAGATACCAAAGTTAAATCAGGGTCACATAAACCATCTGAACACTCCCATAACCCCTAAAGAAATAGAAGCAGTCATTAAAAGTCTCCCAACCAAAAAAGCCCAGGACCAGATGGGTTTAGTGCAGAATTCTTTCAGACCTTCAAAGAAGACCTAATAGTCTTCAAACTATTCCACAAAATAGAAACAGAAAACAAGAACAATTTCTAAAACAAGAAAATGAAAGCTACAAGCAATTTGAAAAGTAGGACTTTCCTGCAGCCTGTCTGTCTACTGTACACTTATGTAGGCTCTCCATAGCTCCGGACTGCTTAGCAAAGGAAAGGACTAAGCCAACATAAGTGGGTACCAAAACATTTTGATATTCGCTGCATTTTGGTTCTGACAAATTCCTTAAAACTTTTGGTCACCAAGTTTCATTCTTTTGTTTTGTTTTTTGAAACAGGGTTTCTCTGTGTAGCCTTGGCTGTCCTGTCAAATTAATGTACAGCACTCATCGTGGTAACTATTAACGAATCTTTTAAAGGTTTTTTTATTCTTATTTTTGTATATATGTATGTGTTTTGTCTGATCATGTATGCCACATGCCATACACAGTTATACACAGGTGCCCATGAAGAGAGCACCAGTCTCCTAGAGCTGGAGTTAGAGGTGGTTGTGAGCTGCCTGACAATGGGTGCTCAGAATTGAACTCAGGTCCCCTGCAAGAGTAACAAGAGCTTTTAACATCTGGATTATATCCACATTTCCAAATGAACTATTCGTTTAAAAAAAATACTTTTTAATGCCAGCACTTGGGAGGCAGAAGCAAGCATATCTCTTTGAGTTTCTGGTCATCCTGGTTTACAAAGCAGGTTCCAGGATAGCCAAGGTGCTACCCAGGGAGACCCTATCTCAAAAAAAAAAAAAAAAATGTAATTAAAGGAAGTATTAGATTAGATTACGTTTTAATCCATGCATGGTGATGCATGACTGTAATGCCAGCACTAAGGAAGTGGAGACAGAAATATCACGAGTTTGAAGTCTGCTCAGACTGTGTAAAAAGCCTGTGTTAACCCATTTTTTTGAATGCCAAATAAACAGACCAAAAAAAAATTTTTTTTAAAGAGATGGGCATGGTGGTACACACCTTTAATATAGCACTCAAGAGACAGAGGCAGGTGGGTCTGTTTGAATTTAAGGCCAGCCAAGACAGTCAAGGGTGCACAGAGAGACTTCTCTACAACATAAGGAGTTAGAGGTCATCCTGGGCTACAAGAAGACCCTGTCTCAAAAAACAAAAAGAAAACGGCTAAAGAAGAGAGCCATAGGTGAGCAGCCGTGGAACAACAATCTTAGGATTTAGAGTGTGAACCTTGTGTGATAACCCTCAGCATAATAAAAAATAACTTTTGTTATATTAACTACGTATATCTACCTTCTTGCTCAAGACATCTGCCTAGGATACGACTTATGTCAAGGATATGACTCAACTGTCGCAAGGCTTCAAATTTCTCGTTGTGGCGTTCCCTGACGCCACCTTCCCCTTCCCATTTTCCTTGTGTGCCCTAAAAACTACACAGTAAGTATATTGACTGACGTGTGACCATGCCGAACTTTTCCCAGAATGCCTAAACCCAATCCCTTGAATATTATCAGGAAGTGATAAAGAAGTTTAGATTGTTCCTCAGAAAGCACTTTAAAATAAGGATCCCAGCCCTGAGCGGCATTCCTTAACCTCTCCTGTACAACTCAAGCCTCTAATTCAGTCATTGCTGCTGCACTAGAATGACTGTTCTGGAAGTAGACTGCAGCGGGTTATAAATCTCTTCAGTAAACTCATGGGACAGGATCAGACTGTCACTTGGAGTTTCTTCCTTAATCGACCAGTCCTTTCCCTGAGCCTTCGGCAGACCTGAGCATGCTGGATTGGACGTTTGCCACACGGGCGCGCCCTTGAGCACAGGAGCTGCGCGGCCTTGGGCGCACTGATGAGCCACGCCAGGATCTGTTTTGATCTTTCGTGCTCCAATTCGGGCTTGACTCAAACTCGTCATTCTCCTGCCTCAGTCTTCCGAGAGCTGGACTCTCAGGCCTGCGTCAACACCCCAGGCCTAACAGAAAGTTAGGAACGCACTCAGACACGACCCAATCTGAAAGCTGCTAGGCTACTCCGCCTCGGGAATACCGGCGCCGAGCAAAGGCCTCAATTCCAGCGTGACTCCACCCCTCTCTATACCTTTCCCCGCCCCCCCGGTACAGCTGCGCGTGCGCAGGCACGTCACATGATGCCACCCGGGGACCGGGCGCTGCGTCTACGGAGGAGGGCGGGCCGAAGTGTCACGTGACTGCCTCTGGCCAGCCAATGGATAATCGCAACTCAGGATTTCGAATGTGGCGGCGGTAGCTGCGGGCTGCGCTGGGGAGCGGGAGGCTGCATCAGCTCGCCTGGACTGGAGCGGCCGGGGTACGGAACTGTACGGGCGGCGAGACTGAAGGTATCCGACGGGACGATGCGTTCCGAGCACTCCGAAATCGACAGAGCTTTTGCTCTAGCCCATTTTTGCCCAATCATAGTAGCAAAAACTTTTTAAAAGTATCAAATAGGGGGGAGGGGATGTGGCTCGCTGACACATTATTGCCTAACACGCTCAAGGCCGGGTATCCATCCCACTGTGCTCACGCGCACACACACAGCTGTTAACAACTTTAACTCAGTTAAATCAGTTATTCGTTCTGTTTGTCACTCTGATGTCTCCAGTGCAAACTTAAAACTTGATGGTGATAGGTTGGCTGTCTTACACAACCCACCCGTTCTATTAAAAAGTACTTGCATTTATTCTGTTGAGCAACTCCCTCCAATCTATCGTACTCTTTATTGGTAGAAATAGAGAGTTAGATAAGATATACAGTACCTGTTTATGGCTTCTATTTGTGGAGGAAAATAAGTCCAGGTGAAAATAATCAAGACAAGATTCAAGAAAATAGGAGATGAATGAAGATAGTTCTTGTGAAAATTATATGCACGCATTGTGGTTGGCAGCAGTTTACAATTTTGAGACCTGGAAGTCTATTTTGCTTGAAGCACGCTACTGTTTTTAACATGAGTACTTGAGTACTTGGTTTCTCAGCCCCAAAATTACCAGAGAAAAGCTGCCAAACAGAAACCCAGATATACATATAAATTGCTTCTGAACTAATACTGTAATCCTAAACACACATTTATGTGTTCATGGCTCATACATTTGTGGTCTCAGCTACTCAGAAGGCTGAGGTAGGAGGGACAGCAGAGCTCTTAAGTTCAAAACCAGACTGGGTAACAGCAATATCCTGTCCCAAAATAATAAGAAGTTCCCATAGAGCCTAGAATGTTGTACACCTCCAATGAGTAATACTTTACTATGAAATAGTAGAAGACAAGATTTTGGCAAAAACATGAATGGCATTTATAGGATTTTTTATGATGGCTTTATTCTAATATCTTTTTTTGTTTTGTTTTATTTTAGATGAATTTCACTATGTAGCCCAAGCTTGAGTCTATGATCCACCTGCCTTAGTCTTTTTAGTAGCTTGGATTAGTCTACAACACCTATTAATATTTCTAAGCTGAAAAATCAAAATTATTGCTTTGTTTTTTGAAGTAAGTTTACAATTTAGTCTTTTGTAAACAACCTGTGCTTTCTTAAATTTTGTGTTTGAAAATATCTGAGAAGTGTTCATTGTTTATTTTTTTAATTCAAAGACAAAGATGGTTAAGGAAAGGTGTCAGAAAAGGTCCTTTCAAGACACTCTTGAAGACATTAAGAAGCGAATGAAAGAAAAGAGGAATAAAAACTTGGCGGAGGTTGGCAAACGCAAGTCCTTTATTGTTGCACCGTGCCAAGTACCCAGTAAGAGCCTTTGTGTTGTCTTATTATAGCTTTCTTACTTTGTAAGTGTGGCATTTGTATGTGTAGTGTGCATTCTTCTTTGTAAGTGTGGCATTTGTATGTGTAGTGTGCATTCTTCTTTGTAAGTGTGGCATTTGTATGTGTAGTGTGCATTCTTCTCTGTGTTTGGAGCAAGGTGGGGTGTTGCTGCAGCAGAAGTTCTGGAACCCTGCTAATAATCTCTGCCCTGTTCCCCTGCAAAGGGTCTCCCTCAGTAGATAGAGTTACCAGTGTGCAGGACCACACCTGACTCTTTAGGGGATGTGAACTGTGGGCCTCATCGATTTCCTAGTGGGCAGTCCTATCCATTGAGAGCCGTCTCTAGCCCCTGCTTCACCTTGAGGTTTAATAACTGAGATTTTTATCTTATAGCTAACACTTCTACACTGCTGAAATATTACCAAGATAACAACAGGTTGCTAGTTTTGGCTTTGGAAAATGAAAAATCCAAAGTGAGAGAAGCACAGGATATCATCCTGCAGCTGAGAAGAGAATGCTACTACCTTACATGTCAGCTATACACATTGAAAGAGAGGCTAACTTCCCGACAAAGTGAAGAAACTGCTCAGGTATATTCAGTACAGAACTTTTCTTCTATGGAGTTTTGCTATATGCAGTGCAGCTTTATAAAACTATTTAGATATGGAATATATTTTAAGTGTTCTTCGGAGAGTCGCTTTTTAAAATATTTCATTATTTACTCTGTGTGTGTGTGTGTGTGTGTGTGTGTGTGTAGTTCAGAGGATAACTTCAGGTGATACATAGAAATAAGTAACATAAGACGTTTACCCTCACATATAATATGTATATGGACAGTATAGAAGACAGTTGTCTTTCTAGAAGGTGCCATTTCTTCCTGAGTGTCATGAACACCTGCGATTTTGTGATTCCACAACTCAGCATGCTAACTCAGAAAGACCCAAGTTATAGGCCAACCTGAGCTACACAATGAGACCTCGTCTTTAGAACAGACTTTTGAAGCCTGTGTATGACTTCATGACTCTCCTATTAGACTTTTATTAGTTTATAAAGATTGTTTTCCTTCAACATTTGATCCTCTCCTCCCTCCCTCCCCCCATTCAATCAGTTACTACAGGGTAAACCTAATGGTGTCTGAAACTCCTGAGTGTTTTCCAGTTTTTAAACAATTCCTTTTTAATCATGCCTGTGTATATGCATCTGAGTATATGCATGTGTGTGCACATGGAGGCCAGAGACATTGGATCCTCCCTGAACTGGAGTTACAGGCATCTTGTTTGTTTGTAGAGATTTATTTATTTATATGAGTACTCTTTCTGTCTTCAGACACACCAGAAGAGGGCATCAGCTCCCATTACAGATGGTTGTGAGCCACAAGGTTGCTGGGAATTAAACTCAGGACTTCTGGAAGAGCAGCCAGTGCTCTTCACTGCTGAGCCATCTCTCCAGCCCTACTTCCCAGAATTTTGGCAGAAATTAGAAGAACCAGTGTTCAGTAACTACTTAGTGACAAAAGCCTCAAAACAGTAGGGAAAAAATTTTCTATTATTCTAGCACCTTTAATACCATCTATTGATGATTCTCAGTAAAGTGTATTACTAGTTAGTTGCTGATATATACTTAGCATTTAAAATAAGGTGCTTCCCTTTACTTTTCTGTCATACATATATATGATGACTTATTCTGAACCATCCTATACTTGTGCTTCAGTGTTCAAGGTTGATTTTTCAGTAGTAGACAGCTTAACATTGTTTTTTGTTTGTTTCTGACAGGGTCTCAATATGTAGACCAGGCTGGTCTCAAATGCACTATGTAGACTAGACCGGCCCCAAACTCACAGAGAGTCTACTTGCCTTAGCTATTTAAGTGCTAGGGTTAAAGTGCTACCATGAGCAGGTTAAGATGTTTTAGTATAAGGTTTTCTTGGGATGGGTCTGTAGCTCAGAGTTGGAATACTTGTCAGAGTTGGAATACTTGTCTAGAATGCATAAGGTCCTGCGTTCATTCATCCCCAATGCTGCAAAAGTAATCGTGGGAATAAAAGTGAAGATTTGGACCCAGAGACATTAGGTAAAGGTGTTTGCCACCGTTGATGCAAGCCTGATGAACTGAGTCCAGTCACTGGGACTCAACATGGTGGAAAGAGAGAACTGACACACCACCACCACCACCACCACCACCACCACCACCACCACCACCCCCCCCCCGTAAAAAGTTGTCCTCTGATATCCATACATGCTTCTGTATGTCTTCCCACCAAATAAGTAAATAATGTTTTAATATGTATAGACAAAGAAGGGAAGTTTTTAAAACATGTTTCTTTTGCACTAACATTTTCTAGTCATTCTTCCTATGTTTTATAGTAAATCTTTATATTTTATATGTGATATATTTATATTATATTTAAGAGGTGTAGTGTCTGTAGAAACTCTTGCCTTCAGGATGAAACCACTCTTGGTCAGGTTTCCATTCGTTTTTTTCTTTGTTTCTCCCTGGCAACAGAACTTTAAAAAGAAAAATGGGAAAAGGAAAAAAGGGTCAAGCACAGTGTTCACACCTTTAATCCCTACATTGGAGAAACAGAGGCACTGAGATCTCTAGAAGTGCTGAGGCCACCCTGGTCTATATAAGTAGTTTAGTTTTAAGGCAGCCAGGTCTGTATAGTAAAACTCTGTCTCATTTAAACCATGTACGGAGCTTCTGGCCTTACTGTACTCTGTTACTGTGTGTCAAGATCACCAAAACTTGCATGCTGCTGAGTTTGGCTTGCCCTTGTTTCTTAACCTCGCAGTGATTTGCAGTCTCTCTACTTAAAATACTGACCCATTGGTTTTGCCATCAGACTTGCCCTGCGTTTTCTTCCTACATTCTTGCTGTTCTGTTAGTCTCCTATGTTGGCAGCTTCTTTATTTGTAAATGTTTGTTGCCCCAAACCCATGTTAAATCCTACCCTGGTTATATAATTCTCTTATGGAGACTGTCAAATTCATATGTCAAAGCCTGAACACGGATGCAGATGTATACCCTCAGAGCTATTACTTGATCTTAGAAAGTGTCTCAGACTTTACACAAAGCACAACTCTGCTTTCCAGTTCTCAAGGATGCTGTGGACTTCTGCCTTTCTCCTTGTTTGGTGGTCGTTGAAGCATGGTCTCTCTCTAGCCCAGAACTCAGTCTGAAGCCCAGCTAGCCTTCCATTGATTTTCTTCCTGCCTCAGCAGCAGAGGGCTAAAATTAAGCTGTGCCCAGTTCGTCCTCCTTAACTGCTTGCTCCTCATCTCAGTGAAGTAGCCTGCTCACTCACTCTGACCATCACCCCATCCACATTCAATCCTTGCACATGGTTGGAATTCTTCTTTCCAAGTATTCTCATCTACTAAATGTTGAGAATGATGGGACCCTTGACAGAAACTCTTGGGAGGTTGCTTAACTCTAAATATGCCACAGACCCCTTGAGTTCTGCATGTTTGTTAATGGAGCCATCCCACAGGCTTTACCACTAGAACCCCAGCTCCAGTCCTACCTAGTCTCCTGCCTTCACTTGCCATGATGACCTCTTAACTCGTTCCGCTCTGGGTCCCTTTTGAGCCACGCTTCCTGTGGGCCAGACTGATCTTTTCAAAGCTGATTATTTTACTGCCTTACTCAGTATTTAAGTGAGTCTCCATCACACTTAGATTAACCTTCCTACCACAGGCATAGCTCTCAGGCCTCTCTAGCTGCCTAGTGGATGCACACCTACTGTTCTCAGTTTCTTTGTTTAGCCACATTGGCCTATTTTCTGACCAGGACTTTTCCTGGTTTCACAACTTTTGTTTTAGCTGTTTTCACTGCTTTCTCCTGCTCTTCCACAGCTGATTAGTTCCTATATTTTAGGTCAGCATCCCTGTGTAATAGAGCTCTCGACGTTGGTTGTTCTCGATCCACTCTTGTGTTACCTTCATAGCACTTTTCACTGGGTAAACATCAGACGTGTGTCTCTTTTCATTTGGAGGAGAGGCACATGTGCCACAGCGTGCGTGTGAAGGTCAGAAGACAACTTCCGGGTGTTGACTGTTTCCTTACACACTGGGTTTCACAGATCCAACTCATCATGAGGCTTGCACATCAAGTGATCTGACCTGTGACCTGTCTTGCTGAATCGTTTTTAAAATTTCTTTTATACACTAGAATGCTTTAAGAGGCAGAGTGTGGTGTACACTGGCATTTAGGCTTTAAGAAGCAGGGTATGGTATACACTGGAATATAACCTGTGAGAGGCAGAGTGTGATGTCTCAGCTACTGGAATCCTAGTTCCTGAAATCACAGCAGTGCTGTAGACTGTCAGCAAATGTATTTGCTCATTCAACAATACATTCATAATGTAGAATGTGTATGCATACTTCATAGCTGTACATGCTTATAATGGTGGGAAATTTTTGTTTGTTTTTGTTTTAATATATTAACAGAACTGGGAAGGACGTCCCTCAGAAGTGGTCTCCAGCAGTGACAATACAACCAGTGACTTGTCTGTGAAGACCTTACAGTTAGTGCCAAGTTCATTGTTGTTTCTATTAATACTGATCCATTTGTTAAAGGAAATTGACATTATTTGTGTCTACAGTCTGAGGCTTTTTCTACTGGGAGTATACTTAAGAGAATTTGATACTAAAATCCTATTGTATATAGAAAATGAGAGTTTTCTTTTTCTTTTGTTTAGTTGCTTTAATGGCTAAGAGTTAGAAACTTCCCAAGGCTTTTGACTGTTTTCTTCAGTCGGGTTTTTCTATATGCCATATTTTTATTTTAGGAAGGAGTCATTATTAAAAAGGATAATTTTCCCAGTCCTAAAAACTGTACAATTTAGCAGGAAAAAAATAAAGTAAAATATCACACTTTAACATCTCTCGTTGATTAGTTCTGTTTTTCCAGATTCATATGCTGATCTTTTCTCTTTGATGATGTATATTTTATGTTCTTTCATTAACTATGGAGATTTAATTGTATATATGAAAATATCCATCTCTTTTTATCAAACTTTTTCATGCAATGTATTTTGATCATTTACCCCTCCCCCAACTCCTAGATCCTCTCTGCCCAACCAACATTATGTTCATTCTCTCAAGAGAGGAAAAAAACAAGAAACACAAAAATGAAAATCAGAACAAACGGGCAAAAGACCAATAAGACTGAAAAAAAAGAAAAAACCAAAGCAAAACAAAAAATCTACTGAGTGTGATCTGTGCTTGCCACCACTCCTGGGCATGGGGCCTGCCCTGGAGGGTAGTTAATATATCTAGTGAAACTTGATTGGCGAAAACTTATTTTTCTCTTTGCCATCATGAAGTATCCAGCTCTTAATTAGAGCACTCAGTGAGTTTGACTAACAAGTAGATCCAAAACTTTAGATAAACTACAGAACATCACACTGAGGTTGTAATCTCAATGTTTAGGAGACTGATACAGGAGGACATTCAAAGATAGCCTGGGCTACATGGCTAAACCTTGACTTGAAACAAAAAAAAACTAGGAAAGCTCCAGAATATGGCTTCACTCTACCTCAGCCTCTACCTCAGCTTCTACCTCAGCCTTGGCGGTACTGCCCCTGAGCTGGGGCTGCCCGTGTGCTGTGCATGTTGCAGCGTGTGTGGCCCCTTGGCCTATACCACTGTGCCAGGAGCCGGTCCTTCCCAAGCTATGAGGGCAGACAGTACTTCCAGATTTTAGCAGATAGTCTCAAGAGTGGGTGCCATAGACAGTTCTTTTAGCCCTGTAAAGTCTGTACCTTTCTTACAGAAGAAGCTATAAATACCATTTCTAGCCCCACAGGTCATTATTAAGCATTAGTCCTTTTTAAACTGTTGGATTTTAAGATCTGACAAATGAAGTTAGATGAAACAAGGTAATCAGTTTTTTATTAGATATCAAGATAATTAGTAGTTCCATGTACTTTATTACCAAACCTATATTTTAATTTTTATAACATAAAGTGTAAATTTTTTACAAAGAATAAAATTACAAATTATCAGTAACAGGTTTTAAGTGGAAGAAAACTTGGTTCGTGAAGCAAAAAAGAGTGGACGTTGTAAAGAAAATAAAGAAGACTAAACTGTTTCAGAAGAATCTAGAGTTGATACCATTAAAGCATGTACCACAGGAGAGCCCACTAGTGATGCCAGGTCCTGAAGAGCTGAGTGACTGTTCCTCCTGTGACGTGAGACTGGATTATGTCACATTTTCAGAAGGAACTGTCTACCTTCATTTTGTTTCTTCCAGTGAGAGTTGATACTAGTTGGAAAAAAAAAAAAACAGGCCTCCTGTAAGCAACATTAGTGTGTTTAGGTTTTCTGAGATAGGTAACAAGGTGTAGAGATTTGGACTAGAATTTTGAAATGATACAGCAAGCTGATAGCCTGGGAAAATGCTAAATTTCTTTTGACATAATTACTAAGATTTCTGTTTTTCATTGTTATTCTTTAAGGCAAATTTCTCCTGAAGAAATTGATTATCCCTACCAATCTACAGGTACGTCAGGTAGAAAATCTAAAAATATTGATCATTGTGGACAAGTAACCTAATGAAGTTTTTCATTTTCTTTCTTCTTTTTATCTTTTAAGTCTGCGTATCTGTTATTCTGTTCAAAGTAACTTTATCTTACGTAGACTGATATAAGATTAAAATAATCCATCCAAGGCAGGAGTAGTGGCTTATACCTGTAGTCCCAGCACTCAGGAGGGTGAGTATCTTAGTCACTATTGCCATAATGAAACACCATCACCAAAGGCAATTTGGTAAGGGTTTTTTTTGGTTTGTTTGTTTGTTTTTAATTGTTGTTTCCAGTCACAGTTAGTTCCATATAACAGTTCATCATCAAGTCAGGAACTCAAACATGGCAGGAACCCAGAGGCAAGAACCACTGGAGGAGTGTTGCTTACTGGCTTGCTCCTCATGGCTTGCTGAGCCTGCTTTCTTAAAGAACTGAGGACCATCAGCCCCAGGATGACACCAAACACAGTGGACTGGGTCCGTCCACACCAATCACTAATTACGAAATCACCCCACAGGCTCACCTACACTGGAAGTAGGTAGCCTCCTCCTCTCCTATGACGAGCTTGTGTCAAGTTGACGTACAGCTAGATAGCATAATGCAACAGTAGGCTTACGGGCTCTAGGCCTTCTGAGTATATAGTTGAGACCCTGTCATGAAAAACAACACATCTTTTCATTGTACCAAGTCTATAAGAAGAAAATGTGGTTGTGTCTGTAGCTGTAACCAACTGCTGTCTGCTGTAGCATTTTATATAAATTGACTTAGTTAACCCTATTGCAGTCTAGGGATATAATCCACTTTCTGTAGCCTCAGGGAAATAAAACATCTCACCAGAAGGAATGGAAAGGATACTACTTTGTACTAAGCTTCACGACATGGATGAAATTTGAGTAAGCTAAGCCATATGTAACCCCTGCTGGTTCCTATAAATACAGATTATACTTATCGGAAAGGCCTAATTAGCAATGGTCTAAATCTTAGTCACTTTGAAAAACTAATTTAGCTTCGGTATATTTTCCTACTTCAGACTTTTGAAGTTCTCCTCTGTGTACACAGATTAAACAGAAAGGCTTTTTCTTTAAACCTTTGAACCAGAAGCATGTAAAACCCCTCTTAAAATGTATACGTAGTATATATTTGCTCATGTTTGGGGAGTTGTTTTGTTCTTTTGAAACTGGGTCTCGCTTGGTAGGCCTGGCCTTGAACTCAAAAGTGATCCTCAGCCAGTGTTGGTGTTAAAGGCTGGCACCAGACTTCAATTCTTGTTTTATTTTGAGCCAGTGTCTCATTCTGTGACCCAAGCAGTCCTAGAGCTGTGTAGCACAAGCTGGACCTCACTTGATCTGCATCTGTCTTCCAAGTTTGAGCTACACACATCTGGGCTTTTTATTCCTGCAGTATTTTTAAGTGCTGATGTAAGCTGTCGGCTGTTCAATGAGGATAAATAGATGGTGATGTTGAGCTGTCTAGGTTTTATTTTACTTAGAGTAAGTACAGAGAAACTAGTGAATAACTGCTGCAACTTTGAATTCTAATATTCTTGGAATGCAGATTTCTGAAGCATAACACTGTTTTTCTCATTTGTTTTTTAAATGTTCAGAACCAAATCCTGCTGTTACTCCAGAGAGACTGGGTTGTGATTTTGATTCAGGTAAAGTCGAGGCTACTGATGAAGTCTTACCTAGAACTGTATCTTTCCGTCGCCACGTAAGGAAAGATTTTAGTAATGTAAGTCACTCCACTGCTTTGGAGGATTGTAAAGCCAGTCCAAGAGTGGGACAGTCCTTGGAAGATAAAAGAAGTAGATGTAGAGACCTAACTATAACCCTGCATAGACTTGAAAATGTAGAACAAAACGTTTGTCTGTGGAACAAAGACCAAATTAAGTTATGCTCCAGACTGATTAACCCAGCAAAGATTACTAAAACACAAGAAGTCATTTTATCATCTAAACCTGAACAAATAGAAAGCAAGCATAAACGTGCACAAAAAAGAAGAGCAGAGCAAAGAAGAGCCAACGAGAGATGCAAATTACAATCCTCCTTGAAGAGTAAGGGCACCAAAGGCAAAGATAAGCAGGCTTTACCCCCTACTACAGCAGATGGGTGTGGTGGTTCCAGTGATGCTTACGATTTTAATCTAAAAGAGAGTGTTCACCACACTCCTTTCCGACAAAAAATAAGCAATGGCTCCAATAGAGAAACCAACTGCAACCACTCAGAAATGAGTTCGCTTGAATACAGCACTTCTGAGGATGAGTCTGATGACCTCTACCTGCCTCCTTACAAGGGCTCACAAGACAACACAGAGTCAGACAGGCCAGTTACCAGGCCTCGGTCTAAAAGAGGACTTAAGTACCAAGATGAAAAAGAGATGGAGGAGGTGCTGCCATCTACAGCTCCTACTGGTAAGCAGCATGCTTATTGCCTGTGTTTTCAGTGTTTCTGCTAAATGGTTGCCCCTGATGCTGATGTAATCTTAGATACTGTACCTACCATCTGTTACTCTGGAGGAGGCTAGAGACTTCCCATCTGTCTCTCTGTAGGGGAAGTTACAGTCTGATTAAATAGTACGGGGCAGAAAAGGGAAACACGGCTGTGTTGTTCCAACCTACTTCAAACAAATGTGACCCTTACAGGAGTATTACTTCCCACGGACTTGATTCCTGTCAGTAAAGGAGACTTCGGAGTAGTGTGAGAAGACAGGGTTGTTGTGGTTGGTTTGAATTAAAAGACCTTTACATTCATGATCACCTGGAAAGTGAAAAAACTCATTTTAATGGACTTATATATTTAATTTAACAGGAACCATAACTTAGTTTTTCTAGTTGTTGGTGAACTTCTGAGAGCAAGGAGTTCTTGTCTCATATGACTGCTGAAAACTTTGGCTGAGAAACTCTTCCTTTTCTATTAACAAAGTGGTTCGGTGTTAGTCATCTGCCTGCACCTACTCACAAAGACTCTCCTCTGAGAGTTTTGATTCTGTGACAACAGCTCCATGCTATCAAACCCAGTTTGCTTAACCCACATATTAAAGCCTAAGACAATGAATCAACTTTCCTAGTTGAACTGCTGGACAGTGTAGCTTGCGAGATTCTGTTTTGAAACAATATATCATGGGTATTCCTTCCACTTTGAGTAGCATTTCTCTTTTTCTTAATAAATCTGTTTGCTCTGCTTTAAATAAAAATACTATGTAATCCCAGCACTTGGGAGGCAGAGACAGGTGGATTTCTGAGTTCGAGGCCAGCCTGGTCTACAGAGTGAGTTCCAGGACAGCCAGGGCTACACAGAGAAACCCTGTCTCGAAAAACCAAAATAAATAAATACTATGGTGATTGAATAAGTTGAACCGAACTGGGAAACTTGATAATTATTGAAGTTGAGTAACATTCACTGAACTACTGTTACTTTTTTGTGTTCTTTTGAAAAGAACAAAACAAACACTGACGTAGTTTGACCCCAGACCTCCAGCATTACTTGAAAACAACCATAAACATGGGTTCTATCCCATCTCTTGGATTAGAACTTGTGGAGCTTTACAAGTGTCCCTGTGGTTATAAACACTACCACTTGTGAAGCGTTATTCTAGAATACAGCAGCTGGTCTAATCCTGTTGTCTGGAGGTCCTCTATGATTAGTACTGGGACTGTATATATTTACAGGGACAAGAGAACAGACTGAACCCTAGATGCTCTGTAGTCTATGGCTGCTTAGCTTAAAATCATCTCATAGTTATAATTTACTTTTACATGGTTTTCTTTTTTTATTCCATTGGAGATTTTCTTACAGTGTTCTCACTATGCATAGGGTCCCTGCCTCCCAATATAGATGTAGCTCTGAGATCGGGAATGATTTAAGAGGCAACTGGATATCAGGGAATAGAGGAACCTGGATGTTTATTGTGGGAGAAACACCTAGATCTCAGAGATGGAAGGAACTTGATGTTTCTGGTGGGAAAGACATCTGAATTTTGTTAACGTTAGCACCAATAGGAACACATTTTATCCTGGCCTTCATGGACTGATTGAGAGTTCTTACGTGTTTAATGGAATGAATTGAAGGACCTTTGTGGTCAGGGGACCTCCAACAGTGTTACAAACTTTGGTGTTGAATGAGACCCGTGCCTTGGTGATTCTAAGTATTAAAGTGTGACTAAAAGTCGTGCTTTAAACCAACTCATAACATCTAAGCTTTTGGGGAAGAATGTTGAGTTTTAGTAAAACATTCTGTTGTAGCTAGCGGTTCTTTATGTCTGTCATAGTTTCTACATTACTGGATTAAAAGGAAGAAAAAGCAATAGAAAGATATTTAATCACTGATCATGAAGTGCCAGGTATTTTTTTGTGTTTTCAATATGTAATTGACCACAGTTTTATTTTTTTGGTTTTTATCCACTGGTTCATATGCAATAAATACTGTATCATAGGTACCCCACCTAAGACTCAAGAGTCACCTCATTGTAACCTAAAGGATGTCACCAATATCCGGCGGCGTCCTATAGTGAAAATCAGGAAGCTTTCTCTGGCTCCAAAACTGCATGAAGACAGCCCAGCAGTGTCTGTGTCTAAACGCAGGTGTAGTACCATCACAAGCTATAAAGAGCCAACACTCACTTCGTAAGTATTATTGTGTGGACTCATCTGTAATGACTCTCATGGGAGGACTGAGGCTAGAGGTTTAGTCGTGAGTGGATCATATTTGAGCACTAAGACTGGCCTATTTTTAGAATAATCCTGTGCTGACTTTAAACTCTTAATATTTGTAATCATGCCTAAGATCTCGATCTCTCCCTCCCTTCTTCCCTTCCTCCCTCCCTTTCTCTTTTTACTTACAGGAAGCTAAGAAGAGGGGACCCTTTCACAGACTTGTGTTTCTTGAATTCTCCTATTTTCAAGCAGAAAAAGGGTATGAGACGTCCTAAAAGAAGATCAAAGCAAACACAATAACTCCTTTGATTGGATACTGTTGAAGGTGATCCTTCTTTTTGTCTAATAGAGTGTTATGAGACAGTGCGCAATGGACAGACCATCCCTTATCAGGCTCTGGGTCAGGAAGGTCCCTTGGAGCTATACTTTGTATGGATTACTACCAACATCTAAAACTTCTCCAGCATCTTTATGTTTTCCTTAAGCAGGAGATTTGCAGAGTAGAAAACTTGCAGAGTAGAAAACTTATATAGGGTGTAGATCTGTCATAAATCCTTACCACCACAGTAAGACATACCATAAGTGGGTGAGGATCCCTTCTGTCAGTGATTCTTCCTGTAAAATGTGTATTGAATTGTGATTAAGAGAATTAATGAATTGGGTTCTGGAACAAGGTAACTGTTGTGAACTGTGAGTACAGTGCTATTCCTCAGCAGAATAATAGCATGTCATGGACCTCAGGCTAGCCCTTTATGTGGTCAGTCTACATAGTAAAAGTGTGAATAAAAGGGGCTTCTGGTTTTGATCTATGAACAAAATATAAGTATCCAGATCAGAAAATTGAATCTCTACATGTACATGTATGTCTTCAAAATTAAATCATTTTAACTGGTCCATTGTTAAAGAAAGATGAGAAAGATTGTGTTTTCCTTCCTCTTAATGGTCAGGTAATCTTGATTATCTTCCTTTCTGGCCTTTACCACTCCCATCTTAGCTGAGACTTCTTACATCCTCCCTGCCAGCATTCCCCTTCTCTTCCCACTAGATTTGTCTTGTCTAGTTTTCCCACTTGCAGCCTCCAGGGCCAACATCAAGACATTTCCATTTTCATTAGATCAGCAGAACATTTGCCTCATATGGGCAAAAGGGACAAATCCCAAAGAGGAGGTTTTTAAGTTATCAGAAGGGCCTTCTGGTGTTCATCTCAGATTTGACCCACATCTGTATGACTTCCTACATGTAGCATCAAACTGAGAGTGCTTCTCCGTCACTCGTGTGCATCCCTCTCACCCATCAGAGCCTTACACTTTTAGCCACTGTTTACAGCGATGAGGATAGGATCCACAACCCTGTGTGTGGTAGGAGTAGTCACTCAGCCACTTTATCATTTTCTAATGTCATGGTACCTTGAAAGTAACCATTTTAGCTAAGGATAAATGCAATTAAAAGTCCAGTTTCAGTCTCAGTTGGCCTCATGTAGCTGTGATTATCATAGTGCAGCCTACATAGAGATAGGCTGTACTTGTTTTGGACAAGCTAAATATACTTTTTCTGTACTTAAGAAAAGATAGAAAACAAATATTTGGATTAAATTTTGCTACTTGGCTTGCAGAACCCCAGATATTTTTCTGGCCCTTTGTCAAAAAAGCGTTCCAAGCCCGATATGGTGCATACCTGTAATTTCAGCACTGTAGAGGCTGAGTCAGGAGGATCCTGTTTAGACTAGCTGTTCTACTGATCTCAAAAACAAAAGCCAAAAGCCACTTCCTGCTATAGACATTTAAATGGCTACTTCATAGGTCAACATGTCTAGTGTCAGCGCAACACTCAACCACTCCAATGTTAAAGCTGATGTTAGATCTTTAGTCTTCTTCACCTTTCTATATTCTTGCTGTAGTGTTTACTCATGAACTATTAAAGGGTTTGTGTCAACATTTTTATAAAATATGTATTGTATTATATATGTCGTACATACCGTTTATAATTGACGTAAGAATTTGAGACTTCCCTGGTTGGTAGATACAGTTATTTCTGTGGTTGTATAATATCATATAAATAAACCAGACTTAATGACCTCTTTTGAGACAGTCAGTTGCCACTCACTTGTTATTTCAAAAGTTACAGCTGCAGTTAATCTGTAGTTTTCCAGGGCCTGCTATAAAGGCCAGGCTCCTCAGCAGGTTGTTTCATGATGTCCAGCCAGGTCCTCCAGCATTTGACAGGCTTACACATTGATCTCCTACCTCAATTCCCTGTAACAGTCTTAAAAGCTGGCCTTTAACTGTTGTAGTTTGTTACAACATATAAGGTATTAAGAGGAACAATTCTATAAGGAGATACATGTAACAGACAAATGGAGAGAATTAAATTGTATTCCAGCTTTACACTTCTAGAAAAGATGGAGAGCTATGGCTTAAGGAGGATTCATTAGCTGTGTTACAGCCACATGACAGCACTCAATGGTCTCAACATCAATCTTCTTCAGTAATTGATCAATAAGGGGTATCTGTCAGAGATATAGAGCAGTAGAGCATGTGTGAGACCTTGACTACTGTACCAAAAAAGTAAAACTAACATGAAGATGAATATGTGTGATTTATAAATAAACTGAGACCTAGAGAGGAGTGGGAGACAGTAAGCAGTGGGACTCAAGCTAGTAAGGTGGCTCGGTAATAGTACTTGCCACCCAAACTGATGACAGGACATACAGTAGAAGCAGAGAACCAACTCCACAAAGTTGTCCCTCTGGCACACACAAATACTTTTAAAAAAAAAAAAAAAAAAAAACCTTGACAAGAAGTCAGGCTTGGTGTTTGGTTCAGGTCTTAATTCCATAGGCAAAAGCATGAGCAGGAGGATCTAAGTTTTAGACCAGTCTACACCATATAATGCAGCGCTCTCTCTAAGAAAGATAAATATTGCCACCTGTGGATAGTCCAGATCCAAAGAATACAAATTTCATGGTTTCATGAGCTGAAAGAATAGATCAGGCTCATGTGTGAACTAAAAGGAGCCATCTGTCTCCTTTAGAGTCATTGATACTGGGTCAGATGTAGCTCTCTAAAGTTATCAAAGCAGTAAGTCAGTGAGACGGTATAGCAGGTGAAGGTGCTTGCTGCCAAGCTTGAAGACTTGAGTTTGATCCTCTAGAATAGTGGTTCTCACCTTATGCTACAACCCTTCATTACAGTTCCCCATGTTGTTTCTGTTGCTACTTCATAATTGCAATTTTGCTGCTGTTATGAATCATAACATAAACACATCTGTGTTTTCCGATGGTCTTTAGAGGTTATGACACTCGGTTTGAGAACCACTGCATGAGCAGCTTCCATTTAAGGCCTCATGAGGATACTCAAGAGTAAGAATGTGAGATGGCTACCAAGGGGGATGTGTGTCGGGGGACAAATAAAATGACAGTTGTCAAATCACAAAGCAGAATGCTTTTAACATTGTCCCAGAGAGAGGCTGCACGGAGGGTTAGCCTGATTCAGTCTGTAAGATCTGGCTAAAAGGAGTGAATTCACATCTTAACATACAGTTCACCCTGAGGGACCATGAGTTTATAAGAATTACTTACTGAGCATGCATAAGAGGTTAAGGGCCAAGAGTGTGTGTCTCTAAAGCAGGTGCATCGAGAAGGTCTGCACTCATCATGGATCTTGGCCGCACAAATGAAGGCACTAGCTTTCCCAGTCTATATAAGCTAGCACCTCACAGAGATACTTCCCACCAAGATACAAATGGCTGGGAAGAGGGGCTGAGTACTCAGGCAAGGAGCCAGTGACTCCTTTAGCATCCACACCTATGAGGGAATGTCATCAATCAACAAACACATGTAATAGACTCTTAGAAGCATGCAACAGCAAATCTCATAAAGTTGGCAGCTGTCTTACTCAGATAAAATGGACTTCCATGATTACATTAAAGTCGACTTCCTTTGTAGTGTGTAGTTGTTACCTCCTCTAAGCATCTTTTAGTTTGTGTTTGTTGGCTCCTTCAGAGATAAACCAGAAACCATCACCTGCCCTTTGTTATAGTTCCCTGTCTGTGCTGTGCTAACACACCCTGACCAAAAGCTTCTGAGGAGAGCTAGGGTTTATTCAGCTTACCATTCCAGGTCACAGTCCATCACCAAGAAGTCAACAATGAAAGCCAAGCAGCTAGTAACATCATATCCGTGGTTAAAAGCAAAGAAAAACGAATGAACCCATGCTGCCTGCTTCTTGTCGCCCAGTACTCTGCCTTCTCTATTCCTAGAGCATTCAGGGTTCAGCCTGTAAACTTGTACTGTGCTCTATGGCTGGGTGGGTCTTCCTCACATTAACCAATCAAGACTACCCCCAACAGGCAAACCTGGTCTAGAGGAGTCCTCAGTTTAGGCCCTCAGATGATTGTAGTTAGTGGCAAGTTAGACATGTAGAACTAGGCATCAGGCCTGGACTGGAGAGAGCTCACTGGCTGTTCTTCCAGAGGATCCAAGTTCAACTCCCAGCACCAAGATGGAGGCTTATAGACATCTGTAATTCTAGTGCCAGGGGATTTGATGCCTTCCTTGTCAACATGGGCACTACATGCACATGGTTCAAAGACATATGCAAGCCAGACACACATAAAATCTCATTTAAAGATATAAAAGGATCAGTTTAAATTCAACTTTACCTCTTTATCCAACACAAACATCAGACTCAAGGAGAGGCAATGATTCTGGTTACTCCTGTCACCATCCACCCTCTACACACAAAAGCAAAATCATACAGTGCTTTCATCTTGAATCCACCGGGGTAGTACACAACTATAATCCCACCACTTTAGAAGCTGAGGCAGGAGAATGAATTTTAGGACAAGTGAATTCTCAACAATCTAAATATTCCAAGAGATAAAAAACAATGTTCAATTCCCATACCTCAAATAAAAACTTAGACTGATTTCCGTATTCCAGAGTCAACAGATTCTTTTTTCTCTTGGACCTTTTTTTTTTTGCCTTGAGAATCTGGTTAGATGGAAAGCTCAGAACAGTACAGAAAGGCCAAGGCCTGCAACCAGTCTTAGAATCTTTTAGGTTAAAGGGAATGCTGCCTCGAAAACCCTCAGCTTATTAACAGTTACAGACTGTTAACCTGTCCACAGCACCTCAGTCCAAGCGTTTATGTGCTTAGATTCTGTAACTGGGTCATGTAACTGTAACCCAGTCATTTCACCCTTTGTAGCCATTTTAGGTTGTTTTTCTTTTGAGACAGGGTCTCTCTGAAACCCTGGGTGTCCTGGAACTCTATGTAGACCAGGCTGCCCTCACAATTAAAGAGATCTCCTCCCCTCCAAGCACCTAAAGGCCTGTACCATCACACCTGGCTATATGTAGCTGTTTAAATTATTGTCTGTGTAATGAAAAGTTGAGGTAGGGGGCATAAGATTGTTCAGTGAGTGAAGGCACCTTGCTGCCAAGTCTGTCGGCCAGAGTTCACAGTCTAGAACCAATACACACAGAGAAAGCAAATAACCTTGAGGGGATGATTCATATGACAAAGTACTTGCCATGAAAATGACAAGGAGCTGAGCTGGAATTCCCCACCTCACCCCATGCTGGAAACAGGGGCAGTCAGGTGTCTGGAGTTCATTGGTTAGCCAGCTGAGCCTAATTGGTGAGCCTAGGTTCAGGGAGAGATCCTCCCTCAAAAGATGAGGTAGAGTGATTGAGGAAGACACACAGCATCACACTGTGGCCTACACACACGCGCACACACGCACGCACGCATGCATAATGAATAAATTGACTAAAATTAGAATCTTTTTCTTTTTTTACTATAAATGTATAGGGGTGGAGAAGTTAGCTTGTGTTTAAGAGGACATCCAACATCTGACTCCCCCACCCTGTACCCTCATTTGTTCCTTACTTGGGAGAGACTCAACTAAGCATACTTGTAGTTTGAACATGGGTTAGCATGACCATCTGCACCTCTCCTCTCCCTCCCTGTCCCTGGTGAGAATGAACCCAGGGTTTTTGAGCATGATAGGGTGCATGCCCCTCTTCTACCCGTGGCCCCAGAAGCCTGCATTTCACACCACTGTGTTCGATACTACAGAAGGCTTAAAGGGCAAAGCCCAGCTTCTGTCTCAGGAAATCATCAAACATCACAGCTACTACTGGGTCCTCACCCAGGTCGGATGTAATTGCTTGAGAGAGTTTTGAGGATGGTAGAGGTTTTAAAAATCACATGCATTTTGCCCTCTTCCCCAGTCCTCTGACAGATATAATAATAGTTTTGTTTTTTTTAAACTTCCACCATCATTTACAAAATGAATTTTTTTTCAGTGGTAGTGGTTTAATGAGTGACACAGAGGACGTATCTTCCTTCGGACATTCCAGCAGACTGGATTTTTCATCTTATTTTTAATTATGTGTATGGGGGGGGGTATTTGTACGTGAGTATGGGTGCCTGTGGAGAATAGAGGATGGGGTAGATCTGGAGCTGGAATGAGCCATCAGATGTGGGTACTGGGGACCAACCACATGCCCTCTGGAAGTGTGCTTAATCCCAAACCATCTCTCTAGCCTCACAAAGAGGGTTTGCTTTACTTTGTTTTGTTTATAAAACTTCCTCCAACTGGCGATTCTAGACATGTTCACAAAAGCTTAAGAGCTAAGTTTAAGAGCAATCAACACAGCTGGCAGTGGTGGCGAGCACCTTTAATCCCCACACTCTGCACTCGGGGGGGGGGGGGGAGGGGGCCAGAGGCAGGTGGATTTCTGAGTTCGAGGCCAGCCTGGTCTACAGAGTGAGTTCCAGGACAGCCAGGGCTACACAGGGAAACCCTGTTTCAAAAACAACAACAAAAAAAGAGAGCAATCAACATTTATACTGTTTGACACATGGTTCTTTTTAACTTCAGACTGTTAGAGAAATAAAACATAACACCAGACAGAGCTTTTCAAAATATAATTTAAAACTATTTTGTACCAGTACAATATATTAATTTTACAAATGTAAAGTTTTTGTCGGCCATTAAAGCATTTGCAAAAACCACATTCTACTTCTGCTTTATTGCACAATATCTATAAGAAAATATTAATTTTAAATTAGAAAACATAAAAATGCTTTCAATATAGAAGAGACCATCTGATTTTAAAGACAATACTCTTTAAGAATGTCTACCCAGGAAATAACAAACTTTCACAGGATACCAAGATGAACAGATGCTTCAGCAAAATCGGTACAAAGCTATTTTAAAACCAGTCTGAGATACTTAATGCAACCTGTATTATCATTCTTCATTAAAAGCCTAGACACCACTCAAAGTGTCCCTTACACTTCCCAATGTTGAGGCATCTGCAGTGTGCTCTTCAGTGAACACTGAACACAGAGCACGCCTTCCGTGTCAGAAGCGGCACTCAGGAGCAAGGCCAGGGTGTCCTCCTTCAAGCTCACTCACCACCTCTGCAAGCTGTTTTTAATGACTAGTAGTGACCCAATATAATTTATGCTGATAGAAAACATACATTAAATACATTTTTAAAACCTCAGCCTTTACAAAAAAAATCAGTTTATAAATTTGCATCATAAAAATTAGTGTCGAGACCATTAAGGTGGCCTTCATTTAATATGGTTGTATATTAGTTGGTTTTTCCCAGAGTTGGGGTGGCAGGTGTCCCACTTTTCTATGTAGTGTGATTAGGAAACAAATCCAAGCACTTAAGCTGGAGTCCAAAGATAAATTGGTGAATAAGATTGTACAAAGAATGTTAGTGGAATATAACCCTGGACCAGTAAAACAATGCAGGTGTTAAAATACTGGCCTAAACTTTAGTGAGAATTCAGTTCACCTCAGACAAACATAAATCTGGAAGTGCAGATGGGCAATGTTCACATAGACACTTCTGATGGGGTTAAATGTACCAGAAAATACAAAGAATCCTAGCATATTAGAGAAAGGCTCCCCTGGGTTCGTGTTTAGGCCGCATGTCTTAACATTGACTCAACCTCAAATGTTTTCAAGTTGACACCTTTGTGGCCTGGGAACGGATCTTTTAAAAGTTGGGCCCTGCACAAGCAAAGTCAAATATGAGATGGACACATATCTGCCAAGAATTATTAAATAGTGGTTGTGCATTCTCAAGTCTGTAATAGGTAGACAAAATGACCAAAGCCCCAGGAGCTTATAAAAAGTCCCTTCCTTAGGAGTCAAAGCAGCTGCTACTGTGGAAGCTGCAATTTTCAGAACTGCTCAAAGCACCTCATCTAGAGAGTGTTTTAAAAATATATACTTATAAAAAGTCTACAATGAGACTCCAAACGTCACACAGTTCAGTCACCACACAGGTGTATCATAGACCCTTACAGTCCTTCAGAATAAAATACTCTCATGTTCCATTAGAAAAAAATGGAGACATTCATGGTCAAAATTTTCTCTAGATTCCCCCAAATCTTGGTACTGTGTGCAATTTCTTCACATACAAGTTTTGAGGAAGCCCCTGATCATCTACCATGCAATAGTCAGCTACTGGACATGCCAGAGAAAAATTACATGATAGTAGTAAATAGATTAAAATCTATTCCACAAAATTAAAAAAAAAAAAAATCTATGATTTCCATTTAAATATGTCTCTGAAAAGCTAAAAGGAGGTTTTGTTTGTTTTTCAAAAGTGCTAATTATTACAAGTCTCTTCAACACATGATGTACAATTAAAAAAACAAAACAAAACAAAAAAATAAAATAAAATAAAAGCAACCAAAAACCTAAATGACCTGCTTTAGGCACACTACTGTGTGTCTCAGGGAAAGACATCACTTGTCAATCAACCCTGCTTCCTTAATTTTACTGAAGAAGAACTTCTCCAGGATGCTGGCACATTTGTAGTACTCGCTCTCGGGAGGGTTGTACTCCTTGCAGTTGGTGAACACTCGCTGCAAGTCCGCCATAAATAACTTCTTGGACACATAGTACCTGTTCCTGAGGCGTTCACTCATGGTTTTCAGATCTGTTAAGGAGACAACAACATTGGCGATTGTTGACTCCCCCCTCTCAGCAACTGACAAGGGGGACTTGGGAAGAAATCTACACTCTAGACCAGGCTGGCCTCGAACTCAGAAATCTGCCTGCCTCTGCCTCCCAAGTGCTGGGATTAAAGGCATGCACCATCACTGCCCGGCTCATAAGTATTCTTCTGAGAACAGCTTCTATATAACACTGCACAGACACTGACATTAAAAGGAGCATCAGTAGTGTCTGCTCCCATTTCTTGCTGTGTACCAGGAGGCTAAGAGACAGTGGAGGACTCATGCATGCTGAGTGGCACAGAATCTTTGATCACTAAAAATTATCAGGCTGAGCTCAGCTTACTAAATGTACAGTTGTTCTGGTGTGATACAAAGAAGAAAATATATTTGCGAGTACATCAGTGATCTACACATATAAAACTAAAACAATTGACTTGATTGAGGGTCCCTCAATGAAGTCAAAATGACCAACTTTACAAATAATCTACTTATTTACTGTTATTTCAGTTGTATAGTTATTTTGTTCCCGTGTATGTCTGAGTGCCACATACATGCCCGGTGCTCTCTGAAGTTAGAAGACATAGAATCCCCTAGAACTATCACTAAAGAGGGTTGCTTGTAAATGACTATGTGGATGTTGGGAATCAAACCTAGATCCTCTGGAAGAGCAGCCAGTGCTCTTAAGTGCTGAACCATTGCTCCAGCCCAAAATAATCTATTTCCCCTCACTGCATATTGTTCCTGAAGGGGACCTCAGTTCGATTCCCAATACCTTTGTGAGACAGTTCTCACTAAGGAAAGTCGAGGAAGTAAGCTGAGCCTCTGGGTAAAGTAACTAAACAGAAAACTAAGCCTGTAGGGGATAATCAAAAGTAAAGTGGGCAGTGGTGGCGCACGCCTTTAATCCCAGCACTTGGGAGGCAGAGGCAGGTGGATTTCTGAGTTCCAGGTCAGCCAGGGCTACCCAGAGAAACCGTCTCGAAAAAAACCAAAAAGAAAAAGAAAAGCCCAGAAGTTGGTTCAAAGCTTTTCAAACTCTTTCGTGGAATGGGACTGGTTATAAATCCAAAGGGTTGCTAGCAGAAAGAAAGCTAGACTCACAGAAGGCTTCGGCCTCCCCGGATAAGTACAACTGGTTCATCCCTCCTTTCCACACTTGCTCTTATAAAGAGATAGTGTCATTTTTCTTACAGACATCTTAGATTATTTGAATTGACCAAAAAAGGGGAGGGGAGGGGTAAAATAAACATGGATGACTGATGAGATGGTGTCAGTCCTGATGGAAACCACAGGACAGGGAGAGAACCAACTACCACAAGTTGCCCTCTGTTCTCCACACACGTGCCGTGGTACACACACACACACACACACACGCACGCACACATACACACACAATGTTGAATACAAAGAAACATGGAGCCATATTAAATTATTCTACTTCCTCTCCTCTACCTCCCAACCTGAAAGCTCTATGTAAGCCGAGGAAAAGTCCTATGTGGGGAAGAGTACTCTGCCAAGGTCCCCTGTACGTGTCCCCGAGACAAGCTAGACTCCATCCATATGGGAGAAGAAGTTGTAGAATATGAAGGAAAGAGAGGGAGTGCTTTCAAGAAAAATCAGAGACAAGAGAGACAGAGTAAGTGTAACAGTCGTGCTGTAACAGTCCGGTCTCATTCCAGGACAGGATTAGACATTACTACAGAGACAGAGTAAGTGTAACAGTCATGCTGTAACAGTCCTGTCTCACTCCAGGACAGGATTAGACATTTACATCCCAAGGAAATAATATTATTCCACTGTTGAGCATACTTGAATATTTTAGTTAATTTTGTCTAGGCACATCTCTCAAGCATCATCGGTCTTAAGTCAGTTTTCTCCTCAGCTGTGCACACAAATAGTACCTGACTGGAGAAGTTCATAGCCCTCTCAAGTGAAAACAAGCAAGACCTGTCCATAGGCAGGCAGTGATTACATTTTGACTGAGGAGATCTGATAGCTCTGCCAGTGCAAAGGGGAATGGGTGCTAAGAAAGGAATTAATTACTCTCCCTAAGCTCAACAGGGCTCAGTGAAGACAAAAAGGAGGTTGAGAGGGTCTGGAGAGATGGCCCAAAAGCACCTGTTGTTCTTGCATGCCAATCATAGTTCAAATCCCAACACCTACAGCAAGAAGTTCAAAACTGTCCAAAATGCAGTCTCCCGGGGATCTGGTGTCCTCTTCTGACCTGTATACCAACATGTGCACGTGCTCTCTCTCTCTCTCTCTCTTTCTCTCTCTTTCTTACACACACACACAGTGATAACAGGTTTGAAGCACAAAATAACTGCTTCCCAGATGATGTTTCCATCAGAATTCTACACTAGGTTACACCTCACTTCAGTTTTCTTACATTACAATATAGTGGAGCAGGAGAGGGGAGAAATGATACAGATCCAGAGCTTTCGCACTCCGTTGAAATCCTCCAATAACCACACATAAGATCTACATGGAAATGACTTCCATGAAGAGACATGTAAGTAACTCATCGCCCAGGAGGCAGTGAGTCCCCGATGATTCTTCTTCCCCGACTCTGACACTGGCCACAGGTCACAAGGAAAAAGAAGACAATCCATCCTCTGGCTTTTGCTTCAGCTACTTGTCACAGCACGCTGACAAGCTGATTTAATTTGATGATTCTGAATCAATTTTTTTTCTGTTACCCCAGCATAGGGAAAGCCCAAGTTCTATAATTCTATATTCAAGAAGCATATGTTGTAGTTTTTAGATTTGGAAAAAGATTAAATAAGTTGGAAATATACAGAAGCTGGTAGAATGGTTCAACGGGTAGATGTGCTTACAGCACAAACCTGATGACCCCAGTTTGACTCCACAAAGCTATCCTCTCTCCTTCACTTATGTGCTGTGACACTTGACTTCACATGCACATACCACACACACATACACACACACACACACACACACACACACAAAATGAATATAATTTTAGAAAAAAAATTTATAGGAAATATACATATAGCATCCCACAGTCTGGGAAAAAAACATTTACTAGAGTTTTTCCCTCTGAAAGTCTAGCCATAAGGGAGCTTAATCTACCCTCATTCTGTTAGCATCAAAACTTTTTAAAGAAAAAATTTAAAAATTTATTTATTTATTATATGTAACTATACACTATAGCTGTCTTCGTTCACTTTTTCTTCTCACTCTGCTGTAGCTGTCTTCAGATACCCCAGAAGAGGGCATCAGATTTTATTACGGATGGCTGTGAGCCATCATGTGGTTGTTGGGATTTGGACTTAAGATCTTCAGAAGAACAGTCCGCGCTCTTAACCCCTGAGCCATCTCTCCAGCACAAAACTTTTTAAAAAAATGCTTATATGGCCAAGCATATTGACACACACCCTTAATCCCAGCATTGGGAAGTTGAGACAGGTAGACTGCTGCAAGTTTGAGGCCAGCCTCGTCTACATAGTTATCTCCAGGTCAGCCAGAGGGCGAATAGAGAGGTCCTGACTTGATGGGGACTGGGGGGAAGGAAGAGACAAAACCCTTTATGTGTATGGTGAGGTGGTTTGACTAGGAATGGCTTTCACAGGCTCATACATTTGAGTGCTTAGTCACTAAGAATGGTGCTATTTGAAAAGATTTGAAGGATTAAGAGGGGTGGCCTTGTTGGGAAAAGTGTGACACTGGGCGTGAGCTTTGGGGTTGCAAAAACCCATATCAGACCCAGTCTCTCCCTCTGCCTGTGAATCAAGGTAGAGCTCTCAGCTACTGCTCTAATGCCTACCTGCATGTCACCGTGCTTCCACATGATGATAATGGACTAAACCTCTGAAACTGTAAACAAGCCCTTAACTGCTCTCTTTCATAAGAATTTCTTTGATCGTGGTGTCTTTTCCAAGAAACAGAACAGTGACTAAGACGTGGGCATTCTGCCTGCATGTATGCCTGCATACTACATGCATGCAATGCTTAAGGAAGTTAAATCCCCTGGGACTGGAGTTACAAAGAGTTGGATCACAACTGTTTAAACCCAATCCTCAGCAAGAGCAGCAGTGCTATTAACTACTGAGCCATCTCTCCAACCCTCTATCTTGAACAATCCTTAAAAATAAGAACAACTTTTGGCAGACTCAAGCCGTATAAAACAGATTAAACCCTGCTTTCTTTTCATCAGTAACCCAGCAGGCAGCTACATCCAAATAGCCAGTTTGTAATCCAGAACTGCCTACATTAAGATCCCTACCTGCACTCCACAACTAGTGTACTGAAAATGCACAGAATGTCCCTGACCAACACCCACTTTCCTGTCACGTGTCCCACTCAATACATACTCATTGTCACAGAGGACAACAAGTCCACCTTAGCCAACATTGGTCTCCCACACCACCATCCAGTTCTATATCTATACTGAAAAAAATTGCAATAGCATTACCCATGGGGAACCTTATAACTTCATAGTATCCCGGAGCTTCTGTTCTCTTCACTGGTTCCATGAAGGGCCAAGCACTTTGATGGCTCTTGAGTAAAAGAAAAAATAATAGTAATAAGGTATCTCATATGGAAATGGAAAGTAGGAAATCACTTCAAAGTAAGAGCATGAGATAAAAGACAAACACACCCACCTTCACCTGCTGCAGGATGTTCTTGAGGGTGCTGTAAAGCTGTTCAGGGTCTTTGGGCTCTTTACTTGAAAGAATAGAGAGCAAAGGAGGAAAGATTAATTAGTGTTCTTGCTCCCAGCCTCTTTACCACTCAGCTCAGCCTCATGGGTCCCAGCCTAGGAACTGAAGCCCACCAACTGCTGTGTACCAATTAACATCACTTGGCCCTTTTCCTCTAACACGCTGGAAGGGGGAAGAGCACTTCCATTAACATCCTCTAGCCCAGCTTGCTTACCTTTTCTCTTTTCCACTTGGTTTCCAGCCTGTCTCTCCTATATGTCAACAAAATTAAACACTAAATGAGAACTGCTTTGGGTCAAGAGAATAACATACTTACTACTTTTCAAAAGCATCATACATGACAGCCACGTCTCAATAAATGTCTATTAGGGGAGACACACTGCAATTAGTGGCATATATTTTCTTTCTCGCACCGCTAACAACATAAAAGGTTTTCCCAGACTGGCAGCTATATTAATGTCTTTTGTTCTCTTGGTTCAATAATTGCTTGTGTGGTGCTGAGTACTGAAGCCAGTACCACACACCACCACTGAGGCAAGTGCTGTATCCCTGAGCTTCCATCTCAGCTAGTTAGTGTCTACTAAAGCAAGAATTCCAGCTCTTCAAAAGAAAGAAGAAAGGGAGAGAAGAAAACAGTACTACACCTTTAAACTGCAAGTCTAAAGTCTTCAGTTACCCTGCACTAAAGTGCTCAGGGCAATAGACTGCTCCCTGTTTTGTTTGGCCAAACCCCTGCTTGCAATGCACATCTGGTTTACAGAGACCTGGTGTCTAGGGGATCTGGATTTGACTTCTTCCTGTATCCTTAAAATGCCGATTTGGCCCTTCCTCAGTTTACCTACCTACAAAGCAGAACTACAGAAACTAGTGTGGTTAGCCCTTGTGACATTAGTTGATATTAATAATCATTTTTTAAAATAGAAGTCCAAATAGCTAAATAAATCGGGAACAAATAAAATAAAAACAGAAAAATACTTGGCACCATTAGGCATTCAACAATGGGGCAATTACTCAGTCATTAACAGTGACTACACAGGGATGTGAGACCTGGGATTCAGCAGAGAGAGTTCTGAGGCAGGGTAGATGCAATGAAACAGGCATCATGTCTTTTCTGGAAATTTTTAGTTTTGTGTCAGTCAGCTGAGTGCTGAGTCATTATAAGAACTTAGGTTCAAACCAAATAAGATTGCCAAATAATAATTGATAGTTTCTAATCTATAAACCCCAGTCATTTTGTATGGTTCAACCCAATACAGTTCACTTTTAGAGAATGAAAAAGAATTCTTAAGAAAGCTACTGTGAAATAAAAACTTGAAACAACTGATGTGACCTCCATCACACTTGGAGAGGGAGGGAGAAGCGAAGTCAGACAATAGGCCCGTGCAGATCACACAGTAGCATCAAGGCAGGTTGTCCACAGCAGGCCATTTGGAGAACAGAACGGCTTACTTCGTGCTCTGGCCTTCTGCGTGATAATTTATACAACCATTTGAAGATCGGTTCCTCCATTTGTAAATATAAAAATCCAGAGTTTCCATGCCACTTAGTATATATTCCTGTTGTCAAGCACTGTGAGCAAGTGCCAGACTGAATAAATAATGGATATTAATAACTCCTTTTTGTAGAGGTACACTCTTTGGGTTGAGTTAGGAAGAAAAAGACATTAGAAACTCTTTATGACTGCCCTCCTCAACCCCAGCCCCAGACAATGTCTCACTCTTGTCTCAGCCTCAAACACTACATCCTCCTGCCTTAGTTTCCCAATGCTGGGATTAGAGGGGAGCTCCTCCACAACCAGCTTGCTGCCCACTTCAGACCAGAAACACTACACATGGAAAAGGAGACAGGTGAAAGCTTTTAAATGACTGCACTCTGGAAATCATTTCAAACACATCTCACAGGAGCGACAGGAAAGTTTGCTTTTTTTAAAAAGTGTCTTATACATACTGATTCCAGGAATGTTTTCTATAGGAATCTGCCGAACTCCATCTTTGAAACATGAAAGTCCAGGGTAGACTTTTCGAATCTGAGCTTGTTTTCTTTCTATCAGCTTTTTAATGATCTAGAAAGCATGGGGAAAGTGTGGTTAGTCAAAGAAGCCACACCACGGACCAGGACAAGCCAGATAAACCAAAGAGATGATGCTCCTGAGGCTGTTTTTTTAAGACAAAAAGGGAGGGAAGGCTAAATACACATTAGCAGGTAAAAGACAGAAGAGTTCTGGGGCCAATGACATGGCACAATGGTTAAAGAAGCCGACCACCAAGCCTGAAGACCTGAGTTCAATCCCTGGGATTCCACATAGTGAAAGGAGAACGTCATCCCCAGCAAGTTATCATCTAGCCTTCTCACATGTCATGGAGTGTGTGTGTGTGTGTGTGTGACACCCCACACACATAAATACAAAAAGTTTAAATATCTTTTAAAAGAAGTATTCTTTTATACCATACCCGTCTGGCAACATTTACCCAACCCTTTGCCACTAAGGAAAGGACCATCAGAGAGAAAGGGGGGGGGTTGGCCGGAGGTTGGCAGGGGCCCCTCCAGGCCCAGCCTCTTGTAGTCCCACGTATAGAATGAGATGTAAGAATCACACTCCACAGCAACCTACCCATAGGCATGCACACAAGCAGCCATACACCACCTTGCCTATCACCTTTTCTCCAGCTCTTTCTACATGGTCCTATCTTCTCTGTGTCCATCATCATCTGTGCTGGACACTGACCTGATCCTTGTTCATTATCGCACCAGTGCACACAGGTACTCTATGAAGCTATCTCACCTGTGGAGATGTCTTTGTCCACTGATTCTAATCAAGCATGCATTCCTGGACTAGAAAAGTTCTCAGTATACATAGCTTATTCCCTGCTGTCATTCCTCAAGGGGCTTTCCCCAAGTAGAGACATTTTGGAGGATTTTGGATTTTGGATTTTGGATATTCTCATTAAAGATGCTTAATCGGTAAGTCAATTGAAATAATGAAGAAGAAAACAACAGATTCTAAAAGACTTGGGTCAGGAGCACTTTTGGATAAGAGATACTTAGCCTGTCTCTACAAGAAAATAATTATTTTATTATGGTATGATCGCAGCCCTCTTTTATAAATCTATTTCAAAACACGGAGAATAAGGACGTGAGGGTGCAACCCCCAAAGGCTCAGAGAAAATCATGGACGAGAGAGCAGAAAGAATGCAAGAGCCAGCAGACAGGGAGGAATGCAGTGAAAGGAAGGCCTCAGGACACAAACTGGCTGAATCATACGCACGCACACATGAACTCACAACAGTGGTGGTTACCTGCACAAGAGTTAAAAATTGCATCATGAAGAGGGTAAGAATTCCAGATCCCACATCCTTGGATGAGAAGCCAATGGAACTGATGACTTTAAAGGGAGAGTCACTTTTCTTTGAGAGTGTGGCTATTGATAGGTTGTCAGTGCCTCAGTGGATGACCCCATACATGTGCATGCATGAGCAGCACTAACTAGAATTAGTGATCAGGGCGTTATTGGGGGGGGGGGAAGGGGGGGTTCGAGACAGGGTTTCTCTGTGTAGCCCTGGCTGCCCTGGAACTCACTCTGTAGACCAGGCTGGCCTTGAACTCAGAAATCCACCTGCCTCTGCCTCCTGAGTACTGGGATTAAAGGCGTGCACCACCACTGCCCTGCCGGGGCTTATTTTTTATAAGTTATGAGGTTGAGAGGCTTATGGATAATCGATGATGGAGGGAGGAGTAACGGGTGGATATGAGCAAGATATATATG
>JADRCH010000108.1:6760320-6799588 GCA_019843965.1 Rhynchomys soricoides | reverse complement strand
GATGATGGAGGGAGGAGTAACGGGTGGATATGAGCAAGATATATATGTGTAGGTGGGGGGAAACTAGGTTAATACTCCAAACAGGCGTCCGTTCAATGGCATGTGTGAGAAAAGACTAGAGAAAAAAAGGGAGAGGTAAAAGAGAAAGGGGGAGCCAAGAGGAAACAGAAAAGAGGAGAGAAGGAGAAAGACTTGTCTTTTAATTTAGCCATCTGAAATGTCTCTCTGCTTCCAGCTTTCCTCTACATAGTAAGAGCGAACAGATCATTCTCAGTGGGGATCTGCAGACTTCCAGGGGACTCTAACTCTTCTAGGGGACGAATCCCTGTGGCTAGTGGAAGACTACAGAATGAGCAGCTATTAGCACAGTGCCAGTGTCAACTGATCAGCAGCTCCTGATACACCAAAGAGCTGCCAAGTCGAGACCTGCTCGCTAGACTCTAAAGAACAGTGAGGGAAGGTGACTCTTCAGAAAGGCGGGCCAGAAGCACCTGCTGCAGGAATCCTCCCACAGCACTGATTGGAACCCCCTAGCAGGCAGACAGCTTTGACCATGCAACAAAGGTATTTCGATTTTCTAACTTAAAACAAAACGCCTTTTGCTCCTCTAAAGCAGCACCTGCCTGACCCACTTTAAATAAGACACCCAGTGAGTGACTGCGGTCACTAGGCATTATGTAAACTTCTGGGCTGTTATATAGGTCACATCTAGTAAGCAAAAGAATTGGGATTAAGGATCTTAGTAGCAAGCAGATGGTTTTAAGGTAGATGTTCCTCTTTGGTAACTTGTCAGGGAAGAACACAGCAGATTAAGTAACAGGAGCACTGGATGAAACAGATGTCACCCACATCCCAGCTCCCAGCTCATGGGGCTGGCTATTCCAGAGTTCATTCACTTCATAAACAGTCCTGTGGACTCTCTAGTTTGCTAGTCTGCCTTCTAAAAAGGTGCTAAATCGCTGTAAACTCACATCTGGAGCCCTCTCCAGCATTACCACTTCTCGGCAAGCCTAAAGGATAACATATCAATACAGATAACAAAACAGTTAATACCTGGAAGGATAAGACTGTAGAGCATGGAGAATAAAGGAGAGGAGTAGACACTAGAAGAAATGGCTCTCTAGGAGAAATAATTAAATCCAAGTGGGTGGGGGAGGCTAATCAAAGACAGCTTGGAACAGAACCTGAAAGAATGCCATTTGCCTGAGTGACTGGGATAGGGTATTGTGAGCCAGAGGCTAACATCAGAAATGGCTCTTGAGGGTCCTTTTGGTAATGAAAGCAAAGAGATAAGATTGCAATAGGCCCTAATGAAGTTAAGATGTACAGTATATATTTTACACAATTTAGCACACACACACACAAAGGGGGTTGAGGAGGGGGTTGGGGGCCCAGTGAAATACAGTCTACCCCCAGGCTGTCCTGGGCAGAACAGGAATCAGCAGCTCACCTCCTTCTGCTTTTTAATGATGACAGAGAACTCTGTGTATGGAATCTGAGGGTTCAGTTCACATCCCATCAAAGTGGCTCCTTCATAATCCTTGATGTAGCCAACATATTTGGTTTTAGGTATTTTGATTTCTTTGGAGAAACCCTACAAGGCAAATCAGTTCACTCATTAGGATGCTGTGCATAACGCAGGTCAACTGGCTGCTGAGTGCCGGCTCTGGGCCAAGCCTGGTGCCAAGGATTAAGAGGAACTCTCTTCCAGCACCGTTGCCCTGCTCTGAACAGCAGCCACACAGAGAGGCCCCTGATGACCAAAACCATCAAAAAGCAAACAGTGCCAACGGGAAGCAAATTTAAGTGTAAAAGTGTCTGGGGGTGGCAGTGTGCACATCATGAATCCCAGCATGAGGAATGTAAATTCAAGAGCGGAATGACAACCAAGTTCCTAAGGCTGGAAGCCTGTGCAGACTTTGTCAGAAATGGACATTTTCCAGGAACTAAATCAATTTCCCTGTTTTAATTTTTAGAAGAGCTTCAGATTTAGTGAGAGACCCTGTCTGAAAGCAATAAGGCAGAAAGATGTCTGGCTTTGGCCATCAAAAGTGCACAAATAGGTGCATGCACCTGGACCCACACATGTACATGCATACACAGTCTGAGAGCGTAGGGCTTCATTGGGAACCGACCTGCTTCTTGAAGTAGCCGATGGCATACTCATCTGCATATGTGAGGAAGTTCAGGATCTCGTGCTTTATGTGGTATTCTTTGAGATGGTTCATCAGGTGGGTTCCATAGCCCTGGTGGAAGTAAAGATACTCAAGAAAAGAAATTCCTAAAAACTTGACAGAAATTGGTAGCAAATAGGAGTTTGTAGTTTTAAATATTTTACCAACCAGGGTCTTTCTTGAAGGAACTATTTCCTGCATGTCTGAATCTTGGAAAGGAATCACAAACTAAGACATTCAAACTCTGTGGTTCAAGACAAAATCATCACCGGCAAACACTAGCTCCTGGTTCATTGAAAGTAACACAGTGAGACTCCAGACTCAGTCCTAAAATCTTTCTTGCCAGATGTTTGCAGAGTGAATGCTGATGGAGAGTTTAAAGGATTTGAACAGCTGAGATGAAAGGGTGGAGGCAGACGATGCTGGTCTCATTAGCATATCTGAGGTATGTAAATGAGCCATGCAGATCTTCACTGTGTGTGTGTGTGTGTGTGTGTGTGTGTGTGTGCTGAGCTAAGCATTCACCTGTTCTAGGCACCAACAACCCTTCTAGCAACTGCATCACAGACACAGGACTTCCAGCTTGGTTTACCAGACCAAGAAAAACCTGAGAAACCCAGAATCTGAGTCAGCAAAAAAAAAAAAAAAAAAAGCCAGTGGAAACAAAAAACTGAACAACGTTGACTAAATGACTGGGTTAATAATATGAAAACAGGCCCAGTGTTCTGGTGTGCACCCGTGAAGCTGGTACTCAAAATGCTGAGCTGGGAGGATCTAGATTTGGTAAATAAGGCTATATACAAAAACCCTGTCTCAAATTTTTAAAAATGAGAGTTGGGGCAAGGGGCTGTACGGATGTACGGCATTCTCAAAAAATTAATAAAGTATTTTTAAAATTAAAATATTAAATTTGAAAAGTGAAAAACTGAGAGCCAGGTGGTGGCGGTGGCAGTGCATCCAGAGGTGAGTGACCACCACAAAAGACAGACAAAACCTCACAGAATCACAGCACAGAATACCGGATCTGACCCTCACTCCTGTTTACTTCCACTTCCCAAGCCTCAAACCAAGCAGTATCATGAGTGGGGGACCCCTTGGCGATCGCAGATCTCAAAGACCTTCTCCAGTATGCCTGGCTACTATCAGGTGGGGTGCTCTGTCCCATAAAAGTCAGCAGCAACATCTCCCTTGTTCAGAGAGTGTTCTTCCAGTCGTGTCACCCAAGGACATTTTTCCTACACACACCACAATACCAAGACACTGTGCGTTTGAATATAATGTGAATAGAAAAACAAGTGAACTATATCTAATACAAGAATTCATAGTGATGCCGGGCCATGGTGGCACACGCCTTTAATCCCAGCACTTGGGAGGCAGAGGCAGGCGGATTTCTGAGTTTGAGGCCAGCCTGGTCTACAGAGTGAGTTCCAGGACAGCCAGGGCTACACAGAGAAACCCTGTCTCGGGGAAAAAAAAAAAAAAAAAAGAATTCATAGTGACACAGGGAATAGAGAAAACACAATTATAGAATGGGCCTGCACTATTCAGCATGGCAGCTGACTAGTGACAACTGGACGGTGCTAGAAGCACAAAATGCCCATCATTTTATACTTACTTCATGTTGACATTGGCAATATTTTGGACAGACTGGGTTAAATACAAAGTATAAACAGTTAATTTTACTTGTTTTTATTTTACTTTGCAATATGACTCCTAGAATTTTTTTTATTTTATTTGTTCATTTATTGGGTGTTTTGAAACAGGCTAGCCTGGAACTTACAGAGAGAGAGATCCACCTGTTTCTGCCTCTGCCTCTCTCTGCCCTTCTGCCCCTCTGCCTCTCTCTATCTCTCTCTGCCCCTCTGCCTCTGCCTCTGCCTCTGCCTCTGCATCCCTCTGCTGGGATCAAAGGTGTGTGCCACCACACTTGACTTGGAAAAAGAATTATGTGTGAAACTCATATTTCTGTTGTACAGCATGGATTCAGAACAGTGTATTTGTCGTGGGTAAAAGGAGAAGGGATAGAAATTATTAAGTTAGGCATTCCAAAAGAGTGTGTCAAGTAGCTGGGGCTAGAGAGAGAGCAGTTAAGAGTACTGGTTGCTCTCCCAGAGGACCTGTGTTTAATTCCCAGAATACACAGAGAATTGCCTCAGGAAGACCAAGAATGAAAAACGGATGGGCATACACACACTTCGGGATCTGCATGATCCAAATGAAGAGCGACAGCATCCCTGCGCCTCCCAAAACACAATAGTTCAGCATGCCCCAGTTCAGCATGTTTATTATACAGAGTTGATCAGCTGAATCGTTTCATACAACTGAACAAGGAGACAGGTTTAGCTAACCTCAGTAGGACGGTCTGTGAAGTAGCTGTCTTCAGGCTGTAATATTAAGGCAGTGGTCCCCAACCTTCCTAATGCCCTTTAACACACTTCCTCATGTGGTGACCCCAACCATAAAATTATTTTCACTGCTACTTCCGAACTGTGATTTTGCTATTGTTATGAATCATAATATAAATAACTGTGTTTTCTGATGGTCTTAGGAGGTCCTGTGAGAGGGTACTGTGACCCCTGTTCCCCAAAAGAAGTCGAGAACCACTGTATTAAGGGAGGAAAACTATGGTGGACATTTTCTGCACACACTATCAAAATCTGCACAAGGACCAGCCATCTTTATGAGCCTGGTTCTGTGGGAGAAGAGAGAAGCTTTGACATTTTCCCATGAGTCAAGGCCATGGTGGGTTGTAGCAACAGTACCCATTTGCTCAGGACTTTGCACTCAGGGCTTCCTCCATCTCTCACATATATATAAACACTAAAGACCCCTGAGAGATACCTCAGACCAACTGAACTACCCTGGAAAGGACATTCTCCAGCTGGTCAGGCTGCAGGCTGTGCAGCGTGCTCCAGATTCCCAGCTTTTGGGGGCTCTCACTCAAACTGGGGTGGGCCTTTGGTGAGCAGCTGTCTTTGAATCATTTCTGCTCCTGTAACTAACTCCTTAACCCATATTCCTGCAATATTCAAAAAAAAAAAAAAACCAACCAAACAAGCAAACATTTTTCCTTTGTTATTCCTACTGAGCCTATAATGTTTGGCCTCCTTCCTTCAAGTTTAGAAAATTACATGCAGGCGAAATGCCCTTAAGGAAGTAACGAGACAGAGTTTCCCACCAGTGTTAAGGTATCTTCAGTTTCCCTGGGGAAGCCTGAAAAATGCCTATGTCCACCTTTAATCAACAATTCCAAATTAAGTGCTTGGTACAGCCATCTTTTAAAAAAAAAATTTTTTTGACCAAATTGCAAGGTACTGGTGTGTTTTTCAAGGCAAGGTTTCTCTCTATGTGTTATCAAACAAAGCTTTCTTTATGTGAGGCTGTAAATTCTTTGCTTTGGGAGACATCTGGACATTTCTCGCATAGGGGGAGGGATGATGACAAGACAGCAGTAGCAGGGTCTAACGGCACCTTGACAGAATCCTTGGGAAAGCACTTCCAAGGTAGTCTCTATCTAATCTTGAGTCTTTTCCTTCCACAGACAATTATGAGGTCTGTGTCTGAAATTTGATGGTGAGTGGCAGGAGTCAAAGTTAAAAAGCTCCCCTGTTCCAGGAGGCAGAAGTGGGCCTCGGCGAGTCCCAAGCTAGCCTGGTCTACACAAAGGTTTCACGGCAACTACACCTATACAGTGAGACTGTCTAAAACAAACAAAACAGGAAAAGCTAGATTGCACAGCTATAATCCCATAACCCTGAGCACTCTGGAAATTAATGAAAGAATACTACTAAATTCAAGGCAAGCCTTACCTACAAACAGAGTTTCAGGAAAGTGTGAGCTACAAAGTGAGACCTCACTGGGGGGGAGGGGGGGGCACGGGCCAAATATGAGACCACCATCAATTCCATGAAACTTTTTGTCTTTCAAGGGGAAAGGATGAGGGGAGGGAGGTGTGTTGAACAGAAGAAAAAAAAAAGAAAGCAATAGTATCCAAACCTAACCACACTTTAAACAGAAAATGATTTCTTCCAGTGACTTATTTTTGGTTTTTGTAAATGGCAGTCTTTCTTTGAATCTGAAAGAACTAATAGACTCCTTAGCCCTGCACTGCCCAGTACAGAAGCCACTGGCCTCTTGTGCCCACTGAGTACTTGAATGTGGCCAGTGCAAACTGGGTGGGGCAGGCTGGGAGTGTAAACTACACAGCAGTTTAAAGCCTTACCACAGAGAATGTAGACGCTGTTGACAATTCCTCATGATGTTGAATTTTAGGTTAAATGAAGTATAGTTGAAAAAAAAAAATGACCTCTCTTGCCTTCACTTGCTTTTTTGAAATAGATTCTCTAGAAAGTTTCGACTAAGTACATTGATGGCTCGTGGGTGCAGCTTCTACGTGCTTCTGTTGAGCAACTTGCCTCAGACCTTACAACAACTTTTTTTGCAGCTGCCACTGACTCCTAAGCTATTCATAGCTCCTTATCACAAAGTTTCTTCTTACTGTTTTGTATCTGTCTGAAACCTGTGGGTCTTAACCCCTTTGGGGTCAGATATCAAATACCCTGCATTTACATTACAATTTATAACCAGCAAAGTTACAGTTATGAAGTAGTAACAAAAACAATTATCTCTTTGGGGGTCACCACAGCATGAGGAACTGTATTAAAGGGTTGCAGCTGTAGGAAGGCTATGAACCACTGCTCTAGAATCTGTTGAATGCTAAAAGCATAACCTTCTAAGACTGAAGCAATGTCCTCAGAGAAACAGAGTAAAATATGACAGAATCTAGAGAAGTATTCTTTGTACCCAGCACATCTAGGTTATTCCAGGCAAGCCAAAGGCAATCCTAAGAAAGCACAGCCTTAGCTCCAAGGAACAGAGGACCCATGCCAGAGACAACATGGGAGGGGCAAAGGAGGACTCCAGCAAGATCAAAACCTACATGAGGGAATAGGGTTTCAGCTGTGTGTGGCAAAGTGCTAACCTAACATGCACAGACCTCTGGGTTCAAGGGAATGCTCAGGCAAACCCATGTCAATACTTTGTTCATATTGAAATTTGTCATAATTTTTCTTCTGTTTTTAGTTTAGTCAGAGTCTCCTGGGTTATCCTGGACTTAATAGGTAGACCAGGCTGGCCTCAAACTCACAGAGATCTGCCCACCTCTTCTTCCTACATACTGGGATTAAATGTGTGGGCCACCACACCCAATCCCTTCTGGGATTTCCTTAATACTTGTCTTTCTTTAAAGACAAGGTCATAAGAATCTTGCTAATGTGTGTGAAATAACTAAATAGTGTGTGTGTGTGTGTGTGTCCATCTTACTGTCTGCATCTGTTATATATAAATTAATAATAAACACAGATTTACTTTCAAGCATCTGTCTACCATCAGCTACTGTCAGGATACATACTCTACTTGGACAAAGCCTTTGTGTAACCCTACTGAGAACATTCAAGCCAATGTACTGTCCCCACATCCACACAGTAAATGAACTTCTAAGGAAGGCCTGAACTTCACCCTGAGCCTACTCTGGGTCAAAGCCTAGAGGGAATTCCCATGCTTCATAGCTTCAGCAAGAAGCCCTGCCTCTGCTTCTCTGCTAAGGTGTCTCTTACCTTGACTTGTTCATTTGAGGTTACTGCACAGAAAACAATTTCTGTGAATCCCTGGGATGGAAACATCCGGAAACAGATACCACCAATGACACGGCCATCTTTAATTAAAGCAAGGGTTTTGTGTTTCCTTTTAAAAAAAAAAAAAAAAAAATGAGGTTAAGCCAGAGTTTTATCTTTCTTGGTTATGTAAAACACTTTTGGAGATGTTCCTTGTTGACTAAAAAGGCTTGGAGGGGGAGAGGGGAAGTTCCTTCACCTAGATGCTAGGCAGCCTGGACTCTATGGGGCAAACCTACTTCATCAAAGCTCCCACCAACACAAAGGAAGAGCCTGAGAAGGCTTCTCCCTGAGAAGAGCCTGAGCCCGTAAGTGTGTGCTTGGAGGGGCTCTGAAATGGGCATGCCCAATGCCTGGACATGTGTTACAGGAGTAGGAGGGAGAGCTCAAAGCCGTACACAAGGATGGCATGCTTTCCTAAAGAGTTCACACTTCCACAGATAGAGGCATTGCAGCAACGAACACAACATCCACATGTAGGAACTATCAAGCCCCTAAGTGTGGAATCTCACCAGACTGTCTCACTCTGACTTGCAACATGCACAGAGCACATTTTACATAGGCTGTCTGGCTAACTAGGTCAAAATACAGCCAACTGGAGATATCTGCTTACTTGTTGTTGGGTTTGTTTGTTTGTAGATTTATTTATTTATGTGTGTTAAACCTAGGGCTTTGTTCATGCTAGGTGAGCCCTCTACCGCTGAGCTACATCCTCATCCTTGGTTGTTTTGTTTTGTTTTTCCTTAAACCAATAGATTTTCTAGGTTAATCTATCCTAAATCCCAATAATTTTCCCAGGGTTTACAGAGCACATGGCATGACACATTGTGCTGCCCTCTGTATTTCATCCAACAAAAGTCTGGTGCAACCCTACCTGTTGGGTTGCAGGGTACTTGGTCTACAGTGGTACCTAGTGAATACAACAAAGCCAAGAATGTATGAAGTAAGACACCCTAGTATTTCTATGCTCTCATTGCTAAAAAAAATGTGATACAGAAGAGTCCTCATCAGCTTTTCTTTTTATTATTATTATTATTATTATTATTATTTTATTCATTTATTGTGTGTGGAGCTGAATGTGTGTGAGCACACATACTCACATAAGTGAATATCACTTATGTATTGAAGTCAAAGAACATTTTGTGGGATTTGGTTCTCTCCTTCTACCATGTAAATCCCAGAGATTGAACTCAGATTATCAGGCTTGGCAGCAAGCCAAGACTTGACCCACTGAGCCATCTCACCAATCTCAGAAATTTAAGTTATAAAATTTCAGCCTGTTAATAAGAAAGTGTAAAAACTGTTGATAAATTAATCTTAATGATGTTGACATGAAAATGTTATCAGTGGTAGCTCTCTATCAACAGCAGGACAGGAGGCAGCTGTATTCCAAGAGCCGAGTGTCACTATCTAAATAGTTCCCCCTTGTATTGGAGAAGAAATATGGAAGAATGAGTTGAACTTACGGGTCAAAGACAAGCCGTGTGATGTACTCTTTGGGCATTCGTGGCAGCTGGTGGGAAAACACATTCTGCAGGCCCACCAGCCACATCAGGATCTTCTTGTTTGGTTTCTGGTTCAGGGAATTGCCCACCACGTGGAATTCAATGACACCCCTGCGTTCTTCCAGCCTTGCTGCCTCATCTCTGGCCGAATGTGCTGACAGAAAATTGGTCTGGGATCCAGAAAACAAGGATAGATTACAAAGAGCTTTTCTTTGAAAGCAGTGGACTGGATCACATGAAATCTTTCCATGTTCTAATAAGATTCTGATAAGAATTTCAGGGTCTTAAACACATGTGTACGAGAGCACCTGTGCATCCACACCCCACAAGTTATGAAGACAAAATAGAAAGGTGGATTAAGTAGGCTACGTAGGTGACTCAGCAGTTAAAGTTGTATGAGCAAGCAGACCAGAGTTTTGATCCCAGTATCCATGGAACAAGCCAGGAGGATCCTTTGCACACTTGTAACCCCAGCTCTGAAGAAGGCATAGATAGAAGGGTCACTGGGGCTTACTGGCCTCCAACCTAGCCAAGAAAATAAGGGAAGCTCCAGGTTGAGACCCTGTCTCAAAAGACTTGAAGGAAAATTGTAGGGAAAGATACTAGGTACCTTCTTCTGGCATTTACGAGTACATAGGCATGGGAAACCACATACACAAAAATAAGTAAATGAATTAAGTAGATAAATTAGCATTATGAAAAGTTACTATGTGCATGTGCTTTATATTTTATATGGATTAGGCATCAGAAAACTTTTTGTTATTGTTTTGGTCTTGCTATGTTAGCATAAGCTGGCCTTGAACTAACATGCTCCTGCCTTAGCTTCCCCAGTGACCAGAAGAATATACATCACTTCTGATTAGGAAAATTGTTTTATAAGAGAACCTACAGAAAATATTTTAGAAGAGCGGAGGAGATAGCCCAGTGACTAAAGCACTCGACTCACACAATGTGAGGACCAGGATACAGATCCCCAGCACCTAGGAGTTCAAGTGAATCTGGTGGCCATCAATAGAACAAGATGACTACTGAGACTAGTCAAAAACCAAGTTATGTGGGTGTTTGTTTTTGTTTTGAGAGAGAGAATCTGCCACACCCAGGCACCAATGCCCTGCCATGCTCGTGTCAACACATGTATTGATGCAAAAGTTATTTTTAAGACAATATTTTAGGGTGTTAGAAAGATGGCTCCTTGGTTAAGAGCATGCACTGCTCTTCGAGAGGACCCAAGTGTCCACTCTGGGTGGTTCACAACTGCCTGTAACTCCTATCTAGAGTATCTGACACCCTCCCCTGGCCTCCTTGGTCACCTTCACTCACACATATACATAATCCCACACAGATACACATGTACACATAATTTAAACAAAATTGAATATTTTAGATACTTTTAAGCACATGGTGTGTCTCTCTTAGCTACTCAGTTGCTCTTGTAGCATACAAGCAGATAGAGATACCCTAGTATAGAATACTTGGCATGATCTTCCAACTTTAAGGAGGGTAGAGGGGCTGGAGAAAAGGCTCAGCAGTACACAGTGCCTGCTGTTCTACGGGGAACTCAAGGTTGGTTTCAAGCACTCATATTGGGAGGCTCAAAACTACCTGCAGCTCCAGCTCCAGGAGATTCAGTGCCCCTTTCTGGCTTTCCTTGGCAGCCACATATACATGGCATATACTCAGATATATATCATAAATAAAAAAAAAGAAATTAAAAATTTTGATTTGAGGGAGCAATGAGATGGTTTATCAGGTAAGGGTGCGAAAACTTGACAACCTAAGTTCAATGCCTGGACAAAGACCATCTATCTGATGGAAGGAGAAAACTGATGCCCTCACACTGGCCTCTAACCTTCACATTCACATCATGGCATGGGTGTCTCCACGGGTCCATGAACACATATACACACAAGCACATTAAATAAACCAATGTTCATTTTTTTAAGAGAGAACCAGTAAGATGGAGTATGAGATGAGACTGTTCACTGCACAAAACTGATGACTTCCGTTTGAGGCCTAGAATCCACAACTAAAGGAGAGAACTGACTCCTGAAAGTTGTCCCCTAGCCTCCATGTATGACTGACTCACCCACACAACATAATAATAACATAGAAGCAATGAAAATTTTAAAAATTATAATAATAAATTAAAGACCATTAAGATAACAGTTTCCAAATTCTTGAAATGCACCATAAAGCAGCAGTCCTATTTATATTAGCAGCTCTTTTGGGAAGGCACTTTTCTTTCAGAAGTATCTATTGATCCAGACTTAACTCACAGCAGGCCACAGGGCCTAGAGCCAGCAAGCACCTCAAGCTTTAATCCACCTCATGCTGGGCAAGGAAATCTTTGACTGACAGCTCTGCTGGGAAGCAAAGTCCTAACTAGAGCACTAGCTTTGAGAACTCTGGCTGGTTGTCCAGGTGACTGGGTATCACTGTGGTCGATATTTCAAGGGACCAAGAAATTTCACAACTAACTTACAAAAATGTCTAAAACTGTAGCATGCTGGTACGCTACTAACCGCAGCAACAGATTGGGACATGGGAGACTGCCTCCCCACTTTCCATCTGAGCAGGCCAAGCTCTGCTCATGAGTAATGTTACGAAATCCCTAAAGCCATAGGTCCCCACAGACTGGATAGTCGATCCAGAAGGAAGGAATTTTATGAGATGGTTCTGTTGCAACACTCAATTCTCCAAACTATCCTTGGCATTAATAAAGAGTCACAAAAACAGCAGTATAAAACTTACTGATTTAATCTAGCAAAGCCACACCAAAAAGATAGAAGTTGTTTATACACTACTACTCAGGCCATGTCTTCATTTTCTGGAAATGTCTTAAGCCTCCCTGTTCCAGGATGTCTTGCAATAAGACATGAGCAATACTTTCAACCAAAATGTTTTACCTGGATTGTTCTAAACTATTACACAGATCCAAACAGAGACATTATGCAAAAATTGCCAACAAGGTCCTCAACAAAGGCAGCATTGTAGAGAAAAGGCATGGAGAATGGTTTTGAGTGAGAGACACTAAGGAGCCTGGGATATGGCTCAGAGTATAAGGTGCTTGCTGGCCTGCAGCAAGCCCTGGGTTTAATCCCCGGATCACATGAGCCTAGCAGAGTGGTTCAAGGCTTTATGGTGAGTCCAAAATCAGCCTAGACCACATGACACCTGTCCAAAAAGAAAAGGAAGAAGGGAGGAAAGAAAGAAGGAAAGAGAGGAAGAAAAGAAAAGAAAAAGGAAAGGATGAAGAAATAAAAATTGAATGCCGTGCTTGGTTCTTTACTGAGCCTCCAACAACAATGCATGTTATGAATAGCAAAATTGGTAAGATGGTCATCGGACATAGGGGTTGCATATTAGGCCACAAATCAGCCGACTTTCCAGTGAAAAGTCAAGAGATGAACATTTTGTTTTGCAAGACACACATTCCAAGCGTCAATGATTCAGAATTTTCCTGCTCTGTGTAATGGTGCACAGATAACACGGTGGTCCATAAGAACTATTACAAATCTAAACTGCTGGGACACACCTTCACTCCTAGCTAGTCAGACGCTAGCACAAAATTACTTGAGCCCACAAGCTGAACAGCATTTCTGACTGGTAGGTTACACTCTGCCAACCCTAAACCAGAGAACCTTACAATGAAGTTAAATTTTCTAAGTGCTAACTCACGCGGTTATATAAGAGAATTGCTTTTGTAGGAAACACAAGCAAATGCACTGGGTATGAGGTATTACTACATCTGTTTGGAACTCTGAAATAGTTCGAAAAGGTTCACAGGAGAGAAAAAAGGAGGTAAGAAAAGGAAATGGGAGGTGATCACTGATGAATCTCCAGGCACAACTACAGTCCATCGGGTTTGTTTTTTCATTGCTAATGGAGGCTTGAAATTCTTCAATATGGAAGTTTCCAACTACTTGAAACTGTAGTTTGTGGCCCTCCAGTTGATATTCATCAAAGGGAACCTCATCTTGGTTAGCTATTCCTGCCCTTTCTACAGTGATCTCCAGGTTACAGGTGGCCAGCAGTGTGTTCTCGGCACCCCACCCTCATCTCTGACAGCTAGTGTGATAGGGAGACTAGAAGGACCCTCCCAGATGCCTGCCTGGTTCAACCTGCTGACCTCTGGTCCAAGCATCCCTGCAGGGTCTGTGATGGTAGACATGACCTCATTGATCAATTCCACAGGAATATCCCCCATCACTCGGGATCTCTTGGCCTCCTCTGGAGCATGAGAGTTGTTCATTTTCCTCTTTTCTCCTGTGATGTTTAAAATAAAAGGTGGGAAAAAAAAAAAAAGAATGGTTTGAAATGGAAAATACATACTGATGGATCTAACTTATTTGGGAAGGAGACATGGAGTGAGACAAGGTCTTGCCTTATATCCCTGGCTGGTCTAATACTCACTGTATTTATAGCTCAGGTTAGCTTCAAGCTTTCAGTAATACTCCTGCTTCTACTCCCCAAATGCTGGGACAATAGGTGTATGTTATCACACTGGTCTCCCACCTAATTTTCTAACAGCACTAATGATTATCCTAGGAGGAGAAAGGGTGGAGGTGGAAGAGAATTGCCAATTCCAGATCCATCTTTAAGATGGCCTATTTTCTAACATGACTTTCAACTTGACATATGAGTTATTAAAGCATGTTTCTTCATCTTAATTTTTTATTTACTTTTATGTCATGTGCATTGCTGTTTTGCCTGCATACATGTCTGTATGAGGGTGTCAGATCCTCTGGAACTGGAGTCACAGGCAATTGGGAGCTGTCTGACATGGGAACTAGGAACCAAACATGGGTCCTCTGCAAGAGCAGCCAGGACTCTTAAACACTGGGCCGTCTTTCCAAGCCTAGGCATATGTTTTTTGTAGACATAGAGCTTGGTTCCTGTTATTATTGGAGGATTGGGACCTCAAGGTCATCCTTGACTACACAGTGAGTTCAAAGCTGTAATACAGTCCTATGATCATAGATGCCAAAGATTGTTAAAGAATGTTTTAATAGCCTCAAATGAGAAGTTTGTTGTTGTTGTTGTTGTTTTGTAGGTGGGGTTATAAATCTGCAATGTCTTCAATAGAAAGAATCCGTGTTTTCCAATGTTGGGGTAGAATAATCCCTGAGCATCCAGCAGCCCAAGCCCAGAGAATTTTTTGTCTGCTCAATATAAGAATTAAGAAAGTTTGTTTTTCAAACCTTCAGTGCGGTTGATCTGATTATTTACCATCATCTACATATTACACAACAAGTGTTCATAGGCATGCTCGTATATTATATTTAGGTATCTTTTTAAATATTTGAAAAATACTAGTAAAATGTTTTGGTTTTAATAAACAAAATGGTGCTGGGGAGATGGCTATGGTAAAAGTATTTGCCTTGCAAATGTGTGGATCAAAATTCAGATCCTTGGACCCACAGAAGCCAGGCAGTCATGGTGACCTACTTGTAATTCCAGCCCTTGGAAGGAGGAGCCCAATATCTCCACAGCAAGCTGGTTAGCTAGACTAGCCTTTCTCTGTGAGCTTTGAGTTCAATTGAAAGATTTGACCTCAGTTAATAAAGTGGAAAGTGATTGTCTTAGTCAGGGTTTCTATTCCTACACAAAACATCATGATCAAGAAGCAAGTTGAGGAGGAATGGGTTTATTCGGCTTACATTTCCACATCGCTGTGGAAAGTCACTAAAGGAAGTCAGGACTGGAACTCAAGCAGGTCAGGAAGCAGGAGCTAATGCAGAGGCCATGGAGGAATGCCGCTTACTGGCTTGCTCAGCTGGCTTTCTTATAGAACCCAAGACTACCAGCCCACAGATGGTACTACTCACAAGGGGTCCTCCTCCCTTGATCACTAATTAAGAAAATGCCTTACCACTGGATCTCATGGAGGCATTTTCTCAGCTGAAGCTCATTTCTCTGTGATAACTTCAGCTTATGTCAAGTTTACACAAAAAAACAGCCAGTACAGTGATCAAGGAAGATTCTTTTTGCTTTGTGTTTCTTCTTTGCTTGTTTGTTTGTTTTTTGTTTGAAACAGGATTTCTCTGTGTAGCCCTGGCTGTCCTAGAGCATGCTTTGTAAGCCAGGATAGCTTTGAACTCAGAGATTTGCCTGCCTCTGCCTCCCAAGTGCTGGATCTAAAGGCATGCACCACCACCACCAGGAGAAGAAGATCCCTAACATCAGTCTTAGAGCTCCACACACATGTGTACCAAATAACACTCATATGCATTCCATACATACACAATGGAAAATAACAAAAACTTAAATAAATTTTAAATGATGAATTTTCTTTTCTCATTACAAAATGGTCCACTTTAACACTCACATGTCATAATTCGGGAGGATGGGGTTTGGATTCCCTTAGCTTAAAAATGATACTTCACAAGGTGAGCAAGACACTGGATGGGAAAGTGTGCAAAGGCACAGAGAATATTCTCCCATGTTCCACCTAAAAAATGTAGAACATAGTAGCTTTTTCTTTTGCTTTCTTAAGATGGGGTCTCATGTGACCCTGTCTGGTCTTTGACTCACTATGAAACCAAAGTCAATCCTGAAGCCCTCCTAGTTGAGCCTCCCAGATGCTGGGATTATGGCAGTATTACCACACACAGCTCATCAGGACTGCTCTTCCGTTCTATTCTCACACTTAACTTTTTTGGCTTTTTTTTTTTTTCTTTTACTATTATTACTTGTTTTTTTGTTGTTTTTTTTTTTTTTTTTGGTTTTCTGGAACTCACTCTGTAGACCAGGCTGACCTCAAACTCAGAAATCCACCTGCCTCTGCCTCCCAAGTGCTGGGATTGAAGGCATGCGCCACAACTGCCCTGCTTGCATTTATTTTTTTATCTAGGGTGTGTGTGTGTGTGTGTGTGTGTGTGTGTGTGTGTGTGTGTATCTGTGTCTATGCATAGTGTTGAGGCTAAAACGCAGAGCTTTATATGTTCCAGGCAAGTACTCCACCATTGAGCTACATCCCCAGTCCAATAACTGAATGAAAAATAGAAATAGTTACTTGAAGTCAGGCATGGTGCCACATGCTTTTAATCCTAACACTGCAAAGGTAGGCAGATCTCTGTGAGTTTGAGGTCAGCGTGGCCTATACTGCAAGGTTGTTTGTTCATTTAAAATAGAAGAAGAAAACAGTAACTTTTCAATGTCCAAATGCAATTTGTTCCTCAAATATGAAGCCCATTTAGCACACTTCCACACTGTATTTATTACTAACTCTATTAAAAAAGGCTTCATGTGTGCCTTTCTTTCCAAGTGCACCAACTCTATGGTGTCGGTTTTGAAGATAAGCAAGGATTATCTTTAGATTTTTGACAAGACATCATCAGATTCCATGGTTTCCATGTCAACTTTGAAATCTTTCCGCCAATAGCATTTCTTCATTGCTCTCCTACTGAGTGCAACCATTTGACTTTTGGATGCTAGAATGAGGCAGTCTCCACCTCAAGACATTGAATATTTCTTTTGTTTTCAGAAAGAAAACGGGTTTATTTAATGCACCTCAAGGGTTTCTGGCCAGTCAGCAACAAACAGTGCTGCCTATAGGCAACACTGCATATCCCAGAATGACCTGTGGTGATGCTACTGTCTCAAGAACATATTGCATATAGGACAATGTCCCCAGAGAAGAAGAAAGAGATACACATAAAGGAAAGCGGATTCCCCTTTAACTGCTTTAAGCCAAGCCACAGAGTTCTGAGTAAGCTCAAGCAAAATTGAATGAGACTAGCAGAAATCTGAGGATTGCCAAAGGACATACCACATGGGTGCTTTCATAGCAAGTTTTTATAGTTATGGTTCTGTGCTGCTGGCTTGTTTGTTATACAGCAATACACCCCCAAAGACGAATGCAAAGGGACATCCACCCATTATTGTTATGGAGAAACACAACTGGTTGTGGGTTTAAATCTAGCTCTGCCACTGACTGAGCTCCCAGTGTGAGCTGCAGTGCTCTCTTACTCCCTTGGTAGCTTACCTGGGTTTGCTTCAAGCCCAGAAGAGCTTCTGCTTCCAGGACTTGTTCTTCCTCCATTGATCTGCTCGTGGGAAGTGGAATTTGAACTGAACAATGCTGTCCCAGTAACAGGAGGACTGATCACTGCCCCAAGAGGGAAAAAAAAGAGGCTGTTAGGTGGTTCCTTTCTTTGACAACAAGACTCAAGGACATGTGAGACCATGAGACCATCCTATGACTGCCTAACACCATAAACGCCATGCTAAAATAAAACTGCAGAGCATCAAGATGCTAGAGAGTCATGGATTATAACTTACTGAACAGAGTAATGGTGTAGCCAAGCTCATACTGACAAAATAGTGAGCAAACAAGATGGTAAAGATCTTTCATGAAGACATAGGCCACGAAATAAAAAGGGTAATGTTTGGCCTTTTAAAAATCAAACCAATAATTCAATAAATAAACAAGGCACCATTTGGTAGCCATTGTGATAAAACTAGGTAAAGGACGGCAGGGTGTGGAGGCTGAACTTTGTGAGCAGAATTGCTGGTGGTGGGGTATTAACAAAGCCTAAAAGGTGTTCCTGTGACGAATTTTCTCTAAGGTGAAGAAAGTCAAAGGACTCCACATTAACAAGTAAGCAAGCCCCATACCAATAGTAGTAGACTAGCCTTATCCACAGCCTCTAGAGGTGTTTAATAATCTAGAGACAATTAGTATGCTGTTTTACTAAGAGGCAAAAATGATAGGCAGCCTATCCATTAGATAACACTGCATCCAGATGCACTTACTAGCTTTAACAAGAATACCGCTCTCATGTAAGAGATGTTCTTTGCTCTGAGAGGAGTTGATAAGTAGGAATACTTGTAATTGTGAGTTGATTTCTGAGAAAATACATAATACAGTAGGTGTGGTACTTTGAGTGAGAAATGTTCTCTGTGGGCTCTTTTGTATTTGGTCCAAGGCTGGAGGTGTTGTCTGGAGAGGTTATTTAACACAGGTTCATTCAGCTTTGCTGAAGAAAGTACATCACTAAAAGCAGGCTTTGAAGGTTTACAACCTCACCCCACTCCCTTCCTGGCTTCTCTGCTTCCCATGAGAATGAAATGTTACTAGCCACCTTCCTGCTCCTGCCACCAGCTCTCATACCTTTCCTGCAATCATGGACTCTTGCCCACTGGAAGACTAAGCCAAAATAAACCCTTCCTTCCAAATTGCTTTTGGTCAGGGTGTTTCATCACAACAACAAAAAGAAGTTGATATAGCAAAGTATGAGGAGGTGTGTGTGTGTGTGTGTGTGTGGTTGAGGCAGAGGGGGGCACACACACACACACACACACAAAGTGAATGGGAAGGGATGGATGGGAAAGGAGCAATTCTTATTTATTGTCAAGTGTGTCATTTCCTAAGACTGGAATGCTCTGTGTTAGGCTTATAACTGCTCTGTACATCTGAGTTTTATTTCCAAAGAAATTGTTGGTGCTTTCCACTGTAAGATGCTGCTTTTGCTGGGTGTGGCACTGAATTGTAGTTGGAGAGGTGAGAGAACACTGCAACATGGGTAGCCAAAGAGGTCATTCACTGACATTTCTCGATCAGTAATGGTTCACTCTGCAGATGTTCCCAGCAGCCAAGTCAGGGGATTAATAAGCAAGCCAGGTGATAATGAGCCACCAACCCCTGATGCTTCTAACTGTAGGCAACTGAATCACAATACAAATAGGGTACAGCGGCACCTGCAGTTCCAGCTACTTGACAGAAAGTTACTTCAGCTCAAGGCTTTAAGGTTAGTCTGGGCAACATAGAGAGATTTTGCCCTCTGTACTTGTAAAAGGCAGCTCAGAGTGTGCTAAAAAGCAAAGCTGGCATACAGGCACCTAGCATACAGGGTTCTGAATCTCCAAGTATACAGAAGCAATGTGAACAAAAGAAGCTCTGGGGATCCAGAAGACAGTGGAAGAGCTGACAGAACTTCAGAGTCATTATTATGACAGCCATTTATCACTGTGGCATGGGAGTGCAGACATGGCAATCTAGGTGATTACATTCTACTTTCCCAGCAAAGAACACATTGTAATCACAGTAGAATGGGAGATGACAGCTCACTTCTGACTGGCTTCATGTAACACCAGAATGAATGGTCTAGCTTAAGGGTACAATCTTAGCCACAGAGACAACCTCTGCCTTATCCATCCTGTGCCATGGCAGTTACCTGACCAGAAGTTAAGCAAAAGGGAGGAGTTTAATCAGAGAAAGGTCAAAAGGAGTTTTCACACACTGGAAGAGATTTTCCAGAGATTTTTTCATCAAATAACTAAACAACAATGTCACCCCAAACAGTATATGTATGTCAAAACTCCTAGTACATTATAAAGGTGGACTTGGCACTGCTAAAGATAATAGCAAAAACAACCTGGCCCCATTGAGAAGTACTTTACACACTGAACGCAGAATCACCTTCCTGTCCCCACAATCCTACCAACCTCTCATAAAATAGATATCACAGTTGAAGAAACCAGACTGAGGCTTGATTCCTGGACATATCTTGCCAACAACTGTTACTGTGGTTTGACTGTGAAGTAAGTGCCCCCCATAGACTTTAGAGTCAGTTAAACAATCAGTTCCTGGCTGACAGTGCTGTTTTCATAAATTCATTAGGAAGCAAACCCTTGCTGGAGGCAGTGCACTCATTGAGGGATGGCTTTGAGGTTTTATGTCCTGACCCCTGGTTTGTTTTCTCTCAATTCTCTGTGTAAGGATGAAATGTAATGGACAGCTTCCTGTACCTGCCACCATGCTGTCTTCTGCCTGCTGTCATGGTTTCTCAGTCTTGATAGACTGTTCCTCTAGAATTACAAGCCAAAATACACACCCCAAAGCCCTTTATCACCTAGATTGATTTTTATCAGTGTATTTAATTACAGCAATGGAAAAATAAATAAATACAACTGCTTATAGAAGCATCTTCAAAAGGTCAGCATCTCCAGACTGAGCTGGGCTGCCTAAAATTTGATCCTCCATTAATCGGACAACGAAAACGAAGTCTTCCTGTGTTTAATGTGGTTTCAACTGTTTGGCTTGTGCTTGCACTGCTCATCAACACAGACATAGTTGCAGAATTTGAGTTAGTGCCTACTTGCGCTTCATTAATAGTGATGCAGATACCAGACTTACAGGCTCTAGTCATCTATTTCCTTATGAGAAACACAAATAAATGCAAAACTACAACTAACACCCTGGATTGAGCTTCCTGGTTGCTTTCCAATTTATACAAAAGGACTGTACCTGTTTGGATTCCTAGTGGACTGGTTCTGGAAGAGGCTGAGAGAAAATCCTGATCCCAGATAGGGGAGTTTTGACTATACACTTCTTCTTCCAACATGGAAAGAAACCTAGGCACAGAAATAACAAAAGTGAGCTTCTAAAAATTATAAATATTCCAAGATCATCTTGAAAGATGGCACAAAAAGACTCTAAGAGCCAGATGTCAGGAAGGACAACGGAATACATACATACATACGTCAGGAATGAATACAACGTTCTCTGGACACGAAAATCCACTACATTCAATAACCCACAGCATCTGCAGATGCCTGTACAAGACCTGTGCAAGATCAAGTGGGTCAACTATCAAGGTTGGAGTGGGAGCATGCTCAAAAGCCCTGACCCCAACAGAAGGCTTCCGGACAGGGGAAAATCAGTTTTAAGGGTAAGTCAACCATGCCCCAGCTGATAGCCTCAGAGTGAGAAATATAGGGGAAGTACAAATTAGACTTGATGGGTCATTTAAAAATAAAAGAGGACACAAAGGGTGGATGGGGGGGTGTCTGGGAGAAGTTAATGGAGATGAAAAAGATCAAAATATATGAAATTCTCAAAGAGTTAATAATAATATTTTTAATTAAAAATAGGGGCAGAAAAAAATGGCTGAGTGGTCAAGAGCATTGGCAGCTCTTCCACAGGAACCAGGTTCAATTCCCAGCCCCCACATGGTAGCTTACAAACATCTGAAATTTCAATTCCAGTGATGTGCCCTCTTTAGGCTTCTATGGATACTAAGCACGTATGTGGTGCACAGATACACACTCAGGCAAAACACGCACACAAATAATATAAAAACGTTTTAATTAAATAAAAAATAAAGGCTAGAGAGATGGTTCAGCAGCTAAGAGCCATGACTAAGAGCACTGACTGTCCAGAGGTCCTGAGTTCAATTCCCAGCAACCACATGGTGGCTCATAACCATCTGTAATGGGATTGAATGTCCTCTTCTGGTGTGTCTGAAGAAAGTGACAGCATACTCACATATATACCATAAATAAATCTTTTTTAAAAAGCCAGGCAGAGCCGGGCAGTGGTTGCGCACGCCTTTAATCCCAGCACTTGGGAGGCAGAGGCAGGCGGATTTCTGAGTTCAAGGCCAGCCTGGTCTACAGAGTGAGTTCCAGGACAGCCAGGGCTACACAGAGAAACCCTGTCTAGAAAAACCAAAAAAAAAAAAAAGACCATTAATTTAATTTATTACCAGAGCATCAGCCACCTGTAGTGACCATCAACAAGCAACAGGGTTCCCACTTCAACCACAAAATACATTAGAATTATGATGCAAGTGATGGATTCAGATGGACATTCCTGTGTATCAAATACAGACTGTGTTTCTACAACATCTCCTTTTACCACTGCATAGCTTGGTAGGACACTGGCTATGGAGTACAAATCAGATCATGCATCCTTGGTGAGGTGCACAGCGGATTCCAACTATCTATGTAGAGGTCATTGGAGTCATCACCACCCATGTCGTTATGTACTGATAGGCACCTGCACCATGCCTGCCCTGCTCCTGGAGCTTTTGGAACTTCACACGGAATCACCTCACCACCTCTGTGATTATGAATCTCCTATTACACAACTCTTATTACTTGACAGTGTAGTGAGGGACTGATGCCCTTAGTTAAGCCTCATAAAGCCACTGTGAAAAGAATCCACCACACCATGGAAACATGTAAAGTGCAGAGGGATTGAATAAGCACTCCACATTCCCAGGACTACTGAACAGCAGGGTCTGAACTGAGACCAGTGGTGAGTTACTGCGCTCAGTTCACTACACACTAAATCAACCGAATCTGAACAGCATCTGGAGGCCAACAATACATACCCCAATGTCACCACAGATTACTTTATTCCCACTTCAAATCAGAGAGAAGAAATAGACATACAGAAAAGGAGGGAAAGAGAGAAAAGAGGGTGGGTGAAAAATTAATCAATGGTGAGGCGCACAGCAGATTCCAGCTGTCTAGGTAGAGGTCATTGGCACCGTCACCACCAATGTTGTTATGTACTTATTAGGTACCTGCACCATACTTGCCCTGCTCCTGGGGTGGAAAAAGAGAGAAAGACATATGAGGAAGGAATCTTGTAACAAATCAAAGAGTAGAGGAAAGGCACAGGTTAGAACCAGTACAAGAAACCAGATCTACTGGCACCAATCTGGAATCCCAGTTAATCAGGAGGCTGAGGCAGAAAGATCCCCATTTCAAGACTAGTCTGGGAAATTCAATAAGGGACTCTAAAAAAAACAAAAAAGCAAAAACCACACACAGGCCTTTAACCCCAGCACTTGGGAGGCAGATCTCTGTGAGTTTGGGACCAGCCTTGTCTACCGAATGAGTTCCCGGACAGCCAGGGTGGTTATATAGAGACCCTGCCTTGAAAAACAAACAAAAAAATCTCCAATTTCAATTCCAATATTAGTACCACAAAAATTAATAACAGCTAGGTACATGCCTTTGATCACAGCACTGAGGAGGCAGAGGCAGGCTAATTTCGTGAGCTCATGGCAGCCTAGTCTACATAGTAAGTTCCAAACCAGCAACATATCAGAGCTGCATGTTGAGACTCTGTCTCAAGAAATAAATAGTATGGGAGAGAGAGGAAAGTGAGAAGAGTGGAGGGAGGGAAAACTGCAGTCAAGATGTAATGTATGAAAGAAGAATAAAAAGACAGGTAAATAAAGGAATAATAAAGAAATAATTAATATATCAGTGAAAGAAAAAGCAGCATCTAAAGATAGGAAGAATGGGGTGAAATTCAAGAGAGAAGCAGAGAGCCCTCACTGTGTTCCCGGGAAATAAGTGCTGGCTCTCCATCTGATACAGATAGCCAGGGCCTCAGAGCGCACCGCACACTTGAAACATGTAGGGTTCCACCGTCAAAACTGTACGATAAACCCTCAACAGCCTGGAACGTTGGCATATTCTATGAAAGGGGATTTCAAAGGAGAGGTGGGTGGTAGTCTTAACCTACCATTAGTAACAGAGAAAAAAGAAAGCAGCCCTGATTTCTCAGCTCAACACACAAGCATGCCAGAACTGGGAGCTGAGGAGCAACACACTATAATTAGCAATATCTACAAAGAGCAAAATAATTTTCCTATGGAAAAAGAAAACTGTCACTATACGAAGTAATTAAAATTTCTCCATTAGCACTAAAATGGGTGTGGGACTCAGGGTCACTCTTTATCCTCGACAGAGATAGATTACTATAGTCTGAAGGCAAAAATGCTTCTCAATTGGCAAATTAGAAACATTAGGTGTAAAATGGCCTCAACATGGGGGAAAATCGCTAAAAGGTGACCTCTGTGATGCAGCATTATCGGAGTCATGCCCCTTCTATCTAGGGTGGCATGCAACCTGGACTTCCATCTGAAACCTTATGCGTTGCTTGACTGGAGTCTTGCTCCCTGGTACGCATGCCTCCACCTCATATGCAGGTTTCCTTAGAAAAATTTGATACTGCAAATGCTGGATTTTGGCCCAAGCTTCTCAAAGAAATCCACAGGATTCCCTAAATCAGCCTTTGGATTCAGATTAAATAGTCAAAGAGAGTTCAGTAATCTCAATTAGAAAACAGTCACTGTTGGTGATGGTGGTGTGTGTGTGTGTGTGTGTGTGTGTGTGTGTGTGCTACTTTACTTTTATTTTTTTAATTAGCTCACAAAGTAATAGATTTCCAGATAGGGTTTTGATACATATTTTAATTTAGTTGATCCCTACCCCACAACCCTGGACCTAATTTATTCTTTTATACACACACACACACACACACACACACACACACACACACATTATTTACATTTCAAATATTTTTCCTTTGGAAACCCCCTATCCCATCCCACCTCCCACTGCCTCTTTGAGGGTACTCTCCCACCCACCCACTCCCCTCTTCCCTCCCTAGCATTCTCCTACACTGGGTCATCTAACACCCTCAGGCCCAAGGGCCTCTCCTCCCACTGATGGTCAACAAGGCCCTCCTCTGCCTCATACCATGGGTACCGCCATGTATATTCTTTGGTTGTTGGTCCAGTCCCCTGGAGCTCCGGGGTGTCTGAACAGTTAACACTGTTTCTCCCTCCATGGGGCTGCAAACCCCCTCAGCTCCTTCAGTCCCTTCTCCAACTCCTCCATCTGGGACCTCACGCTCAGTCCAACGGTTGGCCGAGAGCATCCACCTCTGTATTTGTCAGGCTCTGCCTGAGCCTCTCTGGAGACAGCTTATCATGCTTCCATCAGCAAACACTTCCCAGCATCTACAATAATGTCCTGGTTTGGTGGCTGTATGTGGGATGTATCCCCAGGTGAGGCAGTCTCTGGATGGCATTTCCACACTTTGTCTCGATATTTCCTTCTGTATTTTGTTCACCCTTCTAAGAAACATTGAAGCATCCACATTTTGGTCATCCTTCTTCTTAGGATTCATATGGTCTGTGAATTAAATCTTGGATATTCCGAACTTTTGGGCTAATATCCGCTTATCAGTGAGTAAGTACCATGTGTGTTCTTTTGTGATTGAGTTACCTCACTCAGGATGATATTTTCTAGTTCCATCTATTTGTCTAAGAATTTCATTAAGTCATTGTTTTTAATAGCTGAGTAGTATTCCATTGTGTAAATGTACCACATTTTCTGTATCCACTCCTCTGTTGAGGGACATCTGGGTTGTTTGCAGCTTCTGACTATTATAAATATGGCTGCTATGAACATAGTGGAGCATGTGTCCTTATTACATGTTGGAGCATCTTCTGAGTATATGCCCAGGAGTGGTATTGCTGGGTCCTCAGGTAGTATTATGTCCAATTTTCTGAGAATCCACCAAACTGATTTCCAGAGAGGTTGTATCAGCTTGCATTCCCACCAGCAATGGAGGAGTGTTCCTCTTTCTCCACATCCTCGCCAGCATCTGCTGTCACCTGAGTTTCTGATCTTAGCCATTCTGACTGGTGTGAGGTGGAATCTCAGGGTTGTTTTGATTTCCATTTCCCTGATGACTAAGGATGTTGAACATTTCTTTAGGTGCTTCTCAGCCCTTCGAGTTTCCTCAGTTGAGAATTCTCTGTTTAGCTCTGTTCCCCATTTTTTAATAGAGCTATTCGGTTCTCTGGAATCTAACTTCTTGAGATCTTTGTATATATTGAATATCAGCCCTCTATCGGACGTAGGATTGGTAAAGATCTTTTCCCAATCTGTTGGTTGCCCTTTTGTCCTATTGACAGTGTCCTTTGCCTTACAGAAGCTTTGCAATTTTATGAGGTCCCATCTGTCGATTCTTGATCTTAAAGCATAAGTCATTGGTGTTTTGTTCAGGAACTTTGCCCCTGTGCCCATGTGTTCAAGACTTTTCCTCACTTTCTCTTTTATTAGATTCAGAGTATCTGGTTTTATGTGGAGGTCCTTAATCCACTTGGACTTGAGTTTGTACAGGGAGATAAGAATGGATCAATTTGCATTCTTCCACTTGTTGACTGCCAGTTGAACCAGCACCATTTGTTGAAGATGCAGTCCTTTTTCCACTGGATGGTTTTAGCTCCTTTGTCAAAGATCAAGTGACCATAAGTGTGTGGGTTCATTTCTGGGTCTTCAATTCTATTCCATTGATCTACCTGCCTGTTACTGTACCAATACCATGCAGTTTTTATCACTATTGCTTTGTAGTACAGCTTGAGGTCAGGGATGCTGATTTCCCCAGAAGTTCTTTTATTGTTGAGAATAGTTTTTGCTATCCTGGGTTTTTTGTTATTCCAAATGAATTTGAGAATTGTTCTTTCTAAGTCTATGAAGAATTGTGTTGGAATTTTGATGGGGATTGCACTGAATCTGTAGATTGCTTTCGGCAAGATGGTCATTTTTACTATATTAATCCTGCCAATCCATGAGCATGGGAGATCTTCCCATCTTCTGAGGTCTAATTTATTTTTAAAAATTAAAACTGAGCCGGGCAGTGGTGGCACAGGTCTTTAATCCCAGCACTTGGGAGGCAGAGGCAGGTGGATTTCTGAGTTCAAGGCCAGTCTGGTCTACAGAGTGAGTTCCAGGACAGCCAGGGCTACACAGAAAAACCCTGTCTCGAAAATTCCCCCTCCCCCCCCAAAAAATTAAAACTATGTCTAAAGTCAGATTTGGTGATCCACATTTGTAATCCCAGTTCTAGAAAAGCTGAGGTAAAGAAAAACTGTGAATTCAATAGTATCCTAGACTACAGAGTGAGACCATGTCTCAAAACAAGAACTCTTAACTTCTTTCATGAGATACAAATTGGGTAATTTAATAATAAAAATTCAGTTTTTCTTTGGCTAGAGAGATGGCTCAGTACTTAAAAGCATATATTGCTCTTGTAGAGAGGCACTAAATTCAATTCCCAGAACCCACATCAAGCATGCTCAGAACTGCCTATAACTCCAGCTCCAGGGAGACCCAGCACCTCTAGGCTTCTGATACAATGTAGGTGCTTACATACATATTCCCACACATAAACTGTTAGTATTCTGTCTAAACTCCACCCCACAGTTACCTGGCAATAGCCAGGTATGCTCCTCCCCACAGTTGCCTGGCAACAGCCAGGTGGGCCTGGCCCACTATAAAAGGGGCTGCTTGCCCCTCTTCTCTCTCTTATCTCTTGCTCTTGCCTCTCCCTAGCATCTCTTATCCCTTACCTCTCCCCTTCCCCTCCCCCACTCCTCATGGCTGGCCCCCCTCGCCCCCTCTGCCTTTCTCTGCCTCTACCACCCTCTTAGCTCCCCTCCCCATGCCCCGAATAAACTTTATTCTATTCTATACTATACCTTCACGTGTGGCTGGTCCCTCAGCGGGAAGGGATCCCTGTGCTTGGGCCTGCTGAGGCACACCCTTCCCCCACACCTCCCTACCTCCCTATACTCCCATAAAACATCTCTTTCTATTTTTATAAACACATCATAAACATATACACATACTTAGAAATAAAATGAATCTAAATATTAGTTTTTCCAAAAGCATAATTTCAATCATCATTGATCAAAGAATACAAAAGTGCCTCTCCCACTCCGTTCCAAATCAACACTATTCAGTGGGAGGGAAGAAAAGCTATGACACTCCAGGTAGTTTTTAAACCTTTACTCTTCTCTACTATGCACCAACCTAAGCTTTTAAAAAAAAAGAAAAATTCTCCCCCCACCCCAAAAAAATACCCTAATCTTCTCATTCACTTGTTGCCATCTTTGCTCAAGAAGCCATGAGCAGTACCTCCACTTGCCCTCAGCCCCTCCCAGCAGCAGCCATCCTCTTAGCTTAAACTCATCTACAGTTGCAGCCTGGAGATGTAGCTCAGTGGCAGGATGCATGTCTAGCATGTGACAACATAGATTTGACCCCACAAGAAGGGGGAAGCAAAAGCATCGTGGTCCCAAAGCCCAGGATATAGCCCTCCAAATTCCTGTTGCACTAACCTAATTCCTGGAAGATTATGTATGCAGCAAAGGAAGATCCAAGAGTCACATAGTCTGTGCACTCTACACCTAAGAGTTCAGAAGTACAAAGCTGAACTGAAGGAAGCCTCCACCCCAGCTCTGGCTGGCTGCTTTTGGAAGGGTAAGGGTGAGAGTGAGGAGTGAAGAGGCAGGCACTTTGCCAGGGCTCAGAGAAGATCTGAAGTTGGGTTCTTCTGCACTTCCTAAACAGACAGAAACTGCACCCACCTCCTCTCCCTCATCATTTTTAACATCCTGGTACCTGAAATACATAGAGCAAAATGATGGCTGGGCCTCTACAAAACTGGCCCTCTCATAGATCAGGTTGGGCTTTTCCCTTAATGATAATCTACTGGTTCTGTCAGACTCTGCAAGGTGAAGAGATATTGTCTTCAGTTGTGTACCCACTGGTGAAACCATAGAATCCAATCAATAGTTTCAATTCCATAGCCACACCAACTATAGCCCTGGTAGGGTACAGAGGGACACAATTGAACAAGAATATGCAAAAGTAATTAGTATGGAAGAGGGGAGGTGCCATTAAAGAGCACAGGCACGAGAGCAATCAGAATCCATTATATACATGAATTGTCAAAGAACAAATTTGATTAATTTAAAAAGTACTGGCCAGGAGAGGTGTAAACCCACAACTCAGAAAGCAGAAGCAGGGAGAACGCTGTGAGTCGGAGGCCACCCTGTTCTACCAGGTGAGTTCAAAGACAATCAGGGTCTCAAAAAGTACAAACAAATAAAAACAAATAAAAAAGTACAGGTTTGCTATCTGAAATGCAGAGAGATCTGGGAACTGAAGGTCCTTCTTCCTCTCAGGATGCTTTCTAGGCCTTCCAAGTGACCCCCAGTAGGAAGGTGTCACCCTGTATTTTCAATTGTTAATTCTCTACCACAAGAGAGCTAAGTGCTGGCTGAATTTTTATATTGTCATTTATATGGACCATCCCCGGGTTTTCTATATGTAAATGCTTGTCCATCCTCCACCACCACCACCACCACCACCACCACCACCACCACCACCCCAAAAGATGAAGGTCAGGCAGCTCCCATTGCTAAAGGCGACCTTAAGAGATGAATGGGTATTGCCTTGATGCTGATTGGTTCAGATTGGCTTTTGTATAATAAAGAGCTGACAGCTTGACCTGGGGCAGGAAGCTCAAGGTCAGGACTTCAGGGAGAGGTGGAAAAGCTGGAGGGATGCAGGACACTCAAAGAGAAGGCAGAGGCAGGGAACAGAAGGGATTGAAGGAACTGTAAGCAGGAAGTGAGAACCACTGGAGAGATGGGATGGCAGAGAAGTTAGGATAAATTTAGATCACCTAGCTGAGAGACTGCCCCAGCAAAAAGCGAACAGCTTTGAATTATTTGTAGTCTATGTCGGGCTGGAGAGATGGCTCAGTGATTAAGAGCACTGATTGTTCTTTCAGAGGTCTTGAGTTCAATTCCCAGCAACCACATGGTGGCTCACAACCATCTGTAATGGGGATCGATGCCTTCTTCTGGTGTGTTTGAAGAGAGCAATAGTGTACTCAATACATCAAATAAGTAAATCTTTGAAGGAGGAGGAGAAGTCGTCTCTGTGTCTTATTCCATGAAAGCACTGCAATATTCCTATGCTTATGGTTTTGGTACTTAAGTAGGCTTTGGCATATTCTCCATAACCTCAGTCCCTGGGATAAAGCAAAGTCCCTTACTTTGGGAAATGTGTGAGGATTAGCGTGCGTTTCTCAAGAGGCAGTTTGTCTTTTTCCTGTCTGGCTTGTTCCAAGAGTTGTCGTCTCATGATGGTGAAGACCGAGCGAAGCAATGTTCTCCCAAACACCTTTGTGGTTTCGTACCGAGGTAAGCTGTCACAGAACTGCGGTACATTGCAGTAGCACAGCCACCTGCAAGAAGGAGACAAGTTCCATCAGTAGGCCATCAAGTCCCAGCCATCCCAAACATCCGATCACAAAGACCTAGACAATGAAGCTCAGCTGAAGGAACTAGGCCTTAGATGACAGCCAAGATCAGCCAACAAGATTACTAGCAAGAAGGATAAGAGCAACTGGCCCACCTGTAGACCTTCTCCTATTCTGTTGTGCAGGGAGCCTGGAATCCAATACTGCTTTGCCACTTGACTACCTACATGGATATATTACATTGTTCAGTGTCCACCTTCTTGTCTATAAAACAGGGACAAGTCACACACTACTTGACTGGAATCTCTATGGAATGAGATAGCATGTGTAAGGTGCAGAGTATAATTTGAGTTTGTATTGAAATTATAGGCCAGGAGCCATGGCCAATAATCCCAGAACTGTGGGTACTAAAGCAGATGAGTACTGAAGATTGAGCCCAACATTCCTGCATGCCAGCAGGGAAGTTTTTGAGGTCCAAAGAGTAGAATCTGTACCTAAACTCATTGAACACCAAGGAAATATGGCTGCCTCCCTGGATTGCAGAATCTTGGAAAGTCAAAATGTAGCATAATCAGATGTGCTCTAAGGTATAATCCTGTCACTGTTCATGTAAAGGCAGATTCAAATAGATCACATCAATTAGAAAACGTACTAATCTGAAACATCCTATTTTTAAAGATAGTTTACCAACTATCACATCTAACTGGCCTAAGGGAACTTGTCTAATCATAGAGTTTGGAAATGATTTCTTTCTTTAAATTATTTGGTGGGTGTGGATATTTTAATAGTATGAAGTACTTAAAACTAAAAAAAATTTAAAGAAGTATGCATATAAAGTGAGGTTTGTGATGTGACTCAGAGGCAGAAAGCTCACTTAGCATGAGCAAGGTCCTGGGTTTGATCCCAGAACTGAAAAGAAAGAAAGAAACTATGTAAATGAGAAAGAAAACGGAAAGGCAACAGAAGCATTTCCTTCTGCAGTGCCTCTCAAGGGGAAGTCAGCTGCTCCTAAGCCGGACAACCAACATTTCACACACACGCTATAAATAAAATGTAATAAAAACAAATAAAACGCCTATGCAGCTAGGCATAATGTCATGCCTCTGCAATCACAGTACCTAGGTGGCCGAGAGAGGAGGATCACTGAAGTTTGTAGCCAACCTGGGCTAGCTAGTCATTAATACTGTGTTCCTTTCAAATACATGTGAGCACGCACATGTGCACGTGTGCATGCACATACATACACACACACTTTTCTTTTTTATGATATATGAGTAAGTTAATGAATGAATGAACTGCCTAGGTGACACTCTCTTGCCACTGAAGCTGTGTGGAAAAGATAAAGAGCTTTAAGAGTGTTCAAAACCCAGTCAAGTGCAGGAAGTAATAAGCTTTGACCATTTGGCACCTAGATACACTCTACAGGCTCAAAGTCAAAACTACGTTCAGCACTGTGGAATGGAAGAAAACCCAGTTTGCTTGATCTGACCAGAGGTCTTCAGTGAGCTGACAATAGGGGCCATCTCATTTAAAAAACTTCCTTCAACACCAACACTAGAAAATGAAAAGATTCAGAAACTGTCCTTGGATTTTTCAGTCTACAGATGTGGACTCTGCTACTCCCAGAAACAGCAACAAGCAGAGATCACGAGATTCCTACAGTACAGCATCAAGCATGGGAGACCCCATGGGACCTCGTCATTCATTGCACAAACCATCCTCTTCCACGCCAGTGCTGCTGTCCAAAAATCAAAGCCTCCTTCCATCCAGTGAGGATGTTAACAGGTAAGGTAAAGCAAGGACAGGAATGAACAGCATGCTGCTGCACACCTCTGTGGCCTCATTCTGTGTCTAACCCCATACTTCCCTAGGTATGGTGGCAATGGAGTTGCGGTGCACCTCTTTGCCAAAAGACTTTCAATTCTCCTTATGTGGTAGGCTAAGGCGGGAGAATGGCAGGTTCAACACCAATCTGAGCTATACAGTGAAGGGAGAAGAGATGGAGGGAAAGAGAGAAGATGGGTGGAAGAGAAGGAAAAAGCTTTTTGCTTGCTTCCCACCACACCCCATATTCTGAGACAGTCCTACTCTGTAGTGTAGCCTGGCTTTGAACTCACAACAATCCTGCTACCTCAGACCCCTGAGCACTGTGGTTACGAGAATGAGTCACTCCTTGGGAAGAAACATGTTAGTGTTATTATGTGTGCCTTGATCCACACTCTTTTTTTTTTTTTGGTTTTTCAAGGCAGGGTTTCTCTGTATAGCCCTGGCTGTCCTGGAACTCACTCTGTAGACCAGGCTGGCCTCGAACTCAGAAATCTGCCTGCCTCTGCCTCCCGAGTGCTGGGATTAAAGGCTTGCGCCACCACTGCCTGGCCTACACTCTTATCTTTTAAATTTTTAAACTGTATTTTATGTGTGTTATGGCTGTTTTGCCTGTATTTATGTATATGCACCATGTGTGCCAGTTAGAGACCAGGCTGGCCTCTAACTCAGAGATCTGCATGCCTCTGCTTCCTGAGTGCTGGCCAACTTTCTCTCTTAATATTTCCTGTTCAAGTATTATTTTGTAATGATTTTGAGTTTTACTTATTTATTGAAATAGTAACCCTGTTATCAAAAAGAAAGCATTATTTATTATCTGTAATTCCAAAATTCCTTTCTTTTGAAGCCACCCTTGTTACATGCTGTGTTCACGTAGGAAGTAGAAAGAGTATCTGGGGATGAGAGGCCAGCTCAGTAACTCCTTATGAAATATTTTGAGGTGGGGTCTCCAGTAGCTCAATCTGGCCTTGAACTCCTGGCCCTCCTGGGATCACATCCCCAGGACTAAGATTATAGATAGGTGCCACCTCAGGTTGCTTTTTATATTTTTAATGAATAACGCTTCAGACCTTTATTCATCCGAGTCTAGTATTCACCACAGAGAACTCATCTGCCTCAGTTTCATAGTAATAGTATTCTGAATGTGTGTTTGTTTGTTTTTCTTAATTGCCCCCCAACTTTGCTGGGTTCTTCTCCCTGCTTCCCTTCATCAAAGGGCATCATGGAGGAAGCAGAGTTGAGTGCATCTATCTTCATTTCCTCCTATTATATAAACAGAGGCTCGTGGTCTAGAAATGAACAGGTCCCAGTACATACAGGGACGTATCCACTGTCTCTCTGGGCAGGTTTCTCTTCACACGGTTGGCTCCACCTTTGGCGGTGTGGGGACCAAAAGACTCTTCCCCTGTTCTATCATATGCTATGACAGCATCAAAAGTCTCGCTCAAATACTAACACTCTAGTTCAGTTAGTTGTCTTGGCTATTATGCAGCTACACAACCCCATATAGGTAGACTGTGTTCTAGACAGCACTGGTGGGGGAGGAGGGCGAAAACAAAACCCAAAATCTTCCCTGTAACTGGCTTATGCCAGACAGCAGTGCGAACTTCCCACAGTATACAACTCCACAGAGGAAGAAACTGAGAGTCAGGGAAGAGAAGACTGCTCTACAGCTTATAGAGACAGGGAAAGGTGAGACCAGAGACAAGCCCTGAGCCCACTGAAAGACCAATTTCTGTCTCTGCTGCTCTTTGCATATCTCTTATGTGCCAACCGTTTCTTGATAGTTCCCAAGCGCCCTCCTATACTAATTATTTTGGTTTGTTTTTGGTTGGTTGGTTGATTTTGTTGGTCGGTTGGTTTGGTCTGGTTTTGGTTTTTTTTGGAGACAGGATTTCTCTGTATAGTTCTGAATGTCCTGAAACTCATTCAGGCTGTCCCCCAACTCAGAGATCTGCCTGTCTCTGCCTCCCAAGTGCTGTGATTAAAGGCTTGCGCCACCACACCCAGCTTTATTTTATTTTCTAAGATATGGCAACGTCTCTCATATTTCTTTTATATTTAATGCTCTTTCTTCTCCTTCCATTCTACCCCAAACCCCTTCTTATTAAAGATTGTGGCTTGAAACTCACAATCCTCCTGCCTCTGTTTCCAGAGTCTTGAGGTCACAGGTGTGCACACAAGCCTCTTCTTTTAATTATTCACTTTTCTTTCTTTCTTTCTTTCTTTCTTTCTTTCTTTCTTTCTGTCCCTATTTTTCTTGATGAAACAATAATTTTCTCCAGTGAGAGCTACAAATACAGGATTGGTGGAACACACCTGAAATCTCAGAATTCACCTGGACTATATAGTGAGTTCAAGGCTACCTGGGTTACATGCACCCTTGTCTCAAATAAGTCCACACATGCTATAAATACCATGAAAAGAGATAAAATGGACAGTTCTTCCCACTGCTTGTTAAATGAAGATGAATGTAAGCCTTTATATTTTATATACTGAACATGTAAAATTCTTTTCTAATTTATCCTTCATGTCAGTTTATTATGTAATATTGTAATCATTAAAATTAAAACCAAAAAGTTGAATGAAAAAAATATAATCTATATTCTTTTTATTTTTTTTTTCCCAAGACAGGGTTTCTCTATGTAGCCCTGGCTGTCCTGGAACTCACTCTGTAGACCAGGCTGGTCTCAAACTCAGAAATCCGCCTGCCTCTGCCTCCCAAGTGCTGGGATTAAAGGCGTGCACCACTACTGCCCAGCTATAATCTATATTTTTATTTTTTTTTTTCGTTGTGACAGGTCTTACTATATAGCTTTAGTTGAGCTATATAATATGGAACTCACTAATGTAGACCAACCTGGTCTTGTCAGAAATCCTCTTAAATGTTGGGATTAAAGTCATGTAGGCTCATGTAGATATTTTAAATTATATAGTAGCCACATTGAAGAAATTAAAACTAGAAGTTAAATTAGCTTCATTTAATTTAATATATCTAAAATACTATCAGGGCTTGTAAGATGGCTCATGGGTAATGGTACTTGCCACCAAACCTGAGGACTGGGTTACATCCCTCGGTATCACATGGTAGAAGGAGAGAGCCAATCCCTACAAGCTAATTCTTATAACCTTAATATGTATGCCATGGCATACAAAAGATAAATAAATAAATACATTATTAATTAATTAATTAAAACTAGAACTTGAAATTAAACTACATAGGCATGCTGTGTGAGTGAATGGAGTCACCATAATAACTGAGCAATCCTCGTTTGCAGAGGCAAATAGTAAGTAACTTCATGCTTGGAAGGTTCTCTTTGGAGCCAGGCTGCAGTACATGAACTCAGTTACCTTGTGTAGTTTTCCTTGTATCCAGAGATGTCATCATTGGGAGACCGTAGTCTCCGCTGAGATGGAGCCTCGAGATGCCAGTAGTTGATGCGGTTCAGAAACATCTTGGCCAGCTCAATTGTTGTCTGCCTCTCTTTTGATGGCAAGTGACTAAACTTGTACTGTACAAAGTTGTTCACACCCTGAAAAGATGAGAAAGCAACATGTTCATGCAGCTATATGACTGCAATAACTCTGAATACAACCAGTTACCTCAGAGGTTGCTAGCACAACAACAACAACAAAACAGATAATTTTTCAATAGAGGAAAAAAAAGTTTTCCCTTTGCTTCAAAAGTATCAATACTGCCCATGGGAATTCTCCCCTCTGGTCACAGTGGAAAAAGTGACAAAAGAAAAAAATCAGAATTATCATTCTGTTCCCACTTCAATCTGGAGCATCAAAGAGAAAATCATGGACAAACATGGGAGTGGTCAAAAACCCCTTAAGTAAACATGTAGAATGAAGTTCTTGGATAAACGTTTCTGTCAGTGAAATTTTTAAAAGTTTGCTACCTTATCTTTCATTAAACACTACCTTATCTTTAACTAAACACTAAAATGTACGCTTTTAATAACACTCTTGTAGTTTTAGCAAGAATATCAAAGGAAGAAAAAGCATTCAGAAACGTGTAATTTTCCAAGAGTGTTAGAGATTGATCTAAATTTTCTACAGAACACTCTCATCTCAGTACATAAAAGAACAAGAAGTCTTACTAGTTTAGAATTAATAGGAAACATATTCTTAGCCAAGCAGTAGTGGTGCATGCCTTTAATCCCAGCACTTGGGAGGCAGAGACAGGTGGATCTCTGAGTTTGAGGCAAACCTGGTCTGCAGAGTGAGTTCCAAGACAGCCAAGCTACACAAAGAAACTCTGTCTCAAAAAACCAAAGAGGAAGAGGAGGAGGAAGAAGAATAGGAGGAGGAAGGAAAAAGAAAAATTTATTCTTACAAAAATAAATCATGTTTTTATAAAGACACTGGTATCATGTTGTGATGGTTAGCACTGTCAACTTGATATGACCTACAGTCATCACCTGGGAAAGGAGTCTTAAACAGTGACTGTTTACACTGGGATGGCCTTTGGGCATGGCTTCAGGGGATAGTCTTAATCCAGTTTATTGACATGGGATGAGCCAGCCCACTGTGGATAGCACCATTCCCTATGACAGAGGTTCTGATCTGTTTAAGCATAGATAAACAAAACTGAACACAGCAAGCCTGAATGCATTCATTTCTTTCTGCTCTTGACCATGAATGTGATAATGATAAGCTTTCTGGAGTTCCTGCCACTGTGATTTCCCTGTAACGAAGGACTATATCCTGGATTGTAAACTGAATAAACACCTTTCTCTGAAACTTTAAAAAAAAAAAGGTATTTATCACAACAGAAATCAGGTATTTTATCACAGCCACAGAAACAAAGCTAGAATTAAAATTAACCCCACCACTACCAAGTTACAACATTTTCCACATCTTTAATGAATTCTCTCTCCTCTATAGGAATTTTCAGACAGTGCCAAATAAAAAACAAAGCCTTCATTTTCAGACATCAAAAGCACAAAAAGGAATGTTTTATGAGTTCTTACTAACTACACATTCTACTCATTTCTCCGTACGTACAGAGTGGAGTCTAAGTGTACAACACTCCTGAAAGACAAATGCCAAATTACTCATGAAACTGGGCGTGCACATGGGATACACTGTGTCCTAGATGATCTCTATAGTCTTTGTGGGAACATCTTAAAGCTGGGTGGAGATGGATGCAAGAACTATATAGAAATGTGGAAGGAAGCCTAAAAGCTCTCCAAGCCAGAGGGTAGCTTAATGGTATATGCTGACTATTGGTTCCGGGTGTGAGCCCAGCAAACAAAAGCTGACGGGGCCTCAGCCTTAAATTCATGTAAAAAGCTCCCCAAAATTCATTTACCTGTTCAATACTGGGCTTTTCAAATGGCGGTTTCTTCTCCAAGGAGCCTTCAACCACAGGCTTTCCTCTCTGTAAAATTGACTTCCTCAAGAGCTGCAAAGAAATCATTTTTTTAAAAACAAACTTTAGTTTGAAAGGCTTTCTTGTGGTGTGTTTGGGGGTATGTGGTTCAGGTTTTGGGTTTTTTTGAGACAGGGTCTCCCTATGTAGTCCAGGCTGACCTTGAACTCATGGCCCTTCTTTCTCAGCCTCAGCTTCCCAAGTACTGGGATTACACGTATGTACTACCATATGTAGCATTTAAAACGTGTGTGCGTACACACACACACACACACACACACCATATGACATCTATTTCTTCCCTCCCAGCCCCCACCCCACATACACCTATGCTTTAAGAGAAGTCACCAACTATACTCTACTTAGCCACATATGTAAGAATTAACCTTTAAGTCAAGCACTCAAACTCCTAGATACCATGAACTTGCCTTCATGCCTTTAAACAGAACTAGACAGCCCTTCAATTCTGAGCAGTCTGGATTACCCTGTGCCAACCCATTCCCCATACTCTATCGGTCCCTCAGTTTCCCCTTCTCTCCCATTTTGCTTGCTGGGGACCCAGAGGCCCAGTGAGACTCGTTGAGGCCACCAATGTAGCTGAAGCTCTCAGAGTTGTAAACACTAGAAAAAGCAGGATCCACTCTGCATAAATAAAGCCAAGGACAAGAGCCCAGGTTCAGAAGCTTGGAAGGAGCTTTCTCTACTTCTGTCTTTTTCCATTCTTTCGTCTGTGGATGCCAGGTGCATGTTCTCAGTGCCCACAAACCAAATACACTGCTTCTAATTTTGGCCCAAGGATCCAAAGCTCCAAAGAAAGAAAAGGGTACAGAAAAGGGAATATTTCACCACAGAGCACTACACCTTCTAGGGGGCCCACATAAGTTATGGGTGTGGACAAGTTAGCGATCCTTTCAATGTGCTGTTTTCATCTTGACAAAAGATGATTGTAATAAAGGTAAACACTCTGTGTGCTTGCAATGCTAAAGATTAATTATGAGTCAGTTGTAGCTCTGCCTAGAATCCCAGACCTCTGAGGAAGAAGCAGAAGGATCAGAAGAATGCTTAGGCCATCCTCAGCTATATGATGAATTTAAACCTACATCAGACTCCATCTTAAAACAAAACTAAACAGGATTTATCATGATTTTTAAAAACAAGAAATTCCAGTTCCTGTGTTTATTTTTAGAGTTAAATAATATCTTCTTTGTTAGCTCAGCCCCTTGGGAACTTGATCCACTGAAGGTTCAGTTTTGAGGTAAATCGATATGAACTAGGAGACAATGAACTTATTTTTTCAAATATAAAGAGACAGAGCTGGAAACCGGACACAATGGCTCATGCTACCATCCCAGGAGGATGAGGCAGTAAGGACTACTACAAATTCAAAGCTAATCCCTGCTACCTAGTGAGTTTCAAGCTAGCCACAACTACAAAGAAAGATCCTGTTTCAAACAACAAGAAAGACTGGCCTGAACTACACAGAAGGACCTGGTCTGAGGAAAAGAAAGAAAGGGGATGGTTGGAAGAGAAGAGAGCACTATCTTGGATTCTGATTTTAGAAGCAAATATCTGTCTGGTTGTCTGGAGATGAGGGAGGGCAAAGGCCGCAGCGCTATGACCTGGGCCAATGCTTGCTGGCTTGTTCTACTGGCTGCAAGCCACACGGCCAACAGGATGGAAAGCCTGACAGCATCTTGATTTGCAAGGCAGCAAAAACTGTGGGGGCACTTGCTCCAAGACAAACACCAGCTGTAGCTCTGCAGTCCTTGTTTTCCCTCAACAAAGATATCTCTCCAAAGAAGCACTAACAGCTACAAACTGCCAGGGTTGAGTCAAATGACTCCAGCCCCACAGCCACTCTGCAAAGCTGCCACCTGAAGGGCCTGTCCTGTGGATGCTGTGTGACTCACTTCCCCACCCACCCCATCCCAGTCTGGAGTATTCCAATAGTACCCTAAAACTTTAAAAAATAAACTCTCCTTCTCCCTTCTGTCTTCTACTCATTCACCCCACACACACACCTCACCCCCGTCCTTCAGTTAATACAATAATAGAAA
>JADRCH010000108.1:6676779-6755320 GCA_019843965.1 Rhynchomys soricoides | reverse complement strand
GAAGGGAGGGAGGGAGAGGGGAGGGGGAGAGGGAGGGGGAGGGGGAGGGGAGAGGGAGGGAGAGGGGGAGGGGGAGAGGGAGAGGGAGATCTACCCAATGAGAAAATGTTTAAAATCCACTCTCTTGGCAATATTCAAGCATACTATACATAAAGAACCATTTCTTTGACTTTTAAAATTATTTATTCTTTTGTGTGTGTGTTTGTCTGCATCTACATGAGAGGGTCAGACACCGTGGCACCAACATTAGCAAACATTTATGAGCTGAAAATTGAACCTGGGTCCTCTATTAGAGCAGAAAGTCCCCTTAATGGCTGAGCAATTTCTCTAGCCCCAAGAACCATGTCTTTAAAACTGTGCCTTCTTAGGGCTGGTGTGGTTTCACAAAACACTTGCCAAGCATGCAAGAGTCCCTGAGTTCAATCCTCAGCAGCTAGGCAAACAAAAACAAAAATAGACTTTTAAAAAAAAAAACCTGAAGCACGACTGTTTACATCAAAAACCTGCTTTAGAAAAGATTAAGGAGACTGAATGTACCACTCAGCAGTTAAAAGGACTGGCTGCTTTTCCAGGACCCCGGTTTGATTCCTAGCACCTACACGAAGGTTCATAAACAACTGTAACTCTGGTTCTGGGGGATTTGATGTCTTCTGGCCTCCACAATCACCAGGCACACATGTGGTGCACGGACATATAAAAAAGACAAAACAGCCATACATATAAAATCAAAATAAATAAAACTATCTTTTGAAGTAATTAGTGGTTCCTTAGGACTTAATGCAAGTTGCTTATTAGTGAAGACTTTTGCCCTGCAGTGAGAGGGAGGCATCCCTGGGGCTGGCATCAGCAGAGGACGGCTGAATGCCTGAGTCCAGAGATAAGTTTATCACATTCAATTCTAGCAAACAGCCCCAAAGAATGAGAAGTGTGGTTTAAATGTGAACCCCACGCGCCTCCGCGCTAGTGATGTGTCTGAACAACTTCCATAAAGGAGCAAGGAGAGAGTAACTTAGGCAGGTGATCTTAGCATCTCAGAGAGATGTGGGTTGTTGGAGTAAGCCACATGCCACAGAGTGGGCAGTCTGGAGTTTATGAAAATGCAGTGAGCAGTGCAGTGGTGGCGCATGCCTTTATTCCCAGCACTCGGGAGGCAGAGGCAGGCGGATTTCTGAGTTCGAGGCCAGCCTGATCTACAGAGCGGACAGTCAGGGCTACACATGGAAAAACCCAAAAAAAAAAAAAAAAAAAGAAAGAAAGAAAATGCAGTGGCTTTGGAAGGTGACCAAGAATGATTGGATCCTGTGGCTGATGGGGACGAAGATGACAGAGTTATTTCAGAATGTCTGTCACATTGTCTTAGGACAACTGGCCTTATGTTTTGGAGATAGGCTAGAGGCTCCAGATACGCTGACATTTTTAGAAGCTAGCTGGTGACAGGAACTAGTGAGAGCAAAAGACTAAGAGTGACACACCTAGACATGCAAGAGGCTTAGGCAGAAGAATGATTAGCACAAGGCCAGCATTGAGTGGCAACAACAACAACAAAAAAGGATTTCTGCAACTAACTGACATAGAAACTTTAGCCTATTTATCTCCAAAATGAGGTCTGTCCCCCAACAGCTTCCAAATGACCTCAAGGAAGATACTGCACAGACCTAAGAAAAAAGTGACCTAATATTGTTCTGCTTACATGAAGTCTAATTCTGAGAGAGATGGCCACACGCTGTAGTCAAATAAAAAAATAAAATGTACTTATGTCATTTTTTAAATTTTACTTGTTTGTTCTCCCCCTTCCCCTGCCCCACCGTTGGAGACAGGCTTTACCTGTGTAGCCCTGACTGTGTATTGGAACTAGGCTCTATATACCAGGCTGGACTTGACCTGACAGAGATCCACCTGCCTCTGCCTCTTGACTGCTGGAATTAAAAGTCTGTGTCACCATGCCCCAATGTTTTATTTATTTAGTTTTTGAGACACTGTCTGACTGTAATTCAGGCTGGCCTTGAGCTTGACATGAAGACAAGGCTGGCGTCAAACTCACAGAAATCTGCTTACCTCTGATCCCAAGTGCTGGGCAGTGGTGGCGCATGCCTTTAATCCCAGCACTCGGGAGGCAGAGGCAGGCGCATTTCTGAGTTTGAGGCCAGCCTGGTCTACAGAGTGAGTTCCATAACCAGGGCTACACAGAGAAACCCTGTCTCGAAGAAAAAAAAAACAAAAACAAAAACAAAAAAAACAAAAAAAAGAAAGGGAAAAAAAAGGAAATACTTTAAAAAAGTGTGGACCAGCACCAGCAGTTCTGAACAGTCACTTTTCTGTTTATAAACATTTGCAATTTGACATCGATGCAAACTATGTATAGTCTTAGAAATAATGGAAATGTAATTAGTTCCTTTTCCAGAGTTTTGTTTAATTGATTTTTTTCAAGTCTTACAATGTAGCCCCAACTGTCCAAGAACTTGCTTTGTAGACCAGGCTGGCTTACTAGCTTCAAACTTGTGGCAATTCTCCTGCCTCTGTCTTCCCCAGCTGCAGGAATTACAAGCATGCAACTCGATGCCCAGATTTTGGGTTTGGCTTTTGCCTTTTTTTCCCCCCTTGGTAATGTCTCAGTATGTGTGCACTCCACTGCCCTGATGGCTCCACCTCTACTGTGCCAAGTCCCAGTTCATGCCGACCCTGGCTGGCGTGTGCTACTTTAAGATGTAGTAAGTGCTTCCTACCCCTCAAGAAGTCTCATCAGCACAGTGTAGCAGTAATGTGGGAAGGTCTCCTGGCCCCTCACCACTGCCCTTGATGGGTGTATTCTCATGACAGCCCATGCTGTAGAACAGTAATGACTGCTGCTGCTCTGCTGCACTGATTGGATTAGGTACTGCCACAACTTTCCTCAGATACTGTCCTCTCTAGTACTGCCTGCGTTGTGAGGGTGCCTTTTCCTACCACTGCCTTAGAAGAATTCAGGTACTAATGGTCTGTCATATGCTGTGCAGAGGCTTATGGAGTTTGTGAGGGCCTGTGTTTGACTGAATGGATTTGGTAGTAGACAATTTTTAAGTTTGGAGGCTGGAGAGATGGCTCCGTGGTTAAGAGTCCTGGCTGCTCTTCCAGGGGATCTAGGTTCAGTTCACACTGTGGCAGCTCACAACTGTTGGTTATTCTAGTCTGGGTCAGTGGAGTGGTGTTCGGACACCTTCTTCTGGTCTCTCTGGGCACTCCAGGAAGGCAGTGTGCATAGACACATTCAAGCAAAAAAAAATCATGTGATTAAATAAGTGAATAATTTTTTACTTAATATTTTTATTTTGATTATTTGGGAATTTCATGCCATATACCTCAATCACAATCACTTCCCAGTTCTCCCAGGTTCATTTCCAGACTTTTGTGACCTGCTCTCCCCCCCAAAAAAATAAAGGGAAAGAAATATTCATTCATTTAAAAAGAAATTTAAAGCCAGGTATGGTGGTGCTTGCCTTTAATCCCAGCAATTGGGAGGCAGAGGTAGGGAATTAATGTGAATTCAAGGCCAGCCTGGTCTACAAAGTGAGTTCCAAGACAACCAGGACTACACAGGAGAACACTCTCTCAAAATACAAAACCAACAAAGGAAGGAAGGAAGGAAGGAAGGAAGGAAGGAAGGAAGGAAGGAAGGAAGGAGGAAGGAAGGAAGGAAGGAAATCGTATATTCTTGTTTAGAATGTGGAGTCTGTAGCTTGGCGTTTCTTTGGGTCGTTCAACAGTACGTACTAAAAGAACAAAGAGGTGAGAGAAAGGAATCTCCCTGGGCACTTTGTTCTTGTGGAGAAAGGTCTCCAGCTAGTAGAGCTTGCTATAGAAACATGGCTGGCCACAAACTCACAGAGGTCCCTCTGCCTCTGCCTCCCCAATGCTAGACAAAAAGCACCTGCCACTGCCCTAGCACTTTGATGAGTATGTTTTCAAAAATTTAAGCAAGCCTCTGAAAATGTCAGCATCACTTTTTAAAAAGGCTAAGAAACTATAGCAAACTAAAGAAAACTAAAAATACAGGACAACTGTCTTTATGTGCAAATGTTTAAGGGAGAGGAAAAGGACATTTTTGGGGTTACCTAAGAAAATTAGACACACGCACATGTTATATTAACATTAAACTCACTGCAATTGTGAACTGAACCGAGATTACATAAAGATATTGTCCTAATTAAGGTTCCTACCATCATGATAAAACATGATCAAAAGCAACTTGGGAAGAAAGGGTTTATTTTAGCTTAGTCTTCCACATGTACAGTCCATCTTTAAAGAACATCAGGACAGAAACTCAAGCAGGGCAGAAACCTAGAGGCAGGAGCTGCAAGGCCATGGAGAGGTGCTGCTTACTGGCCTGCTCCCGATAGTTTGCTAAGCCTTCTTTCTTACAGAACCCAGAGCCACCAGCCCTGTGGTGGCACCCCCAATGACTAAGAAAATACCCTACAGCTGTATCTTATGGAGACATTTTCTCAATTCAAGTTCTCTCCTTTAAGACAAAGCTAGCTTGGATCAAGTCGACATAAAACTATCCAGCACAGATATACAGATATTTTATATTTGTGTGTGTGTGTGTGTGTGTGTGTGTGTGTGTAAATGTTATAAACAAGTAAAACCTAAGAGAAGGACATATGGAATAGTCTTCGCCACTGTTCTCAGGACTTTAAAATTGTATGACTTTAATTTTTTTTCTTTTTTTTTAATAAGACAAGGTTTCTCTGTGTAGTCCTGGCTATCCTGGAACTCTCTGTATAGTCCAGGCTGGCCTTCAACTCAGAGATCCAACTGGGTCAGCCTCCAGACCCAGCTGGAATAAAGGTGTATGCAACCACTGCCCAGATACGATTTTAAAAATTTAAAGTTTAAATATTTCGAGCACTGAAGGGATGGCTCAGCAGGTATGAGCCCTTGTTGCTCTTGTAGAGGATCAAGATTCAGTTCCCAGAACCTACATCATGACTCAAAACCATCTGAACTCTAGCTCCAGGGGATCTGAGGCAGCCTTTGCACCTCCTTAGGCACCATGTGCATATAGTACGCATACATATATACATACAATTAAAATAAATAAAAAGTTAAAGTTATTTCCAGTTGGGTGTGTGGCGCACACCTTTAATTCCAGCACTAGAGAGGTAGGGGCAGGAGATCTCTGTAAGTTTGAGGCCAAGCTAAAGCTACACAGAGAGATTCTGACTCAAGAAGAAAAGAACAAAGTAATTCCCAATAAGTTTTATTTTTGCTTGGTTGGGATGCATGAAAGGGCCAGTCCTGCTGATCCACAGCTACAAGATCTCCATGACACAGAGCAACAAGATAACTGAGTACCCCTGAGGACCCAACATTGGTGGTGTCACAGAAGCCAGAGATCCTGCAGCTTTGGAATAGCAGGCCTGGTCCTTTCACGAGTCCCAACCATTCAAATATGATAGAGACTTTGGGGTGGGCCATCTCAGAGTCCACTATCAGAATGGATCACGGCCTGGGTGGTAGCAGAGCTGGTCAGCCCATCAGCTCTCCCTTATCAGCACCACCAGCATGAGCTCTCCAGCACTGTTCTGGCTAAGCTACCCAATGCCACCACTGGCAGGAGGCAGAGTCAGCTCTCCCAACCCCATTGGGAAGGGGGGGCACTGCTCTCTAGCCCTCTGGGCTATCTCACCTGCACCTCACCACCAGGGTTGGCTCTGCTGTGCAGTCCAAGCAAGGTACAGTGCCAGCTTTCACAAGAACTGCAGCTGTATGGCTGTCTCCAGAATGCTGGAATTAAAGGCGTGTACCACCACACCTAAACTTAAGCATTTTTTTCCGTATAAAAGATAATATTTAATTGGGGCTGGCTTATAGGTTTAGAGGTTCAGTCCATTATCATCAAGGAGGGAGCATGGCAGCATCCAGGCAGGCATGGTGCAGGAGGAGTGAGAGTTCTACATCTTCATCTGAAGGCTGCTAGGAAAAAACTGACTTCCAGGGAGCTAGGATGAGGGTCTTAAATCCTACGCCCACAGTGATGCACCTATTCCAACAAGGCCACACCTACTCCAACAAGACCACACCTTCTACTCACTGGGCAAAGCATATACAAACCATCACAGGGTGGCTATGCCCAGCTTTTATGTGGGACCTTCGGGTTTGAACTCAGGCCTTCTTCCTTTCACAGGAAATGCACTTATCCACTGCGCCATCCCCTCGGCTTTCTGAATGATCATTTCCTAACTCTTAATTAAATGTTGTTCTTCTCTGAGCAGATTATCCTGCTTCTAAAGATGTAGAAAAGTCTCCATAATGATAGTCAGGATTATGTGGTCCTTAACAGAATTTCCTAGTTCACCACTTGATTAGCAACCATACAACACAGGCTGATGTATTTCCATGGTGAGGTGTGAGGTGAGACCCTGCCTCAATAAATAAATTAGGTAGATGATAGATAGATAGATAGACAGACAGACAGACAGACAGACAAGGAAATGGCTTGGTGGCAGAGTACTTGCCTAGTATGAATGAAGACCCAGATTCAACTTCCAGTAACACACATACACGAACGCACGCATGCGCACAAACACAAAGATTAAATGCCTAAAAGAACGTGCTTAAAATGCCCTTAAGGTAGGGGTGAACGGATAAAAGAGTGGTAGGCAGGCTTAGATAAAACAAATGTTAGCTATCATTTAAGTGGGTAATGGATCCAAGGTTATTTGTTAAACTAGGTGATGTGTATTGGCAAGTTTATATGATTACATTTTTTTAAGCAGGGGAAGGAGGAGGATGGTGTAATCTCACAAAACAGTTTTCTAGAACCTGGCAAATGAATAAACTTGCATTCCAGCAAGAACCTCTTGAAAATGTACAGAGGGTTCCATTTAAGAAAGTGATGAAAGGGGTGATGCTGGGTTCCCAGTTCAAAAGCATTCAGAAAGCTGAGGCAGGAGGATTATGTCTCTGGCCTCTGAGGTATCCTATCTCTGACAAAAAGGAATAAATCAAAAAAAGTTTAGGTTGTCCTATACAGAGGTGGTTGCCAACCTGTGGGTCATGACCTTTTGTAGTCAAATGACCTTTTCACAAGGGTCCGTGTCAGATACCCCGCAACTGTATAAGAATTGCAGCATTAGAAAGGGTGAGAACCACCACTTTACAGGGTTCTATTTTCTAAACTAATCAAATGGTTATGTCCCCAGGAAGGCCATAATGCATTGAAATTTGAATAGCTGCCCCTACCTTTGGAAAGGACCACTTTGTCAACATTCCAACAGGCAGCATTAACTGAACTCAGTAGGTTACAGAACACAGGAGAGGACATGGAAGCAGGACATGCATCTGGGGAGTTGAGAGAAGTCAGAGGGAGAGCTGAGACTGAGTATGTATTGCAGTGTCAGAGAGTAAATAAAATATACTTAAATGAGTATAAAATTCTTTTAACTTAATCTAAGGGTACATCTTAACTTACGAACAAGTTAATTTCAGGTGTGAATTTACAAGTATAAAGAACATGGAGCTATATACACACAGACATGCTCACACATACATATACACTCTGCTGGACTGTAACTCAGTAGCATAGCACTTACCTAACTGATACAATGTCCTCAGCTAGATTCCTAGCACTGAGGACCAAAAAATAAAATAAAATAAAATATAAAATAAGTGCATATTTATTTTTCCATTCTTCACTATGTATTGGAAAATAAGGGGTTGCTGCTCATAAACAGGAAAGGAAGCCCAGTCAGCTGGCTTTTGTCACTTGCACACTTCTGGCCGGTGTGTGTTCTTACATGCATAGAATCGGACAATTACCAGCTTGAGAAGAAACAGGATCTTTGTTTTTTAATGGTAATTGATTGGGGATAATAGGATTTCCCAATCGATATGGGCACAGCTCAGTCCAGGCGTAGATTCCTTGAACACTACTGTAAACTGCATATTTCTCGGGTGATTCAATTTGAAGGGCACCCAGTCCATTACCTCACAGATGAGCTATAATAATACTGGCATATTATAAGCTAAGACATCACTGAAACCTTTGGAATCTTTCCTTTGCACTGCTTAAAACTACCACAGCCTTTAGCCTCAAACAAGATGTTTTTGTAATGAAAGTGTTTGTCTTTTAATCACAGCTTGGGTTATTTTTAAAGCCAGTTCAGTCAACACAACGATACATTTATTAGTGTGTTGATTTCTTCTGAGAGGTTTGGGTTCTGTCTCCTGACGAAGAGTGTTCCAGTGCAGCCACTCCCAGGGCAGATCACACCACTGCCTGTTCTTGAAATATTTGCATTAAATGCAATGCACTGCAATAAATGCACTGAAACACCCTCGAGCAGAGAACCAATAAGACATCAGACTCAGCTTAGCAGTGGACTGGCCTCAGAGGTGGGGTGACCTCATCTGAACCAAAGGCAAACTCAGAAAAAGACAATGCCCAAAACAGGTCATGGGTAGAAGGAGTAAGAGAGGACAGGTCCTTGCCATACTGGACAGACAGTAAACCAGACTTATTTGGCATGGGCAGAAAAGTGTAAAAAGAGGGGGCTTTCCAACTGAAATGCTGATATCTAAGACCAACCAGTTTCCTACCGAACTTGATCTGAAACAGAATTTGCACATACCTGTGACCCCAGCACTTAGGAAGAAAGGCACAACATTATGAGGTCGACACCAGGCTAGCTATACAGTGAAACCAGAGACACAAGGGGTGTGTGTGTGTGTAAGGAAAAAAAGGAGATAAATCATCTAGGGCTGATGTCAGCATTCAATGTCAAAGCATGTGCTTTGTATGTGTAAAGCATGGGTTTTATCCTCAGTACCAAAAAGAGGTGGAGGAAATGTATCCTCAAAGTAGTCTTAGGGGAACTAGAGTGAGGTTCAGCTGGTTAAGAGCACTGACTCTCTTGCCGAAGACCTGGGTTCAAATCCCAAAATCCACATGAAAGCTTACACCCATCTGCAGCTCCAATTCCAAGGGATCTAATAGCCTCTTCTGTCCCTCACAAACATATTGCCAGGCATGATAGCACATGCCTTTACTCCCAAGCAAAGGCAAACAGATCTCTTGAGTTTGAGTCCAATCTGGTCTACAGATGGAGTTCTAAGACAGCCAGTGCTACACAGAGAAACACTGTATCCATCAATTAATTAAAATTAATTAATAATTACTGTCATTGCAATATTATTATACATAACTATCCACTTAGTTGAGGTTTCAAACCTTATACCAAAGCCCTACAGCACCCCCTCCACCAGGATAAATCAGGCCTGTCACTCGGGCCTGTCATCACTCGGGCCTGTCACTCTTACACAGGAGAGCCATCATGCCTGTTTCCATTTCATCCTTCTGTGCCCCAGCTCTTATAACATGGTGAACAGACAAAGGAGAAGGCAGCGCACGCGGATGGGGTCTGTCTCATCCATGAAACATTTCCCAGCAGACTCTGGACCCTTGTCAATGAAGTGGCAAATTTGGTTTGTCCGAGTCCAGCAGTGTGACTGTCAGGCCACTGTGCAACGGCTACCAGCTGATTCGGGAACTTACCAAGGGCATGGCTACAGCTTCGACAGGATTCTGTCAAACTGACAATTATCTGCTGGAGGTCTCCTCTTGGTGGAGTAGGAGACGGGTTGGGGTTCTTCCAGCCATTACATTTACAGGACTCCTCTGCCTGGAAACAGGAACAAAGAAAGAAATAGAACTCTTGTAACAGGCACCCATGGACAGTTTTACAAGAGACCAATGCACACTAGCTATCGGACAGAGATTCACACACGTGCCAAGTAATTTTCTATGTATGTAAGAGTAACAAAGCCAGAGGGAAGCAAAGGGAGTGCTTTCGGGGGGGGGGGGGGGCCCAAAACCAGGGGGGGGGAAAGGGGGGGCTTTTGGGGGGGGGGGGGGGGGGGACTTCAGATTTGCTTCTGCTGGTTATACCTACAGCCCAGACATTTTGCTTTTGCATTTCCCAGGGGATTGTTCAGGGAATGGTCAGATCAAAGACAGTCCACAACACTAGCTTCATCAAACAAGCAACACTCCCAAACAGTGACAGGACAAGAAAGAGTTTACAATACTTGATATAAATCTCAAGTTTCCCTGAAGACTCACACCTCCTTAGCTCAGTAAAAGATAAAAAGATAAAGATAAAGCTGACTTATTTAGTTTCTGTGCGGTGACCTCGGCTATGAAATGGAGACCAAACATGACGGACACATAATTTACTCTACTAGCCTTGCCATACCATATGACAGGGAGACTTTCAAGTAGTGTCCTTAACTGAAGGGTCCCTGGTACCTTTGGAAAGCTCCATTTCTTCCCCAATATTGTTTACTGGTGCTCTCAATATGTCTACTAAAACAGTGAGATCTGGCTGCAGTGACTATCTCAAAAAATAAGATGGACATCTCCGAAAAATCTGACACCATCATCTAGACTCTGCCAGAACCTACCCTTATGTACACACACACACACACACACACACACACACACCACATAATTCTTTAAAATAATAAGGTAAAGAGAGATTGAGAAAAAGCCAATCAAACCTTGAACTCTGGCCCCCACCCAGCACCCCAGCTGTATTTCTACTGACCCCTAACCTTGTTTGTCCCTGAAGACAGGATGCCTAAAAGTCAGAATCCCCTCTTCAGGACAAGTCAAAACAACGAGATCTAAGAGGGTTGCTGGGATGACTACAAAACAGTCTCTAACTCCATTATAATACTACTGAAAACTGGCATGCACAGCCTAGCACCACAGAGAGTTCACAGTTGCACACCACAGCTAGAAAGGTCCCCAAAAAGGAGAGAAAAAAGCAGAGGTGTTGGTTGGTTGGTTGGTTTTGGGTTTTTGAGAAGGGGTTTCTCTGTGAAGCCCTGGCCATCCTGGAATTTGTTCTGCAGACCAAGCTGGCCTCTAATTCAGAGATTCACCTGCCTCTGGCTCTCAGTTTCTGTGACCAAAGGTGTGTGCCACCATTGCCCAGCTAGACGCAGAGTTTAAATTCCCCAGAAAACTCCTGCCCATTTCCAGAAGACCATCCGAATATTTTTCCCCTTCATAAGCCTGTATCCCCTTCTCTTACCCTGTCTCTATAAGAACAGAGAGGGTGACTCTCAAGTTGATCTTACACTTCTTTCCTTAGCTAAGAACAAGCTTCTTGCTTCTGTTCAATCAAGTATCATGGTTGCCACAATTCTGAGAAGAAGGAAAACCGAGACTGAGGTGGAAAATTGCAGCATTTTTATTATATGTGAAAGGAAACAAAAAGCCTTTTCTAGTGCAGCAAGCCACCAGGCAACAGAAAATGAGCAATTACATTTCAAAGCATCAGTGCAATACAGGAAGAAAGAAAAAGACAAATACAGCTAAGTGATTGAAAGCAGAATAGAAGGTGCCCGGTAAGGAGGACTGCAAAGAGGAAGGAGTGCCCATCCATGGCTGGTGGGGCTGGAGTGCAGCCAGGAAGACAGAAAAGCAGAATAGAGGGAAGGTAGCAAAGGGAAGGCACGATGTGAGGCCGCATGAGCAACTGCAGCCTCTACCTTACCTACAGTCAATCCTTGCTCAAAGGGAACTCCAGGGTGTTAGAGGGCAGGTGCCCTCACCTCCCTTCTTCCTTTTCTGCTTTCTCTTGTGGTCACCCAACCCAGAATTCACACTTCCTCTCCTTTGATGACAGTCACAGAGGCTTGTCTATACCTTTTCTGTTACTAATTTCCATGAAGAATCATCTTAGTTCCTTTTTCTCTAAGTTTCCAGTTCAGAATCAACCAAGCGTTCTGTGACAAAGACAGCATACTCCCATTAATACAGCCGAGAACTAAAACCATCTGACAGACGGAAGAAGCACCAATGCTTAGACCCAAAAGGAGAGCGTGCGTGAGAGACACTTAAAAACAGAGCACTGCAGCTGGGGGAGGGGCGCACACCTTTAATCTCCTAATCACAGCCCTCAAGAGGCAAGAGCCGGCAGATCTCTGAGTTCCATGACAGCCTGGACTGTAGAACAAGTTCCAAGAAAGACAGGGCTACACAGAAAACCCTTGTTTTGAAAAACCAAAAATAGTAAACAAACAAGGAATTCTCCGAGTTCTCACAAAGATGGCAGGTGTTCAAGTCAAAGCGTTTCTCATCAGAGCTAAGGTTTACCTCAGAGTTAGAGTTCAGCTCAGGAGGAAGAAGTCTGAACTCTAAGGAATCGTGCCATTGAAGAGTTTCACTCACCATGGTAGCTACCCCCATATTTTCTAAAAATTCCTCCAAGTGCAGAGGGTGACCCCAAGATCTTATCCATGTTAGGTAGTGCTTCCCCACTCTGTGGAGTCCCCAACCCCGTAACTTTCTACAAGTTCAATAATTTTGCTTCTGAGACACTAGCAGCCATAGCCTAAATTCTCTTCCTTGGAAGGATGCTCAGTGCAGAGAGCAAACTGGTGCCGACTCTGGATGGAAGAGAATGAAGCCGACCTTTACTAGCAGTTATCATCCTGCTGAAGGTGCAGAACAAGAAGCTGTAGCACTGTCAAGCACCAAATTTCATGATGCAAAGTTGGGCATGATAGCATATGTCTTTGTCTAATCCCAGCACTTGAAAGGCAGGTGGGTAGATCTCTGTCTCTGAAGCCAGCCTGGTCTACAAAGCACGTTCCAGGGCTACACAGAGGGACATTGTCTCAAACCCGAGCATGCGTTCTCATTTCCCTCTCTCTCTCTCTCTCTCTCTCTCTCTCTCTCTCTCACACACACACACACACACACACATACACACACACACACAAATAGAATTCAAGGATCCAGGAACTTGGGGATGATTTAGCAAGTAAGACCCCTTGTTGTGCAAACAGCAAACATGGGACCTGAATTCCAATTCCCAGCACCCATGTCAAAGTCAGGTGTTGAGGCAGAGGGGAAATAAAGGACAGTCAGACCTTTCGAGTCCCCAGCCTACTCCAGGGTCAGTGATAGACTGTCTCAAGGGATTAAAGGCTGAAAGTGAAAGAGTCCTCTGGCTTTCTTGCATAAGTGAGCGTACGCATGCACAGAACACACATACACACACAAGATTTATTTGACAACAACAAAAAAGGGAACTGAAAGGTTGGGCTTGGTTGCACACGCCTGAATCATCAGCTTCTCAGGAAGCAGACAGCAAGCAGGTTGTCAATTCAAGCTCAGCAGAGCTACAGAGGGAGTTCAAGGTCAGCCTGGGTAGTTTAGTAGTAAGGCCCCCTCAAAACAAAAACATTTTAAAAGGGGAGCACTTGCCTTCTATACGAGAGACTCTAGATTCAATCCCCAGGACTAGAGGAGGAAGAGAATTCAAGAACCCAAAATGCTTATCCATGTGGGGTTACTTGTAAAAGCCCAACGACTTAGGTTGTACGTCCATACGTGCAGACAACACACCCCTTTGTATAAAATTAAAAATAAATAACTTTAAAGGCTGGACAGATAGCTCAGCGGTTAAGAGCACTGGCTGTTCTTCCAGAGGTAGCTCAGTCTTCTGTAACTCCAGTCTCAGAAAATCTGACATTCTATTTTGGCCTCCTCAGGCACCAGTTATGCATGCAGGCAAAACATTCATACACATAAAAATAAATAAATAAAAATTTTTAAAAAAATGAAACCATCTTGCCTTCCTCATTAAAATTCAAGTAAACAAATAACGATTTTTGAATCTTGCTTGGATAAGACCCTGCACACTTTCAGAGCCAGAGATTATAACTTCAAGATTGCAATGGGCTTAGGGTGCAGTCAGCCGAGGACAACAGGCTTGCACCTCTACTTGCCCTACATGACATAAAACAATAGTCCTGTTTACCAGGGCTCATAAACTTCAAGTCACAAATCTCAAAGCAGGAGGATTTATAATAGCCAAGTCTTACACTTCTCCTTTTAATTCAAATATTAGCCACACATATTTAAGCCACTGTGATAGAGTGCTGAATCCATTCTACCACACAATGAATACTGGCACTTAAACACACACACACACTGTCTCTCTCTCTGTCTGTCTCTCTCTCTCTCTCTCTCTCTCTCTCTCTCTCTCTCTCACACACACACACACACACACACACACACACACATTTTATATAGCTTTCCTTGCAAAACTGGTTAATCTCAGTACTCCAGTAGTTTTTACAAAGTCAATTCAATTTGGTTTCTATTGTTCGGAATGAGTGAATTTTTTCCTAAATAAACAGAAAACCCCCAAAGCAAAGACGACACTAGGTAAATGGCATGAAATGGAACAATGACAGTCCAATGGTTTTGTAGCTTCATGGCACTCCACAGTGCAAGACAGGATGTGAGAGCCATCACAGTGAAAGGGTGACAATAAAGTGACAGCCTGCTAGGACTGTGGCTCAGTGGTACAGTCTTACCTTGCAGGCCTAGGTTTATTTTGTTCCCTAGAACAAAAAAGAAAAAAAGCATGCATGGTAGTACTCAACTACGATCTGAGCACTTGAGAGGCATGAGTTCAAAGCCAACCTAGGCTACATAGTGCAACCCTGTCTCAAGAAAACAAGCAAACAAACAATACTGAGTATGGTAGTGGTCACCTTTAATCCTAGAACTATGGAGGCACGAGCAAGTGGGTCTCTGTGAGTTCAAAGACAGCCTTGTCTATATAGCAAGTTTCAGGACAGCCAGCGCTACATAAAGGGACACTGTCTCAATGAAAAGGGAAAAGGGGAGAGGAGTAATAACTGAGTCTGGTGTCACAGCACCAGGTAGCATCCTAGGTTTAATTCCCCAGCAGTGCAAAACCAAAGCTTAATAGACAGAGGGAGAGAGGAAGAAAGGGGGCAAAGAGGGAGAGAGGGGAAAATGGCAATCCAAGTTGAGACATGTTACTACAAACAATATTAAAATATATGGGGCCAGCAAGATGGCTCACTGGTTAAAACTGCTTGCCACCAAGCCTAATGACCTGAGCCTGAACCCCAGAGCCCACAATGCAGAAGAGAAGTAACAGATTGATATCTAGACTCCACAGAAATGTTGGATTATGCGCGCACGTGTGCACACACACACATACACATACACATGCTAATTGAAAAACAAATATAATTTTTAATGCCTTAATATGGTAGTTCATACAGATAATCCTGGCAGCACTCAGGAGACTGAGGAAGAATGATTGTGAGTTCAAGGACAGTCTAGACTACACAGCAAGATTGCCTAAAACACACCAAAAAAAAATCATTGGGCCAGCAAGACAGCGAGATGGCTCACTGGTATAGGTGTCTGCTACTATACACACACACACACACACACACACACACACACACACACATCTCCCTGTCCTCTTGCTGAGGATCAACCCAAGTTATTAATACAATAGACATGCCCTGTACATGTGGGCCACACCCAGTCATCTCATTTTTTAATGTGATATTGTAGCTTGAACAGTGCCTTCTAGAGCTCAAAGATTTGGAACAAAGACACAAGCTGGAAAGAGAGGCAACTGAAGACAGAGGCAAAGACTGGCATGGTAAACCAGATAAACAAGAGTATCTCAAGGATCACCAAGAGATGTCCCCTGCTGAGAAAGGAGGAGGAGGAGGAAAGGTTGGGGAGGAAAGGAGGGAAGAAAGTGGGTCTGGGGAGAGCGCTTTAGAAGAAGGGAAAGCCCTCAGGAAGAGGGGGAAGGGCTTTAGAAGAAGAGGCTGGAGGGCCTTTCAAAGGATTCAGTCTTGCTAACTCTGCTCATGATTTCAGCTTCCCAGAGCCAACACAGAAGCTGTTATTTTAAGCAAGCAATTTTGTGATCATGTGTGAGAAAGCTCTAAGATATGTGAGGTAACTAGAAGACTGTAGGTTAAGGCACAGTCGTTCATGCTTATGATTTCAACATTTAGGAATCTGAGGCAGGAGGACTCTGAGGCCAGGCTGGACTACACAGTGAGTTCTAGACCACCCTGAGCTTCGAAACTAACTAGACTGCATACATGGCTCACATTATAACTTTACGTAATTACTGCAGTGGTGCATAATAGGAAACCACCTGAACCTTCACTGTGGACACTGTAGCTAAGGGTAGAAAGCATTGGTATTCCTCGGTGGTTAAGGACACTCGATGATGCACGGGGTTTCCCTCTTAGTTTGAGAGCGTATGGAGCATATGAGAGCATATGGAATTTTAGGTATGAAGAGCACTTCCGGCACCTGTGCACTGATAACGCGTGTGACATATTGTCTATCCTGAAAAAAGGGAAATAGTCTTTTAAGAAACAGTCAGTGCAAGCTAGGATGTATCTCTGTGATACAGTGTTTGCCTAGAATGTTCAAGGCTCTGAGTTGTAACCCCAGCACCAGAAATAAAAGTAAAAAAATTAGAATTAAAAAATATTAAAGAAAAACAGTGAGTTCCACTGTCCTTGGCTGCCAAGAAAACATTTCTGTCTTCTGCTTTGATCTACAGCTATCAAGCCCTCCACTTGGCCTTCATTTCTTTTTTCCAAATGTTATAGCCTGGCCACTGCTCTCAGAGATAAGAGTTCCCTTGGAAACACCTCTTCTCTAGCTCTTGGTAATTAGGCGTGACAGCTGCTGTCTAAGAGAACTCCTAGCAGCCTTAGCCTAGCAGCCTTAATTCACTAACAGCTGGAGGACAACCTTTTAGGGAACCCTCTGCCAAGCCAATTACCACAGCAGCCAGCAACCTTGGCACCAAGGAAGAGCCAGCTACCCAGGTGACATCATCTCCCCAAAAGCAAGTCTATGCTGACAAGACATATCCAAGGAAGAAGAAAATGCTCCAAATGCCTGAGACAAAAAGTGGCTTTACCCACATGAGAGGTTCCAGGAACTGCAGTGACTTTCTTACTATGAACAGAAGACATTGGAAAGACTCTAAGGAGCTGGGCTGAATAGATATGTGGTCACATCCAGATGACAAACAAGTGGGGCAGGGGATTGTAGTTTGCTTAGTGTTAACAACGTGTAAGCATTTGTGATATTTGGAGGCCATACAGGAAAAGAGAAGAAAGACAACCACACTGTAACAGAATTCTGTCACACTGAAAATACTAGACTAATTCAAGTAGGTAGAAAACTCACAAGAGTACACTGATAAATAACAAACTGACTTCTCAGCAGCCCTCAGGCTCAGACCAAGGGTAGGAAGACAGTGTGGGAAATGATGAACCTAGACTCGTCCGTGGTAGCCTCTCTATGCCATGCCGCCAGGCTGGGAGAGACACCCGCATTTGTATCTTCCCCTCACCTCGTATGAGGAAAGGATGAGCTATCACACTGCTCAGAGCCAAGCTGAGCCTGGGAGCTCTTCCTACCATGCAGAAGCACAGATCTTGTCCTGGCAGGTACCTGAGCATGAGATTGGGGGTGGGGCAGGTGGAGGGGTAGGGGCACTGGGAATTGTATTTTCTATGTCCTAGCTCTGAAATTTGACAAAGGCATACTATTTAAAAGTCAAAAGAGGCCAGTGGGATGGCTTATGGCTCAGCATGTGAAGGCGCTTGGCACCAGGCCTCATGATCTTAGATTGATCCCTGGAACCCGCATGACAGGAGGAGAGAATTGAGCCCACAAACTTGTTCTCAGACCTCCATAAGCACATTGTGGTACACTCACACTTACACATATACACACAATGAGTAAGTAGACAAGCATTTAAAAAAAAAGTCTGAGGTTGGAGAGACAACTCCAAGTGAAAAGCACTGGCTGCTCTTTCAGAGGACCCAGGTTCTACTCCCAACCCCAATAGGGAAGCTCACAACTGTCTGTAACTTCAGTTCATGGGAAATGAAACACCAAAATACACATACACATAAAAAATTATTAAAAAAAAAAAGTGAAAGAAGGGGGAACCTGAAGATATATCTCAACGATAGAGTAATTATAGCACATGAGAGGCCTAAGGATCAGCCCAGAGTTGCCAAAGAGGAGGAAGAGGAACAAGAGGAGGAGGAGGAGGGGGAGGAAGAGGAGGAGGAGGAGGAGGAGAGGAGGGAGAAGAGGAGGGGGAAGAGGGAGGAGGAGGAAGAAGAGGAAGAGAAATCGAAGAAGGTTGGAAGAGTAGGAAGAGGAGAAAAGGAGGAGCAAGAAGAAGAAGAAAGCAGTCACCTGGGGGGGTGAGGGGGGGACTCATGCCAGCACTCAGTAGGCTGAGGCAAGAGTATCAATGTAAGAGACTGGAGAAATGGCTTAACAGTCAAGAGCACTTGCTGCTCACACAGAGGACCTAGGTTCAGTACCTCACAGATGGCAGCTCACCAACTGTCTAACTCCAGGAGTTCTGATGCTCTCTTCTAGCCTTTCTGGTCACCAACACACATATTCACACAGACACACATACATAATAACCTGAAAACAGGCTCGGAATCATTAATGACTAGGAAATGCAAGCCCTACAGAGGTTCCCCTCACCCCCATTAGCAAGCTAAAAGGGAGAAACAAGACCACAGCTGGATATGATGTAGAAAAAAACACTAGAGATGGAAACAGTCAGGAGCAGCAGAGAACAGTAGGACCTCAAGAATTAAGAAGGCATTGCCATAGGATCCAAAAATTCTACTTATGAGCATGTATTTTAAGAAATTGAAGCAGTAATGTCCTTGCCGAGATGTATGAAACCTTTGGCTCAAGCCTCAGCAATGAAGAAAACTATTGCAGGAAATCAAAACAGATATTTGTTCACCCACATTCTAGCTGCCTTATTTACTTAGCACAATAGCCAACAGTCAGAAGCAATAAGTGAATAGGTAAATATAACCTGGCATATGCAAGCAAATGCATGTTCTTTGAAATACATACATATGAAATATATATGCCTTTATGCATATGTATGCATGTCTATGTGCCTATGCATGTGTATGAACATGTGTGTGTGTGTGTGTGTGTGTACGTGAGTGCTTGTGTGATCTGACCTCAAAAGGAAAACAAAACATGATTTTGCTACAATGTGAAACTTGAGGATATTCTGCTAAGCAAAAAACCAGTCACAAGGGGCAAACACTGTATGACTTCACTTCTATGAAGAGCCAAGTTTATAAAGATAAAATGCAGTAGTGAGTGAATATGATTAATACACATTATATACATGTATGAAATGTGAAAGAACAAATGAAAAGTATTCACAAAAAGGGAAACAGGACCAGCAAGATGGCTAAGCAGATAAAGCCATGGCTGTACAAGCAGTTAGGCCTGAATCAATCCCAGAATCTCTCACGGTGGGAGAAAGTTAACGGAATAAATTTGTCCTGTGACAATGTGCCCAAACTTACTATCTATCCATCTATGTATCTATGTGTCACACACACACACACACACACCCTAATAATATAAGAAATAAGGGGGGAGGCACACAACTTTAATCCAGCACTTGGGAGGCAGAGGCAGATGGATCTCTGAGTTTTAGACCAGCCTGGTCTACAGAGTGAGTTCCAAGATACCCAGGGGCACACTGAGAAACCTTGCCTTGAAATACCAAAAGTAAATAAATAAATTTAGCAAAAACTTTAAAAGTAGATAGCAGATGTCAGGTATTATAAAAAAGAATTGGTGCTTAATTCTAAGACTTGAATCTGCTCACTCAGTTTTGCAAGCTAAGTTTTGGTGGATGACAGTGGTGGCTTCCCACTGTAAGTTTCTGGAAGATTTATTTTTGTTTATCTATCCATCCATCCATCCATCCATCTATTTATTATATATATTATGTGTGTGCCTAAGTGTATTATGTGTACTATGAACATGCAGGTACCACAGAACCCAACAGAAGAAATCAGATGCCCTAGAACTGGAGTTGCAAGTGGTTGTGAGCAGCCTGACATGTGCTAAGAAATGAACTTAGGTCCTCTGCAAGAGCAGTCAGTTCTCTTACTGAGCCATCTCTCCAGCCCCCAATATAATTCGTAATGTTACTGAACCATAGCCTTAAAAGAGTCATGATGGTAGTTTTCCGAGAGTATAATTTTGTAATCCAGGCTAGACTAGAACTCACAGCCCTTATACTGGTTAGTCCCTTTGTCAACTTGACACCAGCTACAGTTACCTAGGAAGAAGAATCTCAGTTGCAAAAAAAAAATGTCTGCATAAAATTGGCCTGTAGGCAAGCTTGTAGCACAGTTTCTTAATTAATGATTGGTGGGGAGAACACTCTGGGTAGGGCCAACTCTGGTCAGGTGGTCCTGTGATATGTAAGGAAGTAGACTGATCAAGTCATGGGCAGCAAGCTAATAAGCAACATTCTTCCATGGCCTCTGCATCAGTTCCTACTTCCAAGTCCCTCCCTTAACTTTCCTGGATGATGGACTGAAAATGGCCAGATTAAATACTTCCTTTCCTCTTCAAGTTTCAATCTCCTAAGAGTTGGGATTCCAGGAATAAGCTATCATACATACCATGCCAAGATTCAACATTTTTAAAAAGTTCTCTGGTTCTGAAGAGATGATTCAGAGGTTATGAGCACTTGCTGATCTTGCAGCAGATCCAGAGATGGTTCCCAGCACTCACATGGTGGCTCACAACCATCTGTAACTTCAGGATGAGGTCCTCTCTGACTTCCACAGACATTAGGTATGCATGTGGTGAATATATATTCATGAAGGCAAAACACTCAAACACAAAAATATTTTAAAACTCTTTGTAAAGTATCTCTATGCTGTGGCTATGGCCCAGAGGTAGAAAGCTTGTCTAACCCAGATGGAACCTTGACTTTAACCCCAAGTACCACACCATAAACAATTTCCTAGTAAGAATCACTTCTTTCCCCCTCCCCCCAACGATGGTGTGGAAGGTTTTTTTTTTCTTTTTTTTTTTTTTGTTTTTTTTTTTTTGTTTTTTTTTTGAGACAGGGTTTCTCTGTGTAGCCCTGGCTGTCCTGGAACTCACTCTGTAGACCAGGCTGGCCTCGAACTCAGAAATCCACCTGCCTCTGCCTCCCGAGTGCTGAGATTAAAGGCGTGCGCCACCACGCCCCACTCAGGTGGAAGTTTTTTAATTTTATATATTGCCCAGCTTGCAAGCACATGCCTTTACTCTTAGCATGCAAGAGGCAGAGATGGGAGGATGTCTGTGAGTTTAAAGCCAGCCAGGTCTACCTAGCAAATGTCAGGCCAGCAAGAGCAATAGAAACAAGAAAAGATGCCCCCTTGGGGGGAGGGGGGAGGAGAGAAGGGAGGGAGGGTAAAATAAGGCATGACACAGCACACATGTGCCACAGCACACAGGTGACACAGCACACATGTGCCACAGCACACATGTGACACAGCACACATGTGACACAGCACACAGGTGCCACAGCACACATGTGGCAGTCGGGGGACAACTTTGAGGTCCTCTCTTCTCAAGTCAAGGCCTTTCACTGTGTCATTGATGCCCATGTAGAAAAAGTTCAAGTCACATTTTTAAAAATCTGTTGACAATTGCATCCATGTATGGAACACTGTGACCATATTCATCTCAATTCTCTCCTCCTGGGTACTAGACTCAGGCCTCAAGCTTGCTGGCCAGTAAGCCACATCATTAGGCCCAGAAAACCATCTCTTCTCCTCTTCCTTCTCTTCTCCCACTTTTTCTTTTTTCCTGTTTATAGTGAGACAGAGTCTCATGGATGTAGCCCAAGCTGGCTTCACGCTTGTGCTGCTCCTCTTGGCCTGGCCTCCAAACTGCTCAATTACAGGTATGAGCTATGTTACAGGCACAAGTCTCCTCCTCCTTGATTTAACAGTGGCAAAACCTAGGAGAGATCAATGCTACCGATGTTTCCCTAAGTGGATATGAAGCGAAATTGCATCCTAAATACTATGTTTGTACCCACGAGTTGGTGCCGTTCTTAGCCGGGGTCCCAGAAACTTCTTTTTGCAGAAGATGACAATTAATGCAGAATCTGATAACTGGTAAAAAGTGATCTAGATATAGAACTGTTGAGTGCTCAGTCCCAAATCAGACATCTATGGATCTCATCTCCTCCAAGGCTCAGAGAACAACGTAGAAGAGATGTTGGGATGATTGTTAAGAGTCAGAAGATGAAGGTGAGGGTGTCAAACCCTCTGGATAGGACACGGCTGTGGTAAACACGAACGTGTGTTCTTGTAGTACACACACACACACACACACACACACACGCACACAGTAACATGTATACTGGGTCTCACTATGTGGCCCTGACTAGCCTCAAACCTGTGATCCTCCTGCCTCAGCCTCTCAATTGAAATTCTTTTTTTGGGGGGTGGCGGGGTGGAAATTTGACACAGGGTCACATATTGCACCCCAGGCCTAGAACTCACTCATCCTCCTGCCTTGGGGTCTTGATGAATGGAGACTAATTCCAAATGTGCCAGTTTTCAATGGGATTTTTCAGTTTACATACATACTGGGCTTTTTTTCTGTAAAGATGCTGGAGCATCCAGCTACGTTTTCAACTCTGTGAGCAGCCTCACCCAATTGCCTGGCTGGCACATAGTCACTACCAGTCACTGTATATCTAAGCCGTATTATATATAAGCTGTATATAAGCTGTCAAGACATAGAGTCTATACAGACAGACTGGCGGACTATCTCCCTCCTCCACCTGATGTTGAGGCACCAGGGCAATGGGATGAGCAGACTCAAGCCTCCCCTGTGGTTGCTTTGGAAGCTCACATTCTCACGAAGGCCACATAACCAGCCCAACCTGTGAAACAGCTTGCAGTCCACATTCCCAACTGCCTACACCAGCTTTCTGCCCAGAGCTCTATGGCAGATTTGTCTTCAGCACCAACAGCCCCCTTTCAACCACCCTAGCCCTGCATGCATCCCATGGCCCTTCTCCAACTTGTAAGGCTCAGAGACATTTTGACTCAATGCCCTCTGCATCTCAGCCTTACACCTTCTGCAGGTTTGCTGCCAAGGACTCCTTCCTGCCATCATGGTTGGAAGGACGCTTCCTCCTGTCTCCCTACACACCCCCACTCTCAAACCTTTCCACTGACAAACACAAAAAATAAAATTGTAATAAAAAAGAGAAAGGAAAATCTTGCTCTACTCAAAAATCTCTAATTGTTTTGAGGAAAGAAGAAAAACCAATAAAAGCCACTATCAGACAATGAGGACAGATGGAACACAAACAATAGTACCAGAGTGGAGGAAGAGAGTGTAAAAGCAAAGGTTTCTCTCATTTCAACTCTGTTGGGTTTTCTCTCTCTTTCTTTCTTTCTTTTTACTTTTCTCCCTTGTGGTAAAATCCATAAAAATGTAATTGAAAGTAAAAACCTAAACCCTTCAGAATGGCCCTTCTAACTGTGTAGAAGTTCACTGAGACTCACAGAGCTCGAGACTTGGCAGGCGTTTGAGTAGCTACCGTGAGTGATCCAGCTGTGTGATGTTTCTGTGAGTTCATTATAAAAGTGATTTTCTTTTGAGACAGGGTCTCACTATATAACCTGGCTGGCCTAGAATTGGTTATATAAGCCAGGTTGGCCTTGAACTCACAGAGATCTGTCTGCTGCCTTCCAATTTGAGGGATTAAAGGCATGAGCTACCATGCCCAGCACAGTAAGAGGGATTTTTTTAAAAATCCCTATTAGGGGCAGGAGAGATGGCTGAGAGGTTCAGAGCACTTGTTCTTACAGAGGACAGAGGTTCAATTCACAGCACCCATGTGGCAATCACAACCATCTATAACTCCAGTCCCAAGAGATCCCATACTCTCTTCTGTCCTCCATGATCACTAGGCATGCATATGATATGATACAGAAAAACATGCAAGCAAAACACCCATATAAATAAAAGGGTTTTTTATTCTTTTTAGTCTTGCTTAACCACCAAGGAGAACATTTAATTCTTTTCAAGACAGCTATGGTCTAAATCATCTTGTTTTCCAAACAACCCATAGGAAGGCCCCGTAAATAATTCATTAATAGAGAAGGGAATGGCTGGCCTGAGTTTACATAGTTGGCTAAGAGCAAGGGGCCAAAACCAATACCAGAACTCAGCTCTGGCACTTGAAAGTATCATGTAACACCTCCTCCTTAAAGTGCAGGGACACAGAAATCGGTGGGGTGGCATATGGCCTGTAGTGCATCATCAGCAGGGCCAAGAGTTCAAGGTCATCCTGGCTACTCAGGCTGTTGGAAGCCAGGTGAGGTTACAAGAGACCCTGTCTCAATTTGCCCCTCCAAAAGAAAGTGACTATTGATGAATGCTGCCACATGTTTGAATCTCAAAAACACTGCTGAACTAAAGTAAAAGTGTATTGTGCAATACTGTATTCTGGTGATGGCGGCAGTACTACATATGGAAGCCAGGGTCATTTCACCTCTTAAGCTACATCTCTGGCTCTGTTTACTGTTTTTCTTTGAAACCAGAACTAAATTGTGCCAAGGCTGGCCTTATATTCATTCTGTAACCCCATTCTTACCCTCCTTTGCTCTCAATGGAGCAGCTAGAGTAAGACAGCCTAGACCACCAAAGGACAAAGAGTCAGTTCAGAAGCAGTTTCTTGGGGTGGTGTGGGGCTGGAAGGAAAAGAGCAGAAAGAGAGAGGACTCCAGAATGTTCTTTTCTTGCCAGGGCATGGTGAGGCACAGCTGTAATTCTGGCACTTGCAAGGCTGAGGCAGGAGGAATGCCACAAGTTCGAGTATGAACTACACAAGTAGCATCCTGTCTCAGGCTTGGAATCGAGCTTGCTCGGAATGTTTAAGGCCATAGGTTCAATCCCTCAGCATGCTCACTCCTCACTGAACAACAACAAAAAATGTCTCTGCACAGTCCTTGCTGGGTAGGACAAGAAGGGATTCCCCAGGCACTATCATTAACTTCTCTGTTTTCCTTCTGTGTGGTACTTACCACGTTCTGTTATTTTCTTTTTTACCATCTGCTTCTGCTACCAGAAAGCAAGCTCTACAAGAACAAGGACCCATCTGTCACTACACCCCCACAGCGTCTACATCAATGCCTGGCAGCCTGAGTAACAACGTTGACTGAATGGAAAAGCTGTCACTATCTACAATGCACAGCTAAGAAGCCCAAGTCTGGGAATGGGGAGAAGCCCTCCCCCATCCCCAACCTTAACCCCCAACACCCACCCCCAAGGGCACAGATAGAAAGTACCATGTGAGAATTTGAACCCAGGTCTGAGGTCTAGCCCCCCTAAGGTTTGGGTCTTCTCACTTTGCTTGCTTTCAGGCAGTTCAGAACACTGTCTTCTACATCTCACGATGGTTCTCTCTGAAGTGACTTTAAATTTGATCTTCCACTTTAATTCTTCTCTTCCTCCATTATTGTCTCTCTAGCAAGAGGCTCCTGTGGCTTTCGCCTTCTTTTACACATGTAGCAAAGCTGGGCCAGGGCACTGTTCTGATGCAAGAAGAGTCAGGTAGTCATTCCTACAGGGACGAGCAATCCTGGGTTGCATGACTCACTTGTTATTTCAAAATATGCTGACCTTGGTTTCCTTGGCATTCTGCCAGCCCATTTCAACACCAGCTTGTTACAGCAGATGCAAATAAGCACTGCCACCATTCATCACTGAAACAGTCACTGACATTCCTTGATCGAGCCATCTTGGAATCACCTGCACAGCAAGGGGGGAGGGGGTTCCAAATGCTGCACCAAGGCACATAAAGGGGATTGGGACCTGTGGTCAACATGGAATTTAGTACCCGGACCCAACCCTGAGGCAACCAAAGAGATAAGGCTATGCCTCCATCAGAGATTGGGTGATAATCATTCCAAGGGCATAGCGCACTTTTTTCCAAAATCAATATATTCATGATTTAGAAATGATAAAGCTGTGCATTGTGGTCATGCCAGAACTCACGGACGTGGAGTCAGGAGGATGAGAAGCTCAAAGTCAACACTGGCCTCATAGAAAGTCTGAGCCATCCCTGGATTCACACGTGACCTTGCCTCAAAAAGTGAAGGGAGGGGGAAGGCAGAGGGAAGAAAGAAAAGGGGTGAGGGATGATAGAATAGCTGACTCCTAAACAAACCTACTCCCACTTTAAAAGAGCAGTGTACACAAAAATATATAAGCAAGAGCTATGCAATGTAGCTCTATACATAACTGATGTCACTTCTATTTCATTAATATAATAGACTTTTAAACTTTCTGGAAAGCCATTTTTTGTATTGTATAGGTTTATTTTGGTTGGTTGTTTGGTTGACTTTTTGAAACCGGCTTTCCCTATGTAGTTCTGACTGGCCTGGAACTCTCAGAGATCCTGGAAGATCCTGCCCCTGTCTCTTAAGTGCTGAGATTAAAGGCATGTACCATCATGCCTTTCAAAACAGTTATAAGGTCTTTATGAAAATACAATTCTAATATATAAACAAGGACACAATATTTATAGAAATTTATCTTTTTGATGCTGTTGATTTTGGCTTTTTGACATAAACTCTTCTTTTGCAGCCTAGGCTTGCCTCAAACCTGAGATCCTTCTGCCTCAGCCTGGATTGGATTCTAGGGCTGTGGTACCTTGCCTGGTAGAAACATACAATATTTGTTCTGAGAAGAATGAAAAGGTAGTCTGTCTTCTCTTTGCCTGGTCCTGTAGCAGAAATCCAAGGAATGAGAAAAGCATTGTTTGTTATTGACTCTACCCTGTGGCCAGATGACAGAGCAGAAAGAGTGAATTTGAGGCCAACAGAAGCTGCAAAGAAGATCCTGTTCTCAGTAACAACCAACAACAAAAACCTGGAAACATGGCATTAGTCTGTGATGCCAGCATTGAAGAAGCAGCCTCAACTAAATAATGAAACCCTATTTGAACAGAAAGAAAAGCCAGCCATGAGCAAAGAGAATCACACTAGGAGATGCCTCAGCCCCAGCTGCCAGGTCTTTTGCTTTAGACCCACAGCTACAAAGCCTCTTAGAGCCTCAGCTGTTTTGTTTGTTTGTTTGTTTGTTTTGTTTGGGTTTGGTTGTGTTTTGGGGGGTTGGTGTTTGTTTTGTTTGGGTTTGGCTGTGTTTTGGGGGTTGTTTGTTTGTTTGTTTGTTTTGTCTAACACAGAGTCTCACTCTGCAATCTAGAATGGCCTGGACCTCACTATGTAGCCTAGGTTGGCCTCAAACTTTGTGCAATCCCCTGCCTCAGATCTGGGTTGTCAGGAGTATAGGTGTAAGCCACCTATTAATGGCTATCTGCCCCAACTTTAAAAATGTTTTCTTGTTAGGCATGTTGGTACACACCTTTAATCCAAACATTCGAGAGGCAAAGGCAGGTGGATCTATGTGTGTTCAAAGACAGTCTGGTCTACAAAGCAAGTTCCAGGGCAGCCAGGACTATTATACAGAAAAACTCTGTCTTGAACATACACCCCAAAAAGTTCTTTCTTCTAGTCTCACAAAGCCTCTGAATATAAAATTATTTTACTCCATAGCTATTTTTTGCGTGCCTAGTATGTATGTCTTTGTGCTATGAGAAATAAGTCCAAGCCCCTGCTTCGCGGGACTTAGAACATGGGCAGGAAATGGTTTCTAAACTTTTGATATCTAGGGGTGTAGTTGAGGAGAGCTGTTCCTTACCCTTCCAGATGTCTGGTTCTACCCTCCACATAGCAATATGTAAATAATTGGATTATATGTAACAAACATATAGAATCCATACACAATGATTCCCATCGAAAGGTAAGTATAGCAAATGAATGAAAGGGGGAATTAAGATTTTAAAGCATGCTCCTATGTTAGATAGGCAGGCAGGGGACAGTGAGAAGCATGCTCCTATGTTAGATAGGCAGGCAGGGGACAGGAGTCAAACACTTCTGAGGCGAGGCGTTGGAATTTGAGAACATATGTGAAGGAAGTTTGAGAGAAAGATACAGAGATAAACACAGGAAAGAGCAGAAGTATAGCTCGGTGGCAAAACACGTGCCTAGTGTGCACCAGACCCCATTCCCACTCCATTCCATTCCCAGCCCAGGAAACAAAAGGCAAGGGGGTTATGCGAGTATGCTTCTTTGTGTGCAAAGACAGAGATAACCCAGGGAAAACTTGATGTCAGAGATGAACGCAACTCAAAGCATAGCGGATCCATGATCACATGTATGGCTCAGTGGATAAAGGTGTCTGCTGATGGGTCTGAGCTTGATCCACAGGCTACACACACACACACACACAGTAGAGGGGAAGCGGTGCTCCAGGTTTCTCTCTGACCTCCACATGCAAGCTGTGGTATGGGCACACAACACGAGTGCACACACAAAAGTAAATTAAAAATATGCAATTAAAGAAGTAGAAGCCAGTTAAATTAGACTCTGTCTTGGGGGGGGAGGGGAATGGTCCACAGAGTTAATAACAGTAATGAATAACAGTAATAGCAGTAAAAGCCAGAACTGTACAGACAGTAAGTCAGTCCAGAACTGACAATCACTCTTGGTGTCCGGCTACAAAGAGATAGTCACATGACTCCACTCAGGAAGCCCATCTTAACACAATCTTAATTTTCCATTATGGAAATGCTGTGAGAAGCTGTTGAGTAATCCCACTTCTCTGCTATTCCAGAGGAGACAGTGGCATCCAGGAGCTTGGCATCAGCTAAGGAGAATGTACAAATGAATGCTCTCTTTCCAGAATCTGCAGCCAGTATGCCAACATCACAGAGGTGCTGTTGCCCCCCTAGCTTTCTGTTCGGGAGTCTGGCAGCCGTTCCAGAAAGCTGCCATCCTCCCAACCCCTCCAGTTCTACACAGCCCCTGGAAGACAATGGGTAACAACTCTATTCATCTTCCAGAACGACGGCTTGGGGGCAGCAGAACTTCATATGATAGTTACCATTTCAGGACTCACCACAACCAACACCAAGAACAAGGAACCATGGCACCAGACAGAAGGACGTCTACAGCTGGCATTCCACTAATTGTGACATCATCTCTCTTACCGACAGCCTATCAGCTGTCTCCCAGCATTCCATTCCCACATCCCAGCCCACAAGATTGTGGTTAGGCACGTTAATTTCATGTCCATACTCCTGCCTCACAAGGCCTTCTCAGTACATCTGAATGTCAAATTTCCATCTGTTCTTACAAAACCCAAATTAAATTCCAGTCTAGGAGCCTAAAGGGTGAGGGGTAACTGAAACCTGTCATCCCAGCACCTACTGGGTTGAGACAGGATTGTGAATCCCAGGTGAGTTTTAGGCTTTATAACAAAACCGAACCTCAAAAGACCAAACAACTAAATAAAAATAAGTTTTAAAAAAATGAAATCAGTTCTCTGACATTTTCCATATCCATTGACTTTCATTTAGAAAATGACTAGCAAATTTTTTAAAAAAAAAAAACACCGTAAAAGCAAGTGTTATAGCTGGGTGATGGTGTCCCAACCCTTTAACCTTTAATCCCAGCCCTCAAGAGGCAAAGGAAGGAGGATCTCAATGAGTTAGAGGCCAGCTTGGCCTCAAACAAGCAAGCAAACAAAGAATGTGCTGTAATAAAGTACTGATGTACACGGCTCAGCAGTCAGAACGCTCAGTGCTTTAAAGAGGACCCAAATTTGGATGCTAGCATCTATATGGAGTCTCACAATCCCAACAGCTCCAGGGGACCTGCTCCCTCTTCAGGCTTCACATACTTCATGAAAAAACACACGTATGAAATAAAACACATCTTAAAAAATAAAATACTGCGACACATGACAACCTGGCTGCATTCACAAGCACAATGTATGGTTCCTTTATGTGTGTGTGAGAGAGAGGCAGAATCTTATGCATCCTAGGCTCATCTCAAACTAATGGAAGATGACCTTGAACTCCTGAGACTTCCTCCTTCACCTGCGGAGTGCTAGGATTATAAGCAAAAGCCCACATGATCTTGAGGTACTAGGACCCCATGCACATGATAGGCAAGCAATCTAACAATTGAGGTACATCCCAGCCCTGACATGATCCCATTTTATGGGAATTTAGAAACAGCAAGGATAATCTCAGGTAATGGTAACTGAGTCACAACGAGGTTGACCAGAGTGGGAAGAGGGTTTGGAAACTGCTGAGGGCTTGGAAAGATAATCCAGCTTTCTCTGAGGACAAATGCAACTGTCCTCTTAAGTCAATAGTATGACTTCAGTGTAGTGTATGACTGTAATCAGAAACAATAGGACAGTTGGACTTCACAGTGAGGTCCTGTCTTTTGCAAAGGAGGAAGTAGGAATAGCTCAGCAGTTGAGAGTTTCCTGTTGTTTCAAGGGACTGACTGGAGTTTGGTTCTTAGCACCTAACTTAGGCAGATCACAGTTCCAGGGAATTCAGTGCTCTCTTCTGGCCTCCAAGAGTATCACATATTTGTGGCATACATACAATAAATACACCTTTAAAAGAGAAAAAAAATTTAATTATTTTATTTATATGAGTACACTGTAGCTGTCCTCAGACACACCAGAAGAGGATACCGGATCCCATTACAGATGGTTATGAACCACCATGTGGTTCCTGGGAATTGAACTTAGGACCTCCGGAAGAACAGTCAGTGCTCTTCACCACTCAGTCATCTCTCCGGCCCCAAAAGAGAAAGTTTTAAAAAAAAAGACGGAGTACTACCTCAGTAGTAGTGCTTGCCTATGATTAACAAGACCCTGGGTTCAGGTCACAGCACAATACACACAAAAGAATCTTTGGACAACTAACCTATAATTTGAACATAATGTTTGTTTTGTTTGTTTGTTTTATTTTTCTCTGGGTAGCCCTGGCATTCCTGGAACTTACTTTGTAGACCAGGCTGGCCTCAAACTCAAGAAATTCTCCTGCCTATTACTCCTGAGTGCTGAAACTAAAGACATGTGCCACCACCTCCTGGCTTGAATACAATATTGTATTATGCATAATAAATTTTAAAAGTTTTGTTTGTTTAGAGACTGTGTCTCACTATGTTACTCTGACTGGCCTGGAACTCTTTGTATAGACCAGGCTGGCCTTAAACTCACAGAAAACTTCTGGTCTCTGCCTCTTAAATGCTGGGATTAAAGGTGTGTGCTACCATGTCTGACCCTTTTCTCTTTTCTATAATCCTATAATTCAAGGATTTTGGAGGCAAAATAAGGGAGATTAGGAGTTCAAGATCACTTTCAACTACATACTGAGGCCAAACTGGGCAACATGAGATGGGGGGGAGGGGAGCTTTAGGCTTTATGCTGAAACACACCACGGTGTACTCGGCAGTGCTAGAAACTGCTTAGGGTCCTGGGGCCTCCAAATTAAATAGTCAATTCCTTACCCTCCTGACAAGTTGGCAGCTTCTAAATAAAGCCATCTATCAATAGTCTTGTCTACCTGTCAGTTTTAATGCCCTCAGGACTGTACACATGTTCACCCTAGCCTAATAATAAAAAATACTGATATTTTTATAGTCTGTGCAGGATCCACAGCATGGAAAAGCCTTTGGCCACACCTCTTCAGATAGTTCAGGTGAGACCAGGGTACCTAGAAGGATGAAATCTTCCCCAGAACCTTTAGAGGAGCAGGGACCCTCTTCACCTTGAAAAGGGTCTATGAGACGAGGTGAACTAATGCCCAGGAAAGAGATCATGTGTAAGCATCAACTTTCCAGAGCAGTCAAGCAGGAGGAGTCTCTGAACTCTCTGGGTATCCACTCTCTACCAGCAAGTGACTTCCTGGCCATCTTCTCACCCAAGGTGATCAAATAAAGATATCACCTTGGGCCATATACTGACATCAGGGAACACATTGTTTTGTTTGATTTCTGTAGGTTGCTTGCTTGTTTGTTCGTTTGTTTGTTTGAGGTAATGACTCTGGCTGGCCAGTGACTATGTTATTGTGGCTCAAGATGGCTCTGAATGAAGAGTTCCCTCTGCCTTAACTTCCTGAGTTCTTAGATTACGGGTAAACGCCATTATACTTGGCTGCCAGACACCTTTAAAAATAAAATAAGAGACTATGAGAAACTTTTCTTTTCTATCCAAAGTAATTAGTTTTAAGGGCCCCTCATTTCCAGAATCTCCCTCTTCCCCCTTTTTGCCAATTGCTAAGAGTCAGATTGTTAAGTCAAGATCCCACCACGGGGATGAGATAGTCACCCATAGTCACCCATGCAACAAGGATTAAAGGCAGACACCATCTTTTGTGTGTGTGTGTGTGTGTGTGTGTGTGTGTGTGTGTGTTTGAGACAGAGTTTCTCTGTATAGCTCTGGCTGTCCTGGAACTCACTCTGTAGTTCCAGAGGCCTCGAACTCAAAAATCCGCCCATAAAGGCTGACAGACGCCATCTTAACTGACTCTACACTAGCCCAATTCGGATTCTGGTACACCAGTTGTGCAACCTGTTGTGCAAAGAAAACTGCCTTGTAAAATTACTTTCACTTTGTTCCTTTGTAAAACCCAGAGATTATTCTTTTCCCACAAGACTCAGCAGAAAAGTGTGTATGAGTTCTAGCCCAGAACCCATGTAAAGGTGAAGAACTAACTCCACCCCTGAGCTCAGAATGTGCACACACACACACACACATACACACACACATACATACACACACACAATAAAACACATACAACAATATAGTAATAATGATGATAACAATAATAAATGTAAATTTAATAAATTTACATATAAATGTAAAAACTAAATTTAAAGGAAATAACTGTCAGTCTAGACTAGGTAGCAAAAACCAATCTTGGAAAACATAAAACAGGCTGGACCTGGTGGCACACACCTTTAATCCCAGCACCAAAGATGCAGAGGTAAAAGAATTTCTGTGAGTTCAAGGCCATCACACTCTACATAGTAAATTGCAGGACAGACAGGGCTATGTAAAGAGAGATCCTTTCTCAAAACAAGGACAAAAAAACAAACAAAAACAAGATAAAAGCCTCCTCCCCCTCCTTGGGAGATGAATAAATAAATAAGAATTATAGTTAGCCCTGGGATCTTTCATTTAAGAAAGAGGTCCGTCCCAACTACCAGTCTATCTCACACATGGTGTGTCACATCATCGTAGGACACAGGGTGAAGTGGTTGTATTGCAGTTGGTGGAGTGCTTACGTAGGATGCATGAGGTTCAGTGTTTAACCAACAGCACTACCTAAAACCAGGTGTAGTGGTCCTAACAATTCTGAAGTAGCTTCAAGAAAGTCAAGAACTCAAAGCCACCCTCAACTGCTTACTAACTTTGAAGCCATTACATGAGAATCTACCTCAAAATGAAATCAAAAGGAAATGGTGTCATGTGTCTGTAATCCCAGCCCTGGAAAAAGACAGGTAGGCAAGTCCCTAGGAGTTACACGCCAACCATGGCTACATAATGTCTCTCTCAAAACCAAAAACTGTGGGCAGTGGTGGCACATGCCTTTAATCCCAGCATTTGGGAAGAGCAGAGGCAGACAGATCTCTGTGAGAGTAGGCCAGCCTGGTCTACAGAGTGAGTTCCAGAACAGCCGGGGCTACAGAGAAACCTTGTGTCTTAGTCAGGGTTTCTATTCCTGCACAAAACATCATGACTGAGAAGCAAGTAGGGGAGGAAAGGGTTTATTCAGCTTACACTTCCACTTTGCTGTTCATCACCACAGGAAGTCAGGAACTAAGCAGGTCAGGAAGCAGAAGCTGATGCAGAGGCCATGGAGGGATGTTACTTAAGGGCTTGCTTCCCCTGGCTTGCTCAGCTTGCTTTCTTAGAGAACCCAGGACTACCAGCCCAGGGATGGCACCACCCACAAGGGGCCCTCCCCCTTTGATCACTAATTGAGAAAATGCCTTAAGATGGATCTCGTGGAGGCATTTCTTCACCTAAAGCTCCTTTCTCTGTGATAACTCCAGTTTGTGTCATGTTGACACACAAAACCAGCCAGTACAATTGACCACTTGTCAACTTGACACACAAACACATCACTATTAAGCCTCAACCCTTACTTTCTTATTCATCCCCAAGATCTAAATAATTTTAAAAGTCCCACAGTCTTTACATATTAAAGGTTCGATCCCTTTAAAATATCCAATATCTTTTAAAATTCAAAGTCTTTTAAAAATTCAAAGTCTCTTAACTGTGAGCTCCACTAAAATACCTTCTTACTTCAAGAAGAAAAAATATCAGCGCACAGTCAATCAAAAGCAAAATCAAACTCCAACCATCCAATGTCTGAGATCCACTCACGATCTTCTAGGCTCCTCCAAGGGCTTCTCCAGCTCTGCCCTTTGTAGCACACTCCTTGTCTTCTAGGCCCCTGCTGCCTGTACCCCACTGCCGCTGCTGTTCTTGCTGGCCATCTCACAGTGTTGGCATCTCCAAAACACTGCTGTCTTCCACTGCAACTAGGCTTCACCAATAGCCTCTCATAAACTCTCTTCATGGTGCCAAGACTCAAGTCCTTTGCATGGCACCTTCAGTCCTTGGCCATCAATTGCAACTGAAGCTGCACCTTCACCAATGGCCTTCCATGGCCTCTCACAGTGCCCAGCCTCAGCTGCTCTTCATGACTCCTTCATGCCTTCAAAACCAGTACCACCTGGATGAGTCTTACACATTACCAAGTTCAGCTGCAGCACAAGGTACAACCTTGGCTATCTCTGGAACACAGACTCTTTGTGCTCTTAGAAAACACTTCCCAGATTTTATCTGTATGATGCTGGTCTCTTTGTAATCACCATTAATTTCTTAGCTCCAGCTAACCAGCATCAACAGTCCCAGTAATCCAAAGGTTTCGATTTAGTAGTTTTGGTATCTTGTTAATCACAGCTGGTTCTTCAGCCCCAGCTAACCAATGGAATCTTCACAATCAAAACAGCAACAGCCCTGATAAGAGTCTTTAATCAGCTGGGCAATGGTGGTGCATGCCTTTAATCCCAGCACTTGGGAGGCAGAGGCAGGTGGATTTCTGAGTTCCAGGCCAGCCTGGTCTACAGAGTGAGTTCCAGGACAGCCAGGGCTACACAGAGAAACCCTGTTTCGAAAAACCAAAAAAAAAAAAAAAAAAAAGTCTTTAATCTTTCCTCTGAAATTTCACAAGCCAGGCCTCCATCTTCTGCACTGTTCTCAACATTATCTTCCAAGCTCCTACAGAACATCCCACAGACCTCTTAACATCCCAATGGCTCTTCTAGCTCAAAGTTCCAAAGTCCTTCCACAGTCCTCCCCAAAACATGGTTAGGTTGTCACAGGAATACCCCAGTCCTGGTACCAATTTGTCTTAGTCAGGGTTTCTATTCTTGCACAAAACATCATGACTGAGAAGCCAGTTGGGGAGGAAAGAGTTTATGCCATTGAGAAAATGCCTTACAGCTGGATCTCATGTAGGCATTTTTCTCACCTGAAACTCTTTTCTGTGATAACTCCAGCTTGTGTCAAGTTGACACACAAAACCAGCCAGTACACCATGTCTCAGAAAACAAACAAACAAAAACAAAACAACAGCAAAACCTCCAAAACTATCACAAATTATTGTTTGCAACTACACTCGTCCTACATCCAAACGGGCTGCAGAAGATCTTGTTCTGTTTTGCTCTGTAAAACTATAAACTTTCTCAGGAGTATATCACTACAAATTAATCTGATGTTTTTATAAGCTTGAAAATGTCTGAGAAAACACAAAAAGTTTTTTTTCTTTCCAACTTTTTGTTCTGAACCTGCCAAATAGCACTAGGTCTGCATGCCAGGTTCTGACACTTACCAGCCTTTGGAAGTGTTACCACCTTCAAAATGGATGCTGTACACTTTACAGCAGAGAACAAATCTTTTAAACTAGGCTTGGCAGGAGGCAGAGGCAGAAGGATCGAAAGACATTTGAGCTGGCAAGGGCCAAGGCCAGGATACCAGAGTAGAAAGGTCTTGCTTTGGTTTTCCATTTGTGTGTGTGTTTTTGAGATAGGGTCTCTGGTAGCCCCAATAACCTCACACTCGGTATGTAACCGAAGCGGGCCTGGAACTCTTTATCTTCCTGCCGCTACCTCCTAAAAGCAGAGATTACAGGTGTAGGGCCACCAAACACAGCTGACTCATCTATTAAACAGCATTTTATCTACCTCCATCCTTGTGTTGTATCTTATTGTAACAACTTTGCCAATTTGACAAATTTCCAAAAGTATACTTTTAATTTGGTTCCACTTTGTAAACCAGCAATGACTCAGACTCACTGTGCACATCCTCTTACCTGCTTGAGTTACAGGGAATAAAGCTGCTTTAAAATGTGTCTGCAGGGCTGGGAGATAGCTCAGCGAGTAAGATGCTTGCTGGGCAGGCATGAAGACCTACATTCAAATCCTAGGTACCTACGTGAAAGCAAGGCCTGTGGGTGGTAGAGACAGGCTCACAGAGGCTTGCTGGCTGACAGCTTAGCTCCAGATTCAGTGAGAATCCCTGTCTCAAGGAAAAAAGGGCAAGGCATGAAAGAAACACACAGGATGTTCTTCTCTGCTTGTACAAGTGTACATGTGTACAAGCAACACACACACACACACACACACACACACACACTATAGAAAGAATAGTGTACTACACCACTGCTGAGCAGTGGTGATGCACACCTTTAATCCCAGCCCTCAGAGGGGAGGTGCCCAGAGACAGAATCTCAGAGTTCTAGGCCAACCTAGTCTACAGAGTAAGCTCCAGACAGGGCTATGGCTACACAGAGAAACCTTGTCTTGAAAACAAAAGAGACCCTGTCTCGAAAAACAAACAAAAAAAAAAAAGAAAGAAAGACAACATGAGAGAGAGAGAGAAAACAGTGAACTGTTCGTACTTAAATACACCTATGATTTACAAAGGAAAGTTTTCAGATTCCTAGTGTTATTCAAATTAACACTAAAGGAACTATTTTTTGCATCCTGCTAAGGTGTTTGAGACTTTTGAATATGATGTTTCTCCAAAGCAGAATTTTCAGCTCTTGCCTCCTGAACAGATAATTCTTTATTGCGGAGTGCTGTTCCCTGCTCTCTATCTGGTAAGGGTTCCGGCATTCCCTCCTCCCAGAGGCCATAACAGAAAATGCTTCCGCTTCAAGACCCAGCCATATGTCCCCAGGAAGAGACACTAAATGGCCCCCAGAAATTGGGGGGGGGGGGGAGTTGATACTTTAAATAGACAGTTGCCACTGGGTGTTGGGGAGGAGACCTGAGTCCCAGTGCAGGGAGGTGGAATTAGGTCAGGAATGCAGAGCCAATGAAATACATGAGACCAAACTCAAAAAGCCAAAAGACTAATCAATACAAGTAAGCATGCATGCACAAACGCGCAAGGGCACGCGCGCACACACACACACACACACACACACACACACACACACAATCATTGCTCTCTCTGAAGCTACAAGGTTTGCTTAGGTGTGACCCACTCACCAGCCTCAGCCACAGGAAGACACATTTCCTCCTATGAGGACACATCCCTTTCTATCCCACAGTTAGTGTTACTTTATAATTATTTTTTAATTTGTACTCATGTGTGAGAGTGTGCAGATGCCTGTGGGGGCCGAAAGAGTGCAGCATCAGATACTGGAGCTGGAGTTACCGGCCAGTTGTGAGACACTCTGCTTGGGTGGTATGAGCCATACTCATGTGTTTTGGAGCTCAGAACCACTGAGCCATCTCCTCAACCACCATTACCACCACCACCATCGGCGGCGGCGGCGGCGGCGGCGGCGGCGGCGGCGGCGGCACACGTATGTGCATGATGGAGGCGGAGACATATGCCATAGCACACATCTGGACTTAGTTCTCTTCTTCCACCTTTTGGTGGGTCTCAGAATCAAATTCCCACACCTCCCTTCATTTGTAAATGACACACTCCTGCAAGAAGGGTCAAAAAAGGCCAGTAGGGTCAAGATGGCTCAGTAGAGAAAAATGTTTTCTGAACAAGGCTAAAAGTAGGAGAAGACTAGCTCCACAAAGTTGTTTTCTGACCTCCATAGGAGTATACGTGTACACACACACACACGAGCTCTCACATGAGCACGCGAGCACACACATGCACATGCACATGCACACACACTTGCGCGCGCACACAGTGGTAGCTTTTGTCTTATAGTAGGTGTATTATATTTAATTAAAAGAGCTACATTCATTTGAGCTCTCTTCTTTAATTATTTCGTTTGGTTTGTTTGAGGTAGGTCCCATGTGGCTCAGGCTCGCCTTGAAATCACTACGAAGATCAGGCTGATCTCAAATTTATGATACTCTTCCTATGCCTAACCTCTAGAGTGCTGTTAATTACAAAGACACACACACATTCTTTCATTGCATAAAAAAAAAATCTCAACAACATCTGTACCTATAAATGCTCTATAAAAAAATTAAAATAAAAAAGAAAGGCTCCTTCATAAAGTTGAGATGCAGCCAAGCTGAGAGCCCGCAGTGACTAAAGTGGGTCATTGGCTCCATCTTCTCATCTCCACTTCATTCAGTCTGTCAATAACCTCATCACAGAATCCAGTCAGTTATTCTAAACATAGTAGAAAATGATACTGTGAGGTAGGCCTATAATTTCAGCACTTCTCAAACTGAGACTGTGGGATCTTGAGCTCCTAATCAGCCTAGATTAAAATAAATTAGTAAATAAGGCCTGGTAAGGTGGTACACACCCTTAATCCCAGTGCTCAGGAGGCAAAGGGGGGAGAATCTTTGTAACTTAAATCCAACCTGGTTTACATATGGAGCTCCAGGTTAGTCAGGACTACAGAGAGAGCCCCATCAGAGTAAATAATTAAATTACACAGTGTGAGACCAAAGCAGGAAAAGATACCTTGCAGGTTAAGAGTTCTGTTTGCAGTTAAAAATATGTTTCTATTTGTCCTATGTTTGACCCATCTACACTGGCTATGCTAAACACATCAGGATGTATGCTTGCCCCTGACTGGATATAGGATAGAGGTGTGAAGGTAGAAGTATGTCAGGATGTATGCTTCCCCCTGACTGGACCTGGTAGGAAATGTGAATTGTGGGGATTGCCTTTCTAAGCCCTTGCAAGAAAAAGATGACTCATGGCCATTTTCTTGGGAACCAACCGGGGTATGGACCTGGCCAGAGTCCATCCATATAGACAGTATTTAATTAAAGCAAGGTGGTGGCTCACGCCTTTAATCCCAGCACTTGGGAGGCAGAGGCAGATGGATTTCTGAGTTCGAGGCCAGCCTGGTCTACAGAATGAGTTCCAGGACATCCAGGGCTACACAGAGAAGCCCTGTCTAGAAAAACAAACAAAAAACAAAAACAAACAAACAAAAAAACTGGATATTTTTAGGAACAGCTTTTAAATATTTAAGTTTGTAGGGCTCAAACTTAACAGAGATAAAACTATAAAATCCCAATCTTACAAAAACTACTAACTTATCATAAACTGTGAAAGATTATTAAGACAGGCAAGTTAAAGGTCAACCACCTCATAAAGGATCAAATTCTTAAATGTGCTCAGAACTATGCTTGTAATCATGCTTAGTACCAATGTAATTAATTACTGAAATAAGCCTTATTTCGCCTACTTTATGTTTTCAAGGTTAAGCCTAAAGCAAGTAACTAAAAACAAGCAAAGTTTGTTCAGCTCAGATAAATAATAGTCCTCAAACTTGTCAGAGACCTGCTGAATATGACATTTAAAATATTTAATAGAAAAAGCTTACTATGACGGAAACCCTAGCTCATAGAGTGACCCCAAGGCCTCCAAAGATGATGAAGCCCAGCCACAAGCACTCCCCTGGATTGTGGTAACGCTAACCACTGGGCAAGACTGTCCCAAATGCCTAGCCTGCCATTAGGACCTTGCCTAAATTGTGAACAAGCAGGACAATGGAGATGATTGCCCCAAGTATGGTCAGTATGAGGGAAAGTCTCTCAAGTCTCCTGGGCCTGTCAGCCAAAGACTGATGCTGTCCTAGGACCTCTGTCCCCAACCATGCCATGGAGACCACAGGAGCCTAGGGTATCTAGGTAAGTGTCTTCATTTTAATTGAAACATAGGCCATTTGGATTATACTTCCTGCTATAATTTATACTTCTCAGGTCTCTGATGGCATTGATGGTTAGGCTAGCTGTAGATTTGTCAATTTAACAGCAGCAGGCAACCAAGGTTCTTCCCCAAGAACCCAAGAAGGGTCTACTTTAGTTCCTTTCTTTTTCTTTTTCTTTTTTTTTTTTTTTTTTTTGGGGGGGGGGTTCGAGACAGGGCTTCTCTGTGTAGCCCTGGTTGTCCTGGAACTCACTTTGTAGACCAGGCTGACCTCGAACTCAGAAATCTGCCTGCCTCTACCTCCAGAGTGCTGGGATTAAAGGTGTGCGTCACCACGGCCCGGCCCTTAGTTCCTTTCTTATATAAAAATCAAATGTAGCTTTTTCTAAATCTACTAGATCTCTTGTTTAAAAAAGGCAGACAGGTTTGCCTTGCTAACAACAGACTTCATATTAAAGGAAAAGCAGGTGTCAGATGTAACTTTTTACTGTTCATTTATTTACAAGAATTTGCTTTGTAATAACTGTTCTCAGTAATAACTACTCCTGTCTCTAGTAACTGAGCAGATGGAACGAAAAAGGTTTAAAGTCTATGCAAGTTCTGAGGGTCTAAGAACATGTTCTACGGTATATAAACACAAGTGGTAAAGGCATGAGCAAGTGATTTAAGGGATTTGAAAAATAGATGTTTCAGACTTCTTCCCTTCTGTGTTACTGTTAAACCAGGATGTCAAAGGTCCAGAGAGTTAACATCGATTAATGGAGTTCTGATAAGCTGATAAAGCTCTGCAACCGAGTGGATTTCAGTACAGATTTATGCTAATATACCTAAAATGTTTATGTCTCTTTGTAATCTAAAGAAAACAAATCATGTAAGCTTCAGGGAGTCATAAGACTTGGTCAAAAGGATTCCAGATAAGTATAGCCTGGTTTCCTCACCTGCCCATTACTGAGGATGGGATCTCTCTCCTGGTCATGAGACTCCTCCTCCTCCCACAATTACTAAGTCTGTGGGCCTGAAAGTTGCGAATGTAATTTTCTTTTAAGTTCCTAACTTCAGCTATTGTCCCCAGTCTATATCTGTCCCAACAAAGTCTCATTTGACAGACACCATCCATGAATCAGCTGCCGAGTACAACCTGCTCATGAGCCCTGGACTTGCTGAAAGCTGAAGTGAACCGGTCGAATTGATGGGATTGCTCACTGTCTCTTCAGGGGTTAGCGGACCAGATGCTTCAGATAAATGCCCCATTGCCTGAATTCCCTGGTGACCTTGACTAGCATTCCAGCCTTCCTAGGCCCTGATAATGACTTCATAGTTTCTGCAGGAAGTAGTTACACAAAAGCGTATGTCCACCAGGCAGTGGACACACCTTCAATCCCAGCACTTGAGAGGCATAGGCAGGCGGGTTTCGGAGTTCGAGGCCAGCCTGGTCTACAGAGTGAGGACAGCCAGGGCTACACAGTTCCAGGACAGCCAGGGCTACACAGAGAAACCCTGTCGGGCGAGAATATGTTGCCCCCTTTCCCCCTACAGGCTGAAATGTTAGATCAAAAGGAAACTCTCCGGCACAGGGAACAAAATGGCTACCTATAGCGCTCAAAGGCACACCAAGAAAATTACCTGTTAAAAACCAAAAGCCCCAAATCTATAGGTAGATTCATTAGCTGAAACAGTTCTACAGTATGATAGAACACTGACCTGTGTAACACAAAGAGGTTACTGCACGGCTTTAGAAGAAGATTGTTGTTTCTATATTAACCACTCAGGATAATTAGGGATTATCTGACTGTACTCAAAAAAAAAAAAAAAAAAAAAATCCAAAAAAAGGGAGCAGAGATGACCTAAGTGACTAGGGCCGCATCCATTTCCAGCCTTCACCAAGACAGTAACTCTGTGATGTCAGCCATCACAGGGCCTTTGGCCCTTCTGCTTCTGCTAATTATTGTTGGCTCTTGCATCGTTGATGCCCTTAACTAAATGCCTAACTAATAAGTGTCTGGGTACATTAAACTGATGGTTATTACATCCCAGTATAAACAGGTCATCACAGAGTCAAGGATTTGACTAAGGGTATAGGTCACGAAGGGAATATGAGACAAACGCAGGAAAGATACACCTTGCAGGTTAAGAGTTCTGTTTGCAGTCAAGAATAGGTTCCTGGTTGTCCTTTGTCTGACCCATCTGCACGAGCTGTGCCAAATCACATGCGGGCACAAGGTAAGCTTGCCCCTGATTGGATGTAAGCTGGAGGTAATATAGACATATAAAACATCCGAAAGTATGCGTGCATGCTTGTCCCTGATAGGATCTGATGGCAAATTCAGCAAATTATGAGTTTTGACTTTTAAACTCCCTGCAAAATATGACTCGTGGCCATTTTCCTGCAAATCTGGGTACAGACTTAGCCAGTATTCAATTAAAGCTTGCTTCAAATTTAGCTTAAGACTGTAGTAGTGACAAGGACACTGGCTCCACTATGGTCATAGCAGCTTTATTCATAATAGCCAGAAGCTGGAAACAACCCAGATGTCCCTCAACAGAAGAATGGATACAGAAAAGGTGGTTCATTTACACAATGGAATACTATTCAGCTATTAAAAATGAGGACATCAAATGGATGGAACTAGAAACTATCATTCAGAGTGAGGTAACCCAGACCCAAAAGTACATACATGACAGGAGGCTAGCATGGCTATCCTCTGAGAGGCTCTACCTGTAGCTGACTGAGACAGACGCAGATATTTAAAGCCAACCATTGGACAGAGAGCAGGGACCCCTATGGAAGAGTAGGGGAAGGACTGAAGGAGCTGAAGGAGGATGGCAACCCCAAAGGAAGACCAACTAACTCAAACCCCTGGGAGCTCCCAGAGACTGAGCCGCCAACCAAAGAGCATACAGGGGCTGTTCCGTGCCCCTGGCACATATGTAGCAGAAGACTGACTGCTTTGTCTGGCCTCAGTGGGAGAAGGTGTACCAAATCCTGTAGAAACTTGATGCCCCAGGGAAGAGAAAGGGGGGTAAGGGGTGTTAAGGGAGGAGCAACCTCAGAGGCAAAGAGGAGGGGGGAGAGGGTGAAAAACTCTTGGGAGGGGGAACTGGGAAGGAGGGCAACACTTGGAATGTAAATAAATAAAACAGTTTTAAAAACCAAGATTGTGGCTGGGCAGTGGTGGCACACGCCTTTAATCCCAGCACTTGGGAGGCAGAGGCAGGTGGATTTCTGAGTTCGAGGCCAGCCTGGTCTACAGAGTGAGTTCCAGGACAGCCAGAGCTACACAGAGAAACCCTATCTCAAAAGAACCCCCCCCCCCCGCGCCCAAAAAAAACAAGATTGTGGTAGTGGTCTTATTCTGCACCGGTAGGATGTGGTCGTGGTCTTACTCTGTACAGGTAGGATTAACATCAAATCTGATTGTTGTGATAACAATTAGGTTTTCAGGAAGAAGGTATTTGAGTTGTTCCTAATGACAATGCTGAGTAGGGAAATCAAGACAAGATCTATGAGATCAAATTCTGCACTTCTTTGGTTTTTGTTAGGGTTTGCTCTGTGTGTTTGCATGTGAGATCAATACTGAACTCTGAGAGGGCCTTGTAATGAGCTACTTCCCCAGGATAGCGAATTGATTTTCAAGGGGGAAGAAGAGTTTTCAGATCCTGGAGGTGGAAAGAGAGCTCTTCCACAAAGCCAGGAGCCTTCAGCCAGGGGAGACACAGAATGTGGACCCAGGAAAGAGAAGCAAAACGATCAAGGGTCTGAAGTCACCAAGTTCCTTAACTCTGCAGTGTCACACGAGCCAAGTGGCTCTGAGGCAACCTTTGCCATACACAGTTCAGAGAACTCCAGGCTGGATCCTGTAAGACAAGTTTGTCACACATACTCGTCTCACTTCCCTCTGCTGCAGAAAATCTAAATACCAGACCTCTGCTTTCTTTCAGTGGCTCCCAGGAAACTCAGTCTTCCCAGACCCATCTTTTTCCAGCTTCCTTGATCTCCCACTGGCCCAAGAGTCATTGGCAAAAGTAGTGTCATCTGTCTTTTGTGGCTTGCTCAATTTAAGAACAAAGACAAGCTGAGACAAAAAAACGCCCACAGATTATGTGAGAAACCTCATCAAGCCCGATCAGCCCAGCTTAAAGAAAATAATCTGAACACTCATATGCATTCAAACCCACATGCACGTAATAAAATATATATATATTAAAATCTAAGTTAACACCCATACCAGGTTTGGAGTTCTGGATTCCCAAATATCCGCTAGGCCACACACACCCCTCCCCCAATCCAGCAAGCCCCAACCAAAGGAGGGCCTGCTCTGGTAGGCCCAGCTCCAAGTCTTCAAAACTGCTTTCAGTTTCTCTTTCCAGCAAGAAACCCTACCCCACCCAACCCCAACAGGTCAAAAGTTCTAAATCAGGATGACACTTCCTCCACCTCCTGGATTTGCAGCTCCTGAGTACTCCAACTCCCAGGCCTACACCCCAAGAAGGAGGCTTCACTGGAGTCCACTGTAACTGGGTTACTGCCTTAGCATCTGAACGCATACTTCCAACAACCCAGCACCTGGCTTAATGCGTGACCAATTAGAAGTCCTCATAACATTAGCTGAATAAATCAGCAAATAAGACCGCACACGTTCAGGCTGGTGCGATGGCTCCGGGATGGCTCAGGGACTATGTGGAAGAACTGAATACACTCTGACACTCTTGGCACCTGCAGACAAACAGCACACACACTAAACTCCATTACTTTCAAAGTTTCTCAAAAGCAGGAAGAAAGAGCTTGAATAATAGGTTTTTCTTTCCTATGAGTTTGTCAGAAAATATGACCAAGAAAAACTCAAGTTATACACTTGAAGTTTCACTAATGACTAATTCAAAGTATTTGGGAAGGCCAGGGGAGGAGCATGGTGGTAGAACTGTAATCCGAGGCAGATAGGAGTTCAAGGCCATCCTGGACTTCATAGGAAGACCTAGAGAAAGTTAAAAAGAACGCATGTGTACAACTACAGGAAAGTTTTCAGATACTACATGACAGGAGGCAGTGCGGTGGTGGGAACTCGGGCTAATACGTTCAACCAAGGCAGGACTACATAGCTGACTGACTTTCCGAATGAGCCTAAAGCAGCTGCAAAAGCCTTTTTAAATTAAGTCCTTTAACTCTGGGTTCGGTCGGCTGCTCTCTCCCCTGCATGCTACACCAGAGGTCCTGTCTAAGGAGGGTGGTAGGTCGAACTGGTAGGACTGTAAAACTAAGGGAGCCTATAGCTATTGGAATAGAACCCCTTGCCTTTCCCATTTCTTAGACACATACACACACACACACACAAAAAAAATGCACGCCTTAGGATATACCGCGTGACGTTAGTCTTTTCCAGCTCTTCTGGAGAATTCAAAAGTAGTAATAAACTTGCTTCGTGGAAAGTATTCTCAATTGCCATTCGCATCTCCCGGGGCTTTGTTAGAAATGTAAATCCTCAGAACCCACCCCAGACCTCCTGATTTAGCAACAGCTATTTAGCGATTTCAAAGCATATCAGTGTACATCAAGCACTACACTGAAGCCCTCTCAGGAAGGCACGGCGGGTGCACAACCTAATCAGGGGGTAATGGCATGGATAAACAGGAGGTGGCCACAAGGAAAGGGCATGCTTGAGACCATCCAAGGTCCTTGAAGCTCCAGTAAACACTACAACCTGAATGCCCCAGGAGGATGTCATCTACCAGGTTTATCCATTCTCGCTGTACAGTGGGGAGTGGGGATGAGAACGTGGACGCTGGGGATGTGACTCCTTTAAAGCAGGCTGGAACGGCAAGCAACACGGGAGGTGTGTGTGAGTGCGCCTCTCCCCAGTCCCAACCACACTCCGGAGATGACAAGGGCAAGTCTCCGCCCACTTCTGCTGTCACCCTGTCAAAACAAAGCCGCAGTCTACAGCGTTGAGTCGCTCTCCCCGGCAGCCTGGGAAGCTGAGCCCCCTACACGTGCTCTACAGCTGGATGCCCCGGGGTGCCTACAGCCCTCAGGGAGAGAGAATGGCAAGAAAGCTGTCTTCAAACTGAGCTGACGCGCTCGCCGCCTGGGCTGTCACCTTGCCAGACCCTGTTTACACCCTAAGCGGCCAGGATCGCGCTTTCACTAAATAAGTAATAATAATGACAGGGCTGTCGCCGCACTGCCGAGGCTACCAGGCGCCAAAGGACCCGGGCTTGGGGCAATGCCCACCTCCCACCCCGCGCTCCGCCCCTTCGCTCCCGCAGAGCGCCAGGATTCCAGGACACTTCTGGGCGCTCACTCCACAACCCAGCTCTTCCTGGCGGGGCTCAGTGGGGAGGGCTAGCGCTGGGAGACACACTAAGATGCCCCCGACCCCAAAAAGCTGCTTCAGCCCCAAATGATCCTCCACATCAAGCACAGTTTTGCTCCCTGTGAAAGGGCTCCCGCAAGCTACTACAGAGCAGAAAAAGCTCCAGTGTAGCCCGAGCGCTCAGAAGCCAAGACTCATCCTTCCCAGAAGAGGGACACGGCCAGATCTAGATGACCCCTACCCCTGTCCCAGTGAGACGCTGTGCGAGCCGCAGCGGCAGAGCGCGCGCAGCGAATGCAGCACTTCCGCGGTGCCGGCGGGAAGCTGGGAGTGGGGTGGGGGAGGGGAGGGGGTCCGGGCCCGCCCGTGACCCCGCGATTGTGCTCGTCCCAGCGGATACCTTGCAGGCGGAGTACACGCCGAGTTTCTCCAGTTTCTTCGCCCGCGGAGCAGAGCGCAGCTGCGCCTTCTTCACGGCGATCCGGGCCGAGCCGCCGCCTCCCGGTCCCTCGGCCGTGCCCGCCGCGGCCACCGCGGTCGCTGGCCCGCAGGAAGCAGAGCTCCCGGCGACGGTGGCCAGGGTCCGGGGGGAACCGTGCGGGGGCGCGGGCGGTAGTGCTGGGGGCCCGGCCCCGCCAGCCTCGGCCATGCCGCCCCGACTGTCACACGCAGCCGCCAGGGTCCCCGCGGGCGCCGGTGGCGGAGCCGAGACCCTCCCCCCCCGGCCGCCGCCCTGCGCCCTCCCCGCCCCCGCCGCGCTCGGCCGCCAGCGATTGCAGGCCCCCGCGCCTCCCCAGGCGGCTAGGACGCTAGCGGGCCGGAGCGCCCTGGCCGCGCTCTGCTCTCCTGGGCCACCGTCATGCTGATGCGAGCGTAGCCTCCCGCCGGGAGCGCCAGGGCCGGTAGCTGACCGGCGACCCGCGAGGCCGGGCCGCTGCAGCCCAGGCACCTGCCGCCCTGCGTTGCTGGCGTCCCTGGGCCTGACACCCTCCCGCGCCAAGACCCAACTTCCTCCACCCTAGCGGAGGCCAGAGGGAAAAAAAAAATGTTTTCCAGAAGTACCCGTCTGTGGCCAATCCTTCTCTTTGTTGCTAATTCACCAAAATAGTGGCGTGAAGGGTTCCTTTTTTTTTTTTTTTTACTTTGGGTTAAACTTTTTCTTTTAAGAATTCTTCCCCATCCTCTTCCCTGGTAGTTTCTGAACCGAATATGACCAAAGTGAGAGACAACTCAAAGGGTTATGAATATACATATACATACACACACACACAATACTTGTTGATTAGAGAACATTACATGTCGGCAAAATGAAACCTAAACGCGTGAAAAAAGTTTGAAATGAGTCCGCCTGCAGGGTTCACTCGGGGTTGGCTACAGTCTGCTGCTAGTTTATTGTCTGTTATGTTTTCAAAGGGGAAACCCCAGCGTGCAAGTTAAGGCGTCAGGGAAAATGATTCCGATTTTTATTTAAACTTCAAAAGCAAAACTATTGTCCCTGTCTGTGATGGCAGGAAGAGGTTTGTTTCAGTTGTTCACCATGGGTCATTCTTCCTAAAGTGACTTGAAAAGCCCTGCATTGCCTGTCAGCACCATTGGCAAGTGCCCTAATTCTGCGGAGCAAGCATAGTTATAATGTGGGACAATGGTCGTAATGAGTTTGTGATTGGTTGTCTAGCAAGCTTGGTAGCTCCTGCTGAACTCCAGCCATATGGGATGTGCTTTCTCTTGTAAACACTCTTTTACCAGTCCTATTTGAAATTGCAATTTATGTTTCAAGATACGTTTTTCCAGATTCTGTGTCCCTTTAACGTAGACAATGCTATGCCAGGGAAAAGTCTCTTCTGGAAGGAGTGAAGCCTACAGCCATGAAATTGCTGCCTTACTAGGCTACATCTGACCAACCTCCCTACCTAGGCTTGACCTTAGCCCAGTGTGGAAGCTCAATAGAGTGAGACTCTTGCCTCAAAAAATAATTAGTTAATTAATTCGTTAATTAAAAACAATAAGGCCAGGAGTGGTGGTCCTCACCTTTAACAGCAGAACTGCAGAAGCAGAGACAAGCCAGGCTCTGTGAGTTTCAGACTTTCTGGTCTACATTTGGAGTTCCAGGTCAGCCAGGGCTACACAGTGAGACCTTGTATATAAACAAACAAGGAAAAAAATTTAAAACCTCAGGTTTTACACATTACTATCCTTTCTGTAGTTGCTCTCTGGTTGTTCGTCGAGTTTTTACAATAATGTCATTAAACCTTTACTGGGGGAGCTGGAGAGATGGCTCAGCAGTTAAGAGCTCAGACTGCTCTTCCAAAGATCATGAGTTCAAATCCCAGCAACCACATGATGGCTTATGACCAGCTGTAATGAGACGAGTGGGGCCAGAGCAAGAAGAAAAAGTGCCTGAAGACAGCTATAGTGTACTTACATGTAGTAAATAAATATATCTTTAAAAAAAACAACAAATCCAGGTTCGCTTGTATATTCTTAGTGTCCTTCATCTGAGAGTTTTTAAGTGGATTCAGAAGGAAGCTAGAGACCCATTGTATTATAGTGAGCTGTAAATCCTGGCCTCTGCCCAGAGGAAAACAGAAAAGGAAGAGAGAAACTGGCTCATTTTCTAGAGTCCAAAAAAGTAAGCCTGTTCTGCACTTGAAGCGGGGGGTGGGGAGTAAGTAGCTGTACAAAACGGTGGGTATGGGGTGTGTGTATATCCTTCATGGAAAAGTGGAGAATGCCCCGAGGGCCAGGGGCATTATGCTTATGCTTTTGGCCAGAAACCAAAGAAGAAATAGAACTGGTGGGAAAGCAAAGATAAACCTTTTGAGTTAAGAGGTCAGAAATGCAGGCAAGCATTGCAGTCCAGATCTGTAAGTGGCTTCACAGAGAGAGGGGCTTGTGGGTAAGTGTAAGAACATCATCTTGCTGGGCAATGGTGGCACACGCCTTTAATCCCAGCACTTGGGAGGCAGAGGCAGGCGGATTTCTGAGTTCGAGGCCCGCCTGGTCTACAGAGTGAGCTCCAGGACAGCCAGGGCTACACAGAGAAACCCTGTCTCGAAAAACAAAAACAAAAAACAAATCATCTCATTTAGAGGGTGAAAGAAACGTTCCCATCTCCTTAGTGTGTTTGTGGGTACACCAGCTATCCTAAAAACAGCTCACCTGGCGAGATGGAATTCACTCTGCAGACAGGTTGGCCACAAACTCACATATATCTGCCTTCTGAGAGCTGGGATTATTAAAAGCATGCATACCCGATAGTGACAGGCCCAGTTGGGAAAGAACAGTAGTTTATCTTTGTAATCTGTATATGTTGCTTTGGGCAATCAGAGATAGATCTGAGTTCTTTAATTCTCTTTTTTCTCAAAAAAAAAAGTCAAAGAGTAGATTAAAGGTAATCTTTTAAAAAGAAATCTATGAAGGTTTTGATTGATCACGCCTGTAATCCTAGCACTTAGGAAGCAGAGGCTGGTGGGCTACATAGTGAGATCCTGTCTCAAAAAAATAAAAATAGGCCTGGAAGTGGTGGCGCACGCCTTTAATCCCAGCACTCGGGAGGCAGAGGCAGGCTGATTTCTGAGTTCGAGGCCAGCCTGGTCTACAGAGTGAGTTCCAGGACAGCCAGGGCTACACAGAGAAAACCTGTCTCGAAAAAAAAACAAAGTAAATAAATAAAAACCACCATGTAAAATAGCCAAGCTTGGTGCTGGAGAGCGAGTTCGGGATGCTTGTTGCTTTTGCAGAGAGAGCCAAGGTTCAATTCCCACCCCCCACATGGCCATTCATAACCATCTTAACTCCAGTTCCAAGGGATCCTCTCCTTCTGACCTCCACGGGTACCAGGTATGCACACGGTATACATTCACACGTTACATGCAAGTAAAACATGCACACACACAAAATCGATAAGCCTAAAACAATTCCTTTTAAAGAGCCAAGCTTTGGGGGGAGGAAACCGCCCTTTCCAAAATGGGCCTCAACAAAGCCAGCTACTACCACACTCCTTTTCTCCTATAGTATTTTAAATTCTAAGGAGGGGCAATTGTGATACTTCCTTTTCTACAAAATGGTTGTGGGAGCCTGGGGTAATGATTCACAATTGCAATCCCAGGATGTTGGAAGCAGAGACTTGTGGTAGCAAGTTCTAAGCCTGTCTGGGCTACCTAATGAGCAGGAAGCCAGCAAGGGCTACATAATGGGACCCCATCTTTAAAGCACTTATTTAAATTAAAAGTTGTATTGCCATGTAAATAGAAGATGGAGTCCAAGGCCTACAGTGAAGGGGGGGTGGGGTGGTCTATCCTTACAGACTGGCCTACTAAAGCTTCTAACGTGACTAAGTGACTGTAGTTCTGAGATCAAACTTTTTCTTTTTGACTTTTTTCTTTTCTTTTGATCAAGTTTCTTACATCATGACATTAACAAAGGGTATTGGATTCTACCTTCTGGCCATTTGTTACAGGGATGGAATGGTCCACTTGAGATTTGCAGCTGCCACTGGATGTAAATATTATCTCGAAAACGATCAAAGGTCAGATGTGGTGTACTTTAGGGGGAAAGGGCAAAGGTGTGAGGACCGATTTTTTTTTTTTGAGTTCAAGGCTAGCTTACTTTACGTAGTAAATTCCAAGCCAGTCGGCACTGCAGAAACCTCATCTCAAAACAATAACAGCCCGGCTGTGGTGGCGCATGCCTTTAATCCCAGCACTTGGGAGGCAGAGGCAGGCGGATTTCTGAGTTCGAGGCCATCCTGGTCTACAGAGTGAGTTCCAGGACAGCTAGGGCTATACAGAGAAACCCTGTTTCGAAAAACCAAAAAAAAAAAAAAAAAAAAAAAGGCCAAAAAAAAAAGTTAGAGGCCGGTCTATTATACATGGAGAATTTATTTATTTATTCCCCCCCTCCGTCCCCACTCACTCCAGCCTAAGGATTTATCTATTTTTTATGTAAGTAAACTGTAGCTGTCTTCAGGCACAGAAGAGGGCATCAGATCTCATTACTGATTAAACTCTTGACCTCTGGAAGAGCAGTCAGCACTCTTAACTGCTGAGCCATCTCTCCAGCTCCAACCATTTTTATTTTATGTACATTGATATTCTACCTGCATGTTATGTCTGTATGAGGGTATCATATTCCCCTGGAACTAGAGTAACAAACAGTTGTAAACTGCCACGTGGGTGCTGGGAATTGAACTCAGGTCCTTTGGGAGAGCAGCTAGTCCTCTTAACCACCAAGCCATCTCTCCAGCATCATAAAATAATGTTTTAAAAGAAGGAAGACACTGGGCAGTGGTGGCGCATGCCTTTAATCCCAGCACTTGGGAGGCAGAGACAGGCAGATCTCTGAGTTCAAGGCCAGCCTGGTCTACAGCAAGAGTTTCAGTACAGCCAGGGCTATACAGAGAAACCCTGTCTTGAAAAACCAAAAAAAAAAAAGAAAAAAAGAAAAGAAAGAAAAAGAAGGAAGACTTTCTGAGCATGGTGATACATGACTGCAATCCTGAGGATATGAAGGGACCCAAAGTTCCAGCTTGGAGAATACAAAAGGAAAAAAAAAGAAGACCACATCTTGGAAGCTGATTTATAGTTCAGTCATTTGGTGGATAGAGAGTAACGGTAGTGGTTTGGTCTGCAGCTTTGTATTGTAATGCTAAATTCTGTACCCAAGGGGAAGGTCTACTCCTTACTGAGAATTCTTACCTTTACAAGCTTTTGTTGTGCAAACCTTGTTCCTTAATTTAAAACTGTTGGTTAAATAAAATTGGCTACAGCCAATTACTGGAGGAATTAGAGGGAGGTGAATTTTGAGTCACCTGGTTGGGGGTGGAGAAGAGAGAAAGAGACCTGGTGGAGAAGGAGGAAGAAGAGAGGAAGCTGGCTATGAGGGGAGATGGGCGATGAGCACATGGCAAGGAGCAACAGGTATCTGGAGTCCACCGATGGGAGGCAGCCAGGCCAGTAGTTAGAAAAGTAGATTATGGTTACCCCCTAGTAATTGCCAAAGCCAAATAAAACAACCACAGTCTGAGTCTCACTTATTTGTAAGCGAGTTGGGGATAAACTGATTGTACAACAGAGACTTAGAGGAAAAGTTAAGGAAGCCCAATATTTTGGAGGGGAAGCCTAAAGTGTTAAGGAATGCATGCTCACAGGAGAAACAGAGGCTGGAGGTATTTGTTGAATGCGCCTTTAATCCCGTCACTTTGGAGGCAGAGGCAGGTGGATTTCTGAGTTCGGGGCCAGCCAGGGCTACTCAGAGAAACCCTGTCTCCAAAAAACAAAACAAAAAGCTAGCCTGAAAATCATAGGGCATTCCAGGACAAACCAAACTAGAAATTCTGTCTCAAAAAAAGAAGGAAGCGAAGTTACACTTCACTGAATAATTCAGAGAACCTGATAGACTTACAAGCTATACTACAGTAGTGGTGCAGCCCAACAGCCCATAAGCCACTGCACCCGAAGATTCTGGAAAGGAAAAGTACAATACCTCATTAAAGGACTAATTAGTTCGTCCATCTATCTCTTTATTGTGGCTTAAGATGTACCAACCTTCCTAGGATGATCTCTAGGCCAGATGATGAGCCAGCCCAACTGAAATGTAAGGTCTCCACCCAAGCCTAAGATCTTATTCTTTTGGCTAGAAGTTTTTTTACTCTTAACACTAAATTGAATGGAACACTAAATGGAAGCTGAATCGAGCAGGGTGGAAGTTTAAGGCTAGCCCAAACTGTATAGCAAGATCCTATATATAAAAGAAATCATGTCAGGCAGTGGTGGGACATGCCTTTAATCCCAGCACTTGGAATCTCTGAATTCAAGGCCAGCTCATTTTATAGAATGAGTTCCAGGATGGCCAGGGTTACACAGAGAAACCCTTCTTGGGGAAAAAAAAAAAATTATACCCCACAATGGTGGACAATGCTTCCTCAAGAAGACACACATTATTAAATGAAAACATCAGTGACAGTCATGGGATACTTCCCTGTGAATTATTGGTCATTGAGACTCCAGAGACTCCTAAAATAACATAGGCAATTATCATGGCTTCTAATTACCCACCATAACTAGAAGGTAAGACCCTATTACTAAAGAAAGATACAACATACTCTGATTGCAGAACAAAGAGAAATTGGGCTAGAACTAATCTGATTTACTGCATGCTGAATAGTTTTCATAGTGCTTCACAGATGCTACAGAGTCTGCTGGGGGAGAAAACAAATAAATGGTATTACTCAGGGCGAAGGCTGAATACTAAATTCCATCTTGCCTTTTTGCCTGGTGTCCATTGGTTCGAGAGTAGCAGGAAGGTTATAGGCATTATCAACCACTTTCTCCTTCAGTATGAGCCAGCTCCATAGGAGGGAATCCATGCCCAGTGCTATAAACCTGGGATAAAGCCCAGGGCTTGGAGGTCATCGGCCCCAAGACCTTACCATAGTGTAATGGCTATTCCTGTAAGTCATCATAATAAATTCCCTCAATATAAAAAGACGTTCCATACATTCTGTGACTCTAGAGAACCCTGACTAATCCACACTGTTTCTTTGGTAATTTGACATGCTGTCAACTATGCTAAATGTTTTTGCTCTCAGTAGTCAAGCCAGGGGAGCTTCTAATACCTGGCAGCAGTTAATGCAGATGCTCAACTTGTCAATGTACTGACAATAAGTGACTATTGAGTGCTCAGCTATAAATGGGGCATCTACATCAACTGCCCTCCACCTCAAAGTTCAGGGAACATTGCTGAAGAGAAGTGGTACAGAAAGAATTTAAGAACTAAAGGATGGGGAGACAAACTGTGAAATGCTGTTGTGCTGGATAGTTTGTTAACACAAGCTAACATCATTTGACAGGAGAAAGCTTCAATTAAGAAAATGCCTCCAAATAAGATCCTGTATCAGGCAAGCCTATAAGGCATTTTTTTTGTGATTAATAGAGGCAGACCCAACCCATTGTGGGTGGTACCATCTCTGGGTTGGTGGTCCTGGGTACAGGTTGAACAAGCCATGAGGAGCAAGTCAGTAAGCAGCACCACTCCATGACCTCTGTATCAGCTCCTGCCTCCACACTCTTGTCCTGTTTGAGTTCCCATCCTGACTTCCTTCAATGATGGACAGTGATATGCAAGTGTAAGTAAAATAACCCATTCCACCCAAGTTGCTTTGGTCATGGTGTTTCATCACAGCAATAGAAACTCTAACAAAGCAGCCCTCTCCTGGAACACATATGCATAAAATTATGTATAAAATAAAATGTTTAAAAACTTAGGGAGGGAAGATGGCTCAGCAGGGAATAGCTCCTGTAAGTTGTCCACTGATCACCACTTGTAGCCTCACTAGTGTGATGTTGACAATTATACCCCTGTGTGCGTGCAAGTGCGCGCACGCGCGCGCGCGCACACACACACACACACACACACTTAAGATGTAATAAAATTTGCCGGGCACAGTGATAGTGCACACCTTTAATCCCAGCACTTGGGAGGCAGAGGCAGGCGGATTTCTGAGTTCGAGGCCAGCCTGGTCTACAGAGTGAGTTCCAGGACAGCCAGGGCTACACAGAGAAACCCTGTCTCGAAAAACCAAAACAAAACAAAATGTAGTAAAATTAAACCAAAATCAAACAATATTTTAAAAGATTTACTTTTATGAGTGCTTTGCTTACGTGTATATACGTGTGCCGCATGCATGCATGGTGCTTAAGGATGTAAGAAGACTGTGTTAGACTTTTCTGAAACTCGAGTTATAGACAGTTGCAACTGACAGCGTGGATGGTGGGAACTGAATCAAGTCCTCTGCAAGAAGAGTAAATGGAGCCATCCCTCCAGGGTACAGGAACAATTATACGTACATTATAAACAAAATACACGTGTAATATATATTATAAATACATACATTATTATATACACATCGAAATAAACACTTAGCAATGTCTTTTGCTAAAAAGCACTGATTAGTCACTCAGGTCCACCAGGTCACTAAAAGCAAGATGAAAGGTCTCTACCTTCATTTTGTGCCTGTCTTTCACTTTAAATGAAGGCACCCAGATAAGTTGTTGGTCCTGCAAGAGGGAAATTATCTACAAAGTCAAAGTCTTTTCCTAAAGCAGAAGTCAGTTCTGAGAACCTCCTTACCTCCTCAAGGGGACTTGTGATCACCTTGAATAACCTGACCTGGGAGAAGAAGAAGGGCAGAACCACAACTTCTAGACTGCTTAATAGACTTGGGGGGGGGGGTCATTAGGCCTTTTTATCTGTTCTTTTTCTCAGTGTTGAAAAAAAAAATCTCAGGGGCCCAATGAGTAAGGTACCTGTCACCAAACCTTATGAGCTGATTTACTACCTAATGAAGAGAACAGATGCACACAGGTTGCCCTCTGACCTCCACACATGAGAGGTGGAAAGCCTGTATGTATGTATGTATGAATGCTAAAGACATACCAGAAGGAAAGAAGGGGGGAGGGAGGGAGGAAGGAGTGGTAATGTCTTAACTTTTAATCTCTGGTCCCGGATTGGGTGTAGTTTAGTTAATAGAGGAGCTGCCCAGCAAACACAAAGCCCCTTGTGTCTCACAGTAGCTTGCCAGGGCTGGTGGAGCCTGGGTGTTTGCTGTGCACATTCCACTTACACGAGGTCTTCATGTGAAATGTCTTACAGCTATGTTCTCTGGATATGAGAGAAGGAAACAGGGGGGATGCGCAAAGAAGGGAGCGGGACACTGTAACCGTGCAGTCATGATGTCTTCAGCTCTCTTGTGTGTTTGAAGTCTTTAATAACACACATGGGAAGGCTCCAGTTTGATGCTAATGTGCCTCCTCCTCCTGACCCATCCGCCATCTTACCTGGGGAGACAGGTTGCTTCCCCAAGCTCTCAAGAGGAAACTGTCAGCTTCATTAGACTCCTTGGAAACCATCATTGTCTGAGTGTGGAATGGCTCCTGACACTGAAAATTTTTTCATCATTTTCCTGCTAGGAACATCCATATGACATAATGCCTTAGGCTGGATGTTCAACATTTCAAGGCCTCTGCCAAGCACATGATGGGCACCAGGCAGAGAAACCTCAAGGTTGAAAGAGCTTAGGAGGTCTGTTTCTCTTCATAACCAGCTTTTAAGGGATCTTCTTGTGCTCAGAGCATTTGCAGTAAGTACCAGATAAAAGACAATGTTTCAGTTTTCAAAGCATTTGCCTTTTTAAAAAAAAAAAAAAAAAGACAGTATTTTTCTGTGTACCCCTGGCTATCCTGGAACTTAATGTGTGAACAGGCTGGCTTTGACCTCAAGAGATCCACCTGCCTCTGCCTCCTGAGTGCTGGGATTAAAGGTTTGGGCCACCACTATTGGGCTGACTTCCTGTTTTCCTTTAGACCAATTCCTTTAAAACTAGACATTCGAGATGTGAAATCAGACCTCAGGCAATGGGGAAGAGTTTTCACCTCTGTTAGAACACAAACCAAGTTCATTTCCTGTCTGTGTGCTTCTTAGCCACATTTGGCACAAACTTCTTGCAGGAAGAAGAAATACTTCCTTTCGGAGTTACTTTTTTTTTTTTTTAGTAAGATTTATTTACTTATTTTATGTATGTGAGCATACTGTTGCTCTCTTCAGACACACCAGAAGAGGGTATCGGATCCCGTTACAGATGGTTGGGGGGTGGGGGGGTGTTGAACTCAGGCCTCTGGAAGAGCAGTCAGTGCTCTGAATCATCTCTCTAGCCCTGTGGGATTACTACTACTTCTAAATTGTTTGTTTTCCTTTGTGCGACAGCAATATCGTTCTTTGCTGCTAACACCAAGTATGTTGATAACAGTTTCCTGAGTGATCTGGCTATCCTGCCTTAAACCCGCCCTACCTGCTGAACCTGGCAGAATTCCTTCCCACTGCCTTGCTCAGGTTGTCTTCATGGGCAGAAGTCTCTGTGCAGGTGAGACTGAATGCGCCTGCCAGAGAGATTGGCAGCCTCCCATCATGAATTGCTAATACATCTCAGTAGCAGCATGAATATTCCTCCCTTTAACTTGTCTTTCCTTTGTTCTTTTGTCTAATGACTAAAACCACCCAGCTAGTAACAGGTTAAAGTTCTAGTCTAGTCTTCCTCATTTTTAAAGATCCTAGAGATCTAACTTGTGTCTTCAATCTTGGCAGCAAGCACCCGATAAACCGTCTCACTGGTCCTAAAATCACTATTTTAAATGGCTCTTGCAAAGTTAACACATTTGGGTCTTGAAGTCACCTTGTAGAAGCCTCCCTCTTCTGTTTTGGAATTCCAGGAAGGACCACAATGAGCCACCTCCCATTTCTATAACCAAGGGAAAATACGTCGCCTTCACCTTGTTACAAGTCCCACAGTTGCAAAAGGGAAAAAGAACCTAGTTTGTGGTTTAAAAAAAAAAAAGTCAACTCTACTTTAACGCTTTGTCTTACCAACATCTATGCTTCACGGCATCAGATTTTAGAGGGGTAAATGAAACTCGTCTTCACATTCCTGCTTGAAGTTCTCCATCAAGAATATATGTCATGAAGCCCTACCCTCTTCTCCCTGTTCTTCTCAAAACATTCAGTGCAGGCAGTCCTCTACATCTCATACCTGTAACTCCAGCGTTTGGAGAGAGAAGCAGAAGGTTTGCCATAAGTTGGGTCCACATAGCAAGTTCAGGGCTATAAGTGAAGGAATAGTGAAACCACCGAACTAGACCACTCCATTGGTAGAAAAGTTTATTGGGGAATCAAACTGAAAAGGCGATCTTAGGGGATGGGGGTAACCAAGGAAAGCAAAATGGAGGGAAAGCAAACGGGTTTTACATGACAGTCAGTTGGGTGGGATTCTTTGAGTTGATTGAGGCTTTTAGGATTAATCAAGAACTAGGAGACCTTGTGCTAACTAGTTGACCTTTGGGGGCAAATTAAAGGAGGTTTCTGATCAACAGAAAATGGCTTTAGGAGATTACGGAAAAATGCAGAATTTAGGCTCCTATTTACCCAGTCAGAGTCCTTTGGTTTAAGATGTTACCAGCACTGTCATTTTGGGAGCCTGCTTTGGACTTAGCAAGAGACAGCCAGAGCTCTAGAGTAAGATCTATCTGGAAAGTCAAAAAAAAAAGGGGGGGGGGAGCTAAATGTAACTCAGTAGAGTTCTTACCTAGCAGATAGGAAGTGAGGTACTGGGTTCCATCTCAGCATGTATAAAACTGACTATAATGGTGTATCCTAGTAACCCTGGTACTTAGGAGGTAGAAGCAGAAGGATCTCAAGTTCAAAGTCATGCTAGGCTACATGAGATTTGGTCTCATAGAAGAAAAAATGGGGAGGGGACTAGTGATGCGGCTCTTAAGTATCATGTACAAAGCTGTGGTATTCACTCCTAGGAGAGCAATGAATAAAAGAAACTAATTATGGAGCCAGAGACATGGCTCAGTGGTTAAAGCATGTGCTGATTTTGCTGAAGACCTGAGTTCTGTTTCTGGTACCCACATATAGTGCACATATATACACATGTGTGCAAAACATCCATGCATATAAATAAAATAATTATAACAATATATTTTTTAAACCACAGAAACTAGGTATATAAAAATTCTTTAGCTGGGTATGGTAGCACACATTTAATCCCAGCACTCAGGAGACAGAAGCATGCGTATCTTTGAGTCCAAGGTCATCCTGGTCTACATAGTGAGTTTCAGGATAGCCAGAGCTACATAGTGAGACCCTGTCTCTAAATAAATAAACAGAAAGAAAACCAAAATCATTTAAGACTCACATGGTGGTGCACCCCTGTAATCCCAGAACTCAGATATTCATTTTATCTTTTTGTTTGTTTGTTTGGTTTGTCGAGACAGGGTTTCTCTGTGTAGCCCTGGCTGTCCTGGAACTCACTCTGTAGACCAGGCTGGCCTCGAACTCAGAAATCCGCCTGCCTCTGCCTCCCGAGTGCTGGGATTAAGGCGTGTGCCACCACTGCCCAGCTTCATTTTATCTTGGGGGGGGGGGTGGGGGGGGGGGAAGGTGGCTTTCTGATTTTTCTTCACTGTGTAAATGGGGTTTCTGACACTTGGGAAAAGACCTTAGACTCAATCCAATTATAATTAACATATTTATTGATTAACTCCAGGCAGGACACCAACCTTAAAGTCAAATCTCAATGCCATGAGGGAGGGGTAGAGGAAAGAGATTTTTTAAAGGCAAAACCATAGGAAGGTTTTCAATATCTACGGGAGCAAAAACTGGGTTGTTCTACCAAGTTCAGTGGTTAAGGCAACTCGAAATAATCCTTGGGTCTCTGCACACGCAAGTTAGAGAAGGCAAAAAAAATCAGTCATATCACACATGACAAGGAGACAGTCACAGCTGGCACACGCAAGTTAGAGAAAGCAAAAAAAAAAAATCAGTCATATCATACATGACAAGGAGACAGTCACAGCTGTACATTTTTTGGGTGAGGTCACTGAGACAAGGTTACTGAGACCAGGTTATCTTCCAGGGACTGGAGTCAGAGACAAACAGCTAGTGGGTGCCAAAATGGATGCCTAGCATAAGATGGGATTTCTTTAGCCATCGCAGCTATTGTGTGGAGCTGTACCCATCCATCCATCTGCTTTTCATCTTCAATGAGGTTTGGATAAGTTACACAAACTATTCATTCTCTCTCTCTCTCTCTCTCTCTCTCTCTCTCTCTCTCTCTTTCGTGTGTATACATGTGAAGGTCAGAGGATAATCTGCCGGAGTCAGTTCTCTCCTTCCCCCCATTTTGGTTCCAGAGGTTAGACTCAAGTTCACTTGTTAGCAAAGACTCTACCCATTAAACCATCTCACTGACTAGCTCTACGCAAGCTATTCAACGCTTTAATGTAAAACAAGCTTTGTGTTAGAGGGTGGTTTGTGAAACATTAAACTGAGGTAAGTGTTCTGTTTTTCTTGGGTTGCAGGGTGAGGATAGGGGCCCAGGGATTGGGCCTAGAGTTCTCCGTTTGCTAGGCACAGCCACACCTTGTAACCTCAACCCATGTACTTTATATCTTGACACAGTCTCCCTAATTATCCCAGATTGGCCTTGAATTTGTTCTGTAATCCAGGCTGATCTGAATTTGGCAGTCTTCATACCTCAGCCTTCCAAGGAGCTGCAATTACAGGCCTGTACCACCAGGCTGGCTAGTGTGAACTATTCTAAGCATGCCTAAGGTAGGCTGTGTTTATCTGAGATGTTCTGTAAGTTAGGTCTCCTAAATACTATTTGAGACAGGGTCTTGCTATATACAATACAAACACATGGATGCACTTAGCAGTGTATCTCCTATTTGGAGAGAAAGTGTTTCTTGTGTAGAAGAAATGAAGCCCACACCTGATTTTTGTTGAATAACTTGCTGCTTTTGGAAACACAAAACTTGAGTATCTCTTAAACAACCTGAAAATTAGAGAAACAAATTAAACATCAACGAACCAAACCTTGTATAACTTAGATTTTCTGGAACAAACTTAATATCATGAATTTTATTACTATTAGTGCCAGAAAATTATTTAAATAAACTTAAGGATGGTTCTGGTTCCTATTTGTATTAAAAGGTTTATATATACATATATAAAATTTCATTAAAAAATTTAAAGTTCTGGCTCATGGTAGGCAAACCTTGTACCTTAGTCATCATCATTTTTCAGAAAATGTTAAGACAGCATGTGGTGGTCTGAATGTGCTCGACCCAGGGAGTGGCACTATTAGGAAATGTTGCCTTGTCGGAGGAGGTGTGACGTTGTGCGGTTGGCATTGAGACCTCCTCCTAGCTGCCCAGGAGGTAGTCGTCTTGCTCCTGGATTCCTTTGCATAAAGACACAGAACTGTCAGCTTCTCCAACGCCATGCTTGTCTGGACACTTTCATGCTTCCTGCCTTGATGATAATGTACAGGACTTCTGAACCTGTAAGCCAGCCCCATCAAATGTTGTCCTTTTTAAGAGTTGCCTTGGCCACATATGTGGCAGAGGAGGGTCTTGTTAGCCATCGGGGGTGGGGGGTGGGGGGTGGGGAGAGAGGCCCTTGGGCCTGAGAGTGTTAGATCCCCCAGTATAGAAGAATGCCAAGGAGGGAAGACGATAGTGGGTGGGTGGGTGAGACAATACCCCCATAGTGGCAGGGGGAGGGGGGAGGAAATGGGGAGGTTCCAAAGGGGAGATCTGGGAAGGGGGAAACATTTGAATTGTAAATAAAGTATGAAATTTAAAAAAAATAAAAATAAAAAAAATAAGAGTTGCCTTGGTCATGGTGTCTCTTCATAGCAATGGAAACCCTAAGACACAGTGTTTCACGAAGTTGAGTAGACTAGATTTGAACTTGAAATTCTCTTGCCGCAACAGAAAAACTGGTATTATAAGCCTGTACCACCAATTTCAGCTACACAAATAAAAAAATCTTCCCTCCCTCACTCTTTTTCCTGTCTTTGACACCTGGTCTCATGTATGTAGCCCAGGCTTACCTTGAACTCCTGATCCTTCTACATTCTGAGTTCTAGGATTGGAGATGTAATATATCTAATTTCACATGGTATGTGACGCCATGTTCTTATATTTGTATGTCATAAGCTCTATATGTAATGCAGCACTGGGGAGTTAGAAGCTGAGGTATCAGGAATTCAAGGCTAGCCTGAGCTTTGAGAAGCTAGCTCTCAAACAAAATAAAACAAACAAACAAAAAATCCTCATCAGACCTTTAATTCCAGCACTCAGAGCAGAGGTAAATAGATATCTGTGAGATAGAGGCCAGCATGTCTACTTAGCAAGTTCCAGGCCACCTGGGTTACATAGTGAGATTTCATCTCAAAAAAACAAAGGGGCTAGAGAAATGGCTTCGTGTTTAAGAGCACTGGTATGTGACAAGACTTTTCTAAAACGATGCAACACTATATAGGGAACCTATAACAGACCAAGGTGTGGATACTACTGAAGTCTATGGTGATGAACCAACAAATTTTATTGGGGTTATTTACAGAAATATAGGTGGGAGGTAATTATGGAAGCAGAAATGACTCAAAGACAAGCGTGTCAACCAAAGCCTACCCCCAGCATGGATGCCAGCTCACAAAGTTGGGAGCCTGGAACATTCTACACAGCCTGTAGGCAGCTCAATAGGTAAGAAAGTACCCTTCTTCGGTACCTCGGTTGGTCTGCTTTGCAGCCTGGCAAGAGGGGCCTAATGAATCTGGTCAGATTCAGGGATTAATGACTCTCTTTTGAGTTGTTTTCCATGACTAAGGAGCTTTGCTGCAAGGTGGAACGTTTCAACCTCCAAGGAAACTTACAGAACAACTGGTAGTTGTTGAAGAGTGCCTGGGTTCAGTTATCAGCCACAGTGGGCTCTTGATCGTCCACGACTTCTGTGCTAGAGGACCAGTAATCTCCTAGCTTCCTCAGACACTCTACTCTAACTACAGTGTACATATACACTTGCAGAATGACACATAAAAGCAAGCAAAAAACTTCAAACATCCCCATCTATGTTTCTGTTTTTTTGTTTTGTTTTTTGTTTTCCTTTTTTGAGACAAGGTCTCACTATATAACTCTGCCTGTCCTGGATCTCACTATGTAGACCACGTTGTCCTTGAACTCACAGAGATATGACTACCTCCCAAGAACTGGATTAAAGGTGTATACTGCCCCCTTGTTTGTTCATAATATTATCTGTAATTTTTAATTAATTAACTCATGTTCCTGGGAATGTCAGGGGTTGCCCATGGTAATCTCATGCTCTTTGCTTAGATAAATCTCTGGTCCTAGATTTTTTTCTTTTTAAATATCTTTAAAAATTATTATAATTTATTCATTTTATGATGGTGTTATGCATGCAATGACATATGTAGAGGTCAGAAGACAATTTAAGGGAGTCAGTCAGTTTTCTCCTACTGCCAAGTTATATATCTTTTATTTTGATTTGGTTACTTGCATTTATTTATTTTGGGTGTAGGTGTGTGTATATGAATAGACATATGTCCACACGTAGAAATCTGTTCTGTCCTACCATGTGAGTTCCAGCGGTCAAACATAGCTTGTTAGACTTTGTAGCAGGTACCTTTACCCATTGGCCCCATTTTTGTATTTTGAGAGAACATTTTGCTAAGTAGCTCTAACTGGCCTAGAACTTGCTGTGTAGAATAGAGTGGGCTCCAATCTGTTTGCCTCTGTTGCTACTTCTTGAATGCTGTCAACTGTACTACACATTTTTGAAAAATGGTTTAATTCTGTAGCCCAGGGTGGTCCGAGACTCACTAGGCAGTCCAGTCTAGACTAGAATTTGGAAAACTTCTCCTACTTCAGCCTCCAAAATGCTGGATTACAGGCATGCACCAACAAATCTGACTCTAACCTTTTCTCGTGCATTGTTTGTTCACTGTCTTGGTTCCCTTCTTCCACCAGGTGGGTCCCTCACCTTAAACTCTGGTCATATTTCTTGGCAACAAATATCTTTACCCACGGTGCCATCTAACCCACAACCCACACTCTTCTCTTTCCTTATTTATTTATTTATTTATTTAGAAAGGGACTTAGCTAGTTGTGTGGCCAAGCCTTTAACTTGGACAGAGGCAGGTGGATTTCTGAGTTCAAGGCCAACTTGGTCTACAAAGTAAGCTCCAGGACAGCAAGAGCTACACAGAGAAACCCAGTCTCCCAAAGAAAATAAAAGACTTTTTAGGTAGGCAGACTGAACCTTAGATCTTCTCACTGAATGATGAGATTATGAATATGTTTTATCCTGGGTTGCTGTACTCCCAGATAGTAAAATAGTCTGCCTAAAGGGTCTCAGACCTATCATTCCAATCATTCAGGTAAAGTAAAATACTTCAAAACTCAAGGCACTTCTTGAGCTGCAGAGTATGTTCAAGGCCACTGTCTCAAAATGTGAGAGGTATCCCGAGGTAGATGTTAGTGGTAGGGCTTTGTCTTAAATGCACGAACCCTTGGGTTCAATCCACAGAAACAGCCCTTTGCCTATTGGTTCTTTTACTTTGTTTTAGCGTGCTGGGGTGGAGCCTGAGAATGGTGAACAATCACTCTGACTGCTGCATAACCATCCCTTCCACTGATCAAGTTGTTTGTTTTATTTCCCTTTGGCTTCTGTTGACCGGGTCTCACATTGTAACTAAAGCTATACTGAACTCTCAATGCTCCTCCTGTTCCCAAAGCTTACAATACAGTGTGCCTTCCCGAGTTCTGCACAAAATTGACACTTAGAGAGCTGTGTCTTTGAGCTGAAACTCAGACAATGATACCCTCCTCTGGGACATGTAGTTCAGAGTGCCCCACATTGCATGAAAAAAAAAAAAAAATCAGTATGTCACTTGGTATTTGTTTCAGACAGGGCAACCTCATAAATCTAGAGGCTCACTCTCCGGCCCAAGTGTCATTTTCGGCCCATCCCCACCCCAACCCAGGAGGCGGGGCCCTCTTCACATCTCTTTGTGCTAAATCCCCAAGACAAAAGACATCCTCATTGATGTGTTCAGTTATCTGGCAAGAGCCTGGCTTGGAAAGGATTTGAGTGGCAGACCCACTTAGGTAAGTAAAAAGACAAATTAATTAGCTTGTCAAATCCTACTTCTTAGAATGAATGTGAAAGATTCTTGCATAACAAAGTATTGTTCCCAGCATGCCAAGCAGCCTTTTTCTTTTCTTTGTACTCAATTCATGCTTTTGCAAATCTCATGAATTAGTTTCTCTTCCAGCAGTAAAGGCTATTCAGAGTGGATGGGGAACTTTTGGTAAGATGGATTCCTTTCACCCTCAGCTTCATATGCAGAGATGTTCAAACCTTTATATGAGAAGCATGGTAGCAGCTCTCATTGGCAAATGTAGAGATGCTCAGATGGTTTTATAGAACTACAGTAGTAAATGCCTGTGTGGTGTTCAGCTGTGCTTTTTGACTTGACTCAAAGTTTGAGGTTTTTGTATTTTGTAGTCAGTGTTTTTCTTTATCCTTTAATTGAACTAAAAATGTGATAGTGACTATGTTGGACCCCCAAAGGTTGCAACTACCAGTAGTTCCCCCTCACAAAGACACGGAGATTGAGAGGGATGCAATCAGCAAGAGGTTTTTTTTTTTCCTTGAGACAGGGTTTCTTTGTTTAGCCCTGGCTGTCCTGGAACTTACCCTGTGGACCAGGCTGGCCTCAAACTCAGAAATCCGCCTGCCTCTGCCTCCCAAGTGCTGGGATTAAAGGCGTGTGCCACCACTGCCCGGCAGCAAGAGGTTTATTATTTCCAATGCATTGGGATCATCCTGCACATGAGGCAGAGGGGACCAAGTGGAGCCCATTCAGAGACCTTATATAGGATTTTAGAGCAGCCGCCATTAGGTACAATGTGATTGGCAGAACAGTGTGACTTTTAAACTGATTGGTCTTTAGAGAATGAGGTAGCAGGGGCTTAATTGGCCTCTCCCTTCCAGCCTACGTGCTTTCTAACCGGTTTCTCCCGTGTGCTTGGAGGGGGGGAGGAGAGGAATGCCCATCCCACATGAAATATCTGCTAGCTAGGTGGCCTTATCTCCAAAGAGGGGAGGAGGGGAGGAAAAGCATTTCTTTCAACGAACTATAACTTCATCTTGCTCTTTTGTTTTTAAAGTTTTGAAAGGTGGTTTTGAATATTTTACTTCGCCTGGTTCTTTACAGTTTTGTTTGGTCTTTCTGTGATTTTGATACCCACACCCACACACACTTGTTAGGAATAGATTCCAAGGTGGGCCAACACTCTGCTATGGAGCTAATTCCCCAGCCCTGATTTTGAATACTTCAGAACACCTTCTTTTTGTTGCTTTTTGGAGACAAGGTCACACTATGACCCACACAAGTAAGCCTGGGTTGGCCTTAAACCTATTTTGTAGTCTAACCTGACCTTGAACTCTGTGTTAGTCACTATTCGATTGCTGTGAAGAGATACCATGACAGAGGGCAGCTCTTATAAAAGAGAGCCATTTAGGTGGGGGTTGATTACAGTGTCAGAGGCTTAGTCCATTATCATCACGCCAGGGACCACACAGGGTACACAGGCAGACCTGGTGAAGGAGAAATAGCTTAGAGATCTATCTACATCCTGACCTACAGGCAGCAAGGGTTAAAAAAGATAAAGAGAGGGGGGATGTGTCCTATAGAGGTGTGGTGAAGTATGGGGAAGAGGCTGCCTCGGTGGGTCCATGCTGAGGCATTCCTTCCCCCACCCCCCAGGGACCAGCCACACAATGGTATAGTGTAAGACTCTGGGGAGCCTTAACTTCATGGAGACTCCCAAGTGAACACCATGGAGTCGGGGATTGATGCAAAATGCAAGAGGAATTTATTGTTCCAGCATGCTGAGGTCATCCTGCACACCAAGGCGGGAGAGAACCGCCATGGGAAGCCCATTCAGCGAGCTTTTATATGGTTTTTAGAGCAGCAGCCATTAGGCACAATGTGATTGGCAGAACAGTGTGACTTTTAAACAGAATGGTCTTTAGGGAATGAGGTAGCAGGGGCTTAATCAGCCCCTTCCTTCCAGCCTAAGTGCTCTCTAACCTGTTTCTTCCAGGAGGGGAGGGGTACCCAAAATTTCCAAAGTTCTCCAGCTGTCTTCTAATAGTATAGAATAGAGTTTATTCAGGGCATGGGGAGGGGAGCTAAGAGGGGAGTAGAGGCAGAGAAAGGCACACGGTGGGTGGGGGGAGTAGAGGCTGGCCATGAGCACTTGGAGAGAGAGGGGGAGGGGAAAGCAAGAGAGTGAGGAGTGGGCAAGTAGCCCCTTTTATAGTGAGTCTGGCACACCTGGCTGTTGCCAGATAACTGTGGGGCAGAACTTAGGCAGAATGCAAACACCAAGTCCACCTCCCAGTGAGGCACTTTCTCCAACAAGGGCTCACTTCCTCTAATCCTTCTCAAAGGCTGATGACTAAGCAGTTAAATATATGAGCTGCAGGAATAATTCTTATTCAGACCACCAAGAACTGTTTCTCCTCTCTCTCTTCCTCTTTCTCTCTCTCTCTCTCTCTCTCTCTCTCTGTATTTGTGATGCTGGAGATCAAATCAAGCTCTGTGTACCCTTAGCAAGTGCTCATTCTAAAAGCTACTTTCTCAGCCCTGATCTGGAGCTCAGAACCTTACTGCCACATCCTCATGAAACCATAGGAGTTTTCAGCCTCACCCGGCCTAAGTCATGGAACATTTGAATTAAACTTTATTTATTTATTTTGGTTTTTTGAGACAGGGTTTCTCTGTGTAGCCCTGGCTGTCCTGGAACTCACTCTGTAGACCAGGCTGGCCTCGAACTTAGAAATCCGCCTGCCTCTGCCTCGGAAGTGCTGGAATTAAAGGTGTGCTCCACCACTGCCCGGCTTGAATTAAACTTTAAACAAACAAAAAACCACTTGGCTTTAAAAGCTAATTATGGGTGTGCTCAGGTAGCTGAGTGAAGGATTTCTTAAGTCCGTGAATTTGAGACCCAGCTATCTCGATGACAACAACGATCACAATAACACAACACAACACACACACAGGAACATACATGCACACTTAATAGGAGCTGGCCATGTAAATCACTTGGTGGAGCACACACATGAAGCTCTGGATTCCATGGTCAGTTCCTGCATAAACTGGGTATGGAGACATAACATCTGTGATCCCAGCAAGCAGAGGTGGAGGTAGCAGGATTTAAAAAGTTCTTCAAGGACATCTTCAGTTCCACATTGAGTTTGAGCCAGCCTGCACTACATGAAACCCTATCTCAATTAATTTACTAAAAATTGTCTCTAGAGTGAATAAACCAACCACCAAATAAGGCTCAGAACCATGTTTAGAAATAGTGGATACTCGGTAATTAGTGGGGGGGTACTCTAATTTGAAATCAGCTACAATATGGCTTCTCCTCTTCCTTCCTCTATACAAACACACACACACACACACACACACACACACACACACACACACGCACGGTTTGGAGTCGAGTTTCCTTTACCAAAACAGATCTTAGAGGAAGAACCAACACAGCTGGCCAAACAAACAGACTGACTCTTGTTAACACAACTTTGGAGTTCAACCCAGAGCAGGAACCTCTAGGCCTGCTGAGACATTCTAGCTCTCAGGCATGTGGGTGGCAAAGGAGAGTTAACTCTTGTCTGACCGTGTGATTGACAGTCAATGGCAGACAGGAAGGAAGTGTGGAAAGCATGCATTGTTGGCCCCTCCACACATCCTCAGATGCACACCTGCGATTCATGGCGAAAACAAAGCAATGGCCAAATAAGAACAGAAAAAGAGCTAGCGGATGTATCTCAAGTGTGACCCCAGCACCCAGGAGGCAGAGAAAGGAGGACTGTCAGGCAGGTCAGAGCTTGCGTTATTTGGTGAGTTTCAGGCCTGTCTGGAAAGCTGTGGAGGGATAGGAAGGTAGGTGGATGACAGATAGACAAACAGACTTGATAAATTATTTTTCGGCTGGTGAAATGAGACAATTCAAGCCAGATTAGATTATATTGAATGCAGGTTTGTTGGGAAACTGCTCCCTGGTGAGTTCAGTGGCCCCAGGGAAGTTGCGCCATAGGAAGGGAGAGAGAGGAGAGGGGAACGAGAAAGAAAGAGCACGGGTGGACTGGGGTGGGGGTGGGGGAGCAGACAGAGGGAGAGAAGGGAGACCGAAATGTCTGGATTATGTGGGTAGGAACCTGGGGCGAGGGGAGGGCAACCCAGTCTCTGGGCTGGAAAGTTCAGGATTGGGGGCAGGGTATGCCAGGTAGGAACTGAGGAATGCTGAGAGACCCTGGATGTTGCGTGTCATTTTAAAAACACGCTTGCTCCTTTTCCTGGGACCGAGGTCTCAGTTTAGCTCCTCCAATGCACCACCCCCACCCCCACCCTCACTCAGCTCCGCCAACCGCCAGCTGGCCATTTATCCCAGAAACTGCGATAGCTCCCCTAGCCCCTCACCGTTAGCTTAGCCCAGCGGCCATCTACCACCCTGGCTGTCCCCTTTTCTCTCCTATCACCCTTAAAGCAGCAGATGGAAAACGCTAGACGGGCTTTTTGTTGTTGTTGGTTTCTGGGTTTGTTTGTTTGGTTGGTTTTTTTGTTTGCCCGGCAGGAGAGGAGTTTTCAAACCAGGCTTTGAAGTGAGGAGGCAGCTGCAGACATGTAGATCTTGGGCCCCCCAGAGTTTGCACCCTCCACCGAGTGGGAGCCAAGGAGGATGGAGGGAAGATTAGGGCAGGCAATTCTTTGCCGAGCCATTGTGAGTTATCTGACTTAGTTTTAAAATAATAAAACTGTCTAGCAGCGGGGCAGTGGTGGCACTTGGGAGGCATAGGCAGGCGGATTTCTGAGTTCGAGGCCAGCCTGGTCTACAGAGTGAGTTCCAGGACAGCCAGGGCTACAGAGAAACCCTGTCTCAAAAAACCAAAAAGAAAAAAGAAAACCAAAAAAAACCCCTCTTCTCCTGCATCCCTTCTCATCCTCCTGGGACCTGGAAGTCCCACCTTTCCCCCTTCACCCAGCAATTGGCTTCTGCCTCTTTTATTGACACAATCAAGAACCAATTAGGGAATCGGCACCTCCCCCTCCACCTGGAGGCCAGCTCTACCGCGATGTGTAAAATAAGTGCCTTGGTCCCTTGTCCCCACGGGTCTGAAACCAAACGCCACTTAATAGGTGCCTTTTAAAAGTATTTATTTATTTATTTATTTATTTATTTATTTATTTATTTATGTATGTGAGTGTGTGTGTGTGTACCACAGTATATGTATGTGTAATACCCTGCAATGCCTAAAGAGGCCATAAGAAGATGGAAGGTTCCCTAGAACTGGAGTCACAGAGTTGTAAACCACCTGCGGGTGCTGGGCTTTTTAACTCAGTCCTCTTCCAGACTAATAAATGCTCTTAACTGTTGAGCCATCTCTGCAGTCACAACACATGCTTGCTTTTAATTTAATGTCAGTGCGCGAATGTGAGGTGGCTTGTGCCATGGTGTGTATACTCTTTTCTGCCAAGCTATCTTGCCATCACCAAAGATTCATTTTCTTATGACTGTTTTTATCTTGCAGTGCTAGAGATAAACTGATGTGTTTATAAAAAAGATAAAGAGAAGGGGGCGGTGGTGAAGTATGGGGAAGGGGCTGCCTCGAGGGTCCATGCTGCCATGCTGAGGCATCCCTTCCCCCTGAGGGACCAGGAGGGCATGGGGAGAGGAGTCAAGAGGGTAGCGGAGGCAGAGAAAGGAAGAGAGAGTAGAGAAGTAGAGAAGAGGCCGGTCATGAGCATGTGGAGAGAGGGGAAGGGGGGAAGGGAAGCAGAGCAAGAGAGAGAGGAGGGGCAAGCAGCCCTTTTTATAGTGGGTCAGGCCTACCTGGCTGTTGCCAGGTAACTGTGGGGTGGAGCTTAGACAGAATGCTAACATAAACCTCATGTCCCACACATGGTAGACAATCTCTCTAACTCTGACCTAAACAACATAACTCATTCACTGTTGGGTATAGCTGTTGTTTTGTTTTCTCATCAGACCCAGCATATACTAAGCACGGCCCTGAACGATGCCCTCCGGCAAGACAACAACCTCACTGTATGTTTGCAGTTGTTTGACTTTATTGTGGTGCCAGGGTTGAACTTATGTGGGCCTCCTGGCACATATGGGGCAAATGCCTACCACAGAAACATCCCAGGCCTTAAGTATTAAGTATTTTTTGTTTGTTTGTTTTATCTTGAGACAGGGTCTCAATAAATTACCCATTCTGTCCTTGAGCTCATTCTGTGGTTTAGGCAGGCCTTGAACTTGGGATCCCCCTATCTAGCTCAGACTTCCCAGTAGATGAAATCCAGGTAAAACAAGACAATTTGAAGAGTAACACTCCTTGGTAGCCAAGTTCTCAGCAGATTTCTCCTTTCTGAATTCTGCTTGTGTGGCCCCCCTTAACCATTTCAACTCCCCCCCCCAACACATGCCAGTGAATACCAAAGTCTCTCTGTGTGTTATACACATAATGCCTGTGGCAAGTTACTTTACAGATTAAACACCATAAGAAATCACCAGGAGCCAGTAAGAAACTATAATACTATCATATAATAGCTGGGCGTGACACTGTACACCTTCAATCCAAGCACTTGGGAGGCAGAGGCAAGCAGATCTCTTGAGTTGCTGGTCAGCCAGGGTTACATAGTGAGGTCTTATCTGAAGCAAACCAACAATGTATACCAAAGGTTTTGTGAATATGGGAGCCCCGTTGAACTCCTCACCATTCTTGTTATTTTTGTTACTTTAAAAAACAAAAACAAACAAATACAAAAAACAACAACAAAAACCAACAGGATCCCATATGTAGCCCAGGCTGGACTTTAATTTGCAGGGATTCTGCCTCTGCCTCTGCTACCGACTTTCTATCTCTACCTCCTTTCCAGGCCCTCACTCCCTTTCCTTCCCCCAGATACACTTCCTTTATACCCAGTCTGTTGCATAGCATGATTTTTTCGGGGGCACCTTGGCATGGGCCAGCCAGGAACTCGAACACACACAGACACACACCGCACAATATTTCATAACACTGCTACTACCTCTTTCTGGCAAGGTTGAGGATCACTTGTGGAAGTGCAAAAAGAAATCCAAAGAGCAAGGATTAACTGGCTATAGTGACAGGCATGGCTGTGAAGGCCTAGGCTTCAGGGAGCACGTGTCTTACGAGCACAGTGTGCCTGTTTGAAGATCCTTAGAGGATGGGAAAGTGAAGAGACAAAGCTGAAGGGTCAGACTTTCACTAGATTCTATAGATGTTTGTGACTCCCAGTGAGACCACTGACCTTTATCTTCAAAGCAGAGTTGCTGAAAAGTTTTCGGCAGGATGACATACTTAGAAAATAAATTGAAACAGAAAACAAGAGGACAAATACTGCTCTGTACAGGGGCGCCATTGTTCTCTGTTCCCTTGCTCCGCCCTCAGCAGGCTGACAACTCAGGGCTGACCCTGGCACTAGCTCCTCAGAATATACTAGAAGGCTGGATCTGGGACCATGGGCTGAGCTAGCTAAGCTGGCTCTTTGCGCTAATGCTCTGTGTTTCTGCTCTCAAATAATACCCAGATGTTTATAAGAACTGTTGGCAAGCCGCCCACAGTTCCCCGTTCCCAACCACACGCTCCCGAAGAAGCCGTCCAACAGCGAAGTTCCAGGCAGAATATCTGCCACAAAAAAAAGAGCATCCTAAGCATAACCCCTGCAATGCGGCTTGTACCGCAGTGGTGCAACCCCTGAGCATTTCCCCACAACAGAAAGTGCTGTTTGGTTTGAGTGGATTTAATCAATTAGTTAATTTTGTGATGCTAAGGATTGAGCATAGGGCCTGGTGTCTGAGACCAAAAGCTGTGTAGCCTTCAGCTATAGGTCTATAGCACTGGCTGGCAGTTTTAGCAAACAAAACAACAGCAGTCTACTTAAGAGTCTGACTTTCTTACATTTTTATTTAGGGGTATGTGTGTGTGTGTGTGTGTGTGTGTGTGTGTGTGACACCATGGGGGTATGGAAGTCAGAGAACAACTTGAAGAAGTTGGTTCTCTTGATTCTCCCAATACAACCTACTGACTAAACTGAGATGGTTAGGCCTCTAGCAGTGGGCATCGTCCCTTCTGACCAAAGTTGGCTTTTCCACTGAACAGTATGTATGTGACTGTCCTATAATTGGGAGGATATCAAGCCAAAATAATACACTGGGCATGAAGAAAGGCAAGAAAGCAGATAAAATGGGAAATTAAGGTTGGTGAATGTGGCTGGGCATTGTGGGGCTCTCTGCTGTCCCACTGCTTGGGAGGAAGAGGAAGGAGGGTCAAAAGTTCAAGATCATTCTTGGCTATATTACAAGATCATATTTTGGGAACTGTGGAACTAAAAAAAAAAAAACAGTAAAAAGTACTAAAAATTTTAAGATTAGTGAACATGGCTGGACACGGTGATGCCAATAATTCAAGTAGGTGAGGCGTAGAAGTAGGGAGGCCACCACAGAATGAGAAAGAGAACATATTTGAAGTTCATAGGTTTCAAAAAACATCACACTGACTTCTAAGCAAAAATGTATGACTAACTGACTTCTTCATTCAAAATGAATTCACTTGACATTTGTTCTTGGCACACTTGAAAAGCCACTTGTTTTGTTGGTCAGCACCACTGGGGTTGACTCCCACCTCTGCTAACTTCCTGTAGCTGTGTTACCTCAGCCTCCCAGAGTGTTGGTATCAAGCAGAAACTGACCTGTTAGTGCTTTTTGCAGTGTGTGTGTGTGTGTGTGTGTGTGTGTGTGTCAGCATGGATATGGATAAATGCTTTTTCAGACAGCTCCAGCACATGCTAAATTCTTACACCGTTAGCTAACAGTGCATCTGTGTGTCTCTTCTGTGTGTGTGCCACCTGTGGCAGTTGGGAGAGCTGGCCAGAAGGACATGAAGGCAGGAAGGGTAGCCTTGCTGCCTCAGAGGTTGTAGCACTCATGAGAGTGGGCCCTGCACCTTGTCCTGGAAACACAGTGGAGCTGGCCTTGATGGCAAAGGCACTGGTCAGACAGCTCCTCACAGGCTGGAGCACTTGGGAGAGTGGGCCCTGTGCATTATCTGGGCAGCATAGTAGGCTGGCTCTGTAGACTCACAGGGCCAGTGCTTGCACGTTAGTGGCCCAGAGGGCATGAGAGCAGAACTGACCCTGCTTCCTGGTGATGGTGGCATTGGATGCCCTAGCCTGAGCAGTGCTGGAGAGCTCATCCTGGTGGTGTGGATAAGGTAGAGCCTGACCCATGACCACCTCAGTGCCCATCCAGACCCAATTCCGGAGCTCTGAGTTGGCCCACCCCAAAATTTATATCATCTGTGATTGGCTGGGATTTGTGAAAGGGCCAGTCCTGCTGATCTAAAGCTGCAGGATCTCCATGACACACGGTAACAACAGGATAACCAGGAGGAGTCCTGGTGAGGATCCAATATTGATGGTGTCACAGAAGCCAGAAACCTTGAACCAGACCCATGACTCATTGCAATGAAGATGCATGAATAGAGGAATATACTATGGGACACTATGACATACTACAACTTCCATGAAGAAATATTTTCTCTGTTTTGTATTTTTATTTTTTGCTGGTTGTTTTTTATTTTGGGGGTTGCCAGGGCAAAGGGTGGATATGAGAAGATGGGGAGATGAGCAGGACAGATGTGTGTTGTGAAACTCACAAAGCATCAATAAAAATTAATAAAAAATATCAATATGAATTATATAATTAAACCCAAAGCTGATGCTCTAAATCTTCAGGGGTTGTTTGTTTTTCAAGACACCATTTCTCTGTGTGTAGTCCTGGGTGTCTTGGGTTCTCCCTCTGTAGATTAGGCTGACCTTGAACTCATAGAGATCTGTCTACCCAAGTGCTGGGATTAAAGATGAGTGCCACCACTACCTGGCTCACTTATTTTTGAAACGTGGTTTCATGTAGCCTAATCTGGCCTCGAACTTGACATTCTCCAGCATCCACAGCCCCTGTACTGGGTTTACAGGCCTTTTATCACCAAACCAAAATGGCTTGTTTTCAAAAGACAGAAATTCATGTTACATTTATTTGTAATATATTTTAAAAAGTAAGGCATGGCATTATAGCCGGGCAGTGGTGGCGCATGCCTTTAATCCCAGCACTTGGGAGGCAGGGACAGGCGGATTTCTGAGTTCGAGGCCAGCCTGGTCTACAGAGTGAGTTCCAGGACAGCCAGGGCTATAGAGAGAAACCCTGTCTGGGGGGGGGGGGGGGGGGGGGGAGAGAGAAAGAAAGAAAAGACATGGTATTATAACCTGCAATCCTGGCAAGTGGAGGCCAAACAGTAGAATAGGAATTAAAGGCCAGGCTAGTTACATTGCAAGATCCTGTCTCAAAAAACTAATAATTGGAGATGAAACTCAGTGTTAAAAAAATTGTGTTTATTTTATTACTTATCATATATGTGTGTGTATATGTACATATATGTCCAGGTGACCATGGAGGCCAAAGGAGGTCATTAGACCCTCTGGAGCTGGAATTACAGGTGGGTGTGAGCCCCGCATGGCTGTTGGCAACCAAATTGTAGTCCTCTGCAAGAAGGGTACTATTGAGCCATCTTTCCAGCCTGTTTTCTTTTAATTTTTAAACTTTTAATTTTCTCCCTGATTTTGACCTGATTCTCCTACTATACTTCCCAAGTGCTGGCATTACAGTCATTGTTGTTTGTTTTTGAGGTGGGAGCTCGCTGAGATGGCTTACATATGGGGCCTACTGGGTTGAACCCTTACTTCTCTTCCTACCTCCATGCCGGGGTTATAAGGTTAGAGGTATACATGACTTTTTTTTTTTTTTTTTTTTTAATGTTGTGGGGGCTAGAGAGATGGCTCAGTAGTTACGAACACTAGGTGCTCCTTCTGTGGTTCAGAGTTCAATTCCCATCATCTGCGTGACAACTCACAACTGTCTACAATTGTCTATAACTGTGTGGGATCCAATGTCCTATTCTGGTGTGTAGCTGTACATGCAAACAAAACACCCATTTATGTAAAATATATAAATGAATCTTTTAAAAATAAGGTGCTAAGAATAGCATTGAGAGATTCACATATGCTCACAAGTGTTGTATTTCTGACTTCCATCTTTTAAACCTAAGGGTAAAACACAAGTTAGCAGTTTGGGAAAGATCATAATGATTTTATTTTATTTTTTCAATTTTCTTTCTTTTTAACCTTGTAAAGAAAAGTCATTTACAGGCTGATCATGTACCAGTTTCTGGTACCAGTATTCCTGCAGCCCTAGCTGGGCTAGCAACTGGGAGGAAGAGGACAACAATTCAGATGACAACCTGTGCTATAAATTGAGTATGAGGCTACAGTGAGAACTTGTTTTAAGAAAAAGAAGAGGAGGAGGGGAAGGAAGGAAGGAAATAAAGAAGGAGGGAGAAGAAAAGAAGAAGAAGAACAAGAAGAACAAGAACAAGAAGAGCAAGAAGAAGTTGTTTATCTTGGCCATCTTCCTGGCTGGCTTTCTGCTTCTGTGGATGTGATACGATGTGACCAGCAGGTTCAAGTTGCTACTGCCTGGATTTCTCAGTAGGAATGGGCCACCATCTGGAATAATGATCCAAATAAATCCCTCTCTTTTACTTTGTTTTTCTCGAGGTATTTTATTTTTTATGCATATGGGTATTTTGTCTCTGTATGCCTGCATATATGTCTGTGCACCATGTGGTTGTGAGCTGCCATTTGGGTGCTGAGAATCAAACTTGGGTCCAGTGCTCTCAACCCCTGAGCCATTGTTTTCAAGATCTCACAATTAACCAGAGAAGAGAGAGAGAGAGAGAAAAAAAAAGGAAGCAAGCAAGCAAGCCCATTTCTGACACTTTATAGTGTATCATAGGTATAAGATGGAGCATTTAAAGCTTGTCTTCTCCTTTGGAAATCCCGCCGGGAAGTTGGCTAACACTCTTATGACCTACTGTTTCAAGTCCTGGATCACAAAGGTTGCTATGGCTAAAATTCCAGGGGAGATGGTTCAGATTTTAACAGGGAGCCTCCATCAAGCAGAAGACCCCACCTCTGCCGTTACCACCCCTTTCACTGCTTGCCATAACCACATCCCTTCCCCCCTCCCTTCCTCCTCCTCCCTTCCTTCTTTTCCTTTTTCGCCCTATACCCTCTCACCTGTGCTCAAGATAGACAGAGGCTCTGCAAATACAGTAAGGACAGAGAAAAATATTACGTCCAAAGGAACATGGATTTGGAATGGAATAGTCCTTTAAGGTATTTATTTATTTTGACTCTTAAAAATTGATTGATTATGTGTGGACCTATGAGGCCAAAAGAGAACCTCAAGTGTCCTCCTCTATCATGTTGTCTATTGTTTTGAGGCATCACTCTCTGACTCTAAGGCTTGGTCTTTCTTGGCTGGCCTGCAAGCCAGTAAGCCCTAGTGATCTTGTCTTCACTTTCCTCGGAGTAGGGGTTACAGGTATGCATGTGATACCCAGTTGCATGGTGGGTAGTGAGATCTGAACTGTGTTCCTCGTGATCACTCAGCAAGTGCACTTCAACTCTGAGTCATCTATTTTGATTAATTTTTTTAAAAATATTTATTTTATTATATGTATATGTGGAGTGTGCATGTGTGTGCACCTGTGTGTGTGTGCACCTGGGAATGCAGGTGCCCAAGGAGTTCAAAGAAGGTATCAGATCTCCTGGAGCTGAAGGCAGAGATAGTTATAAGCCACCCAAGATGGGTACTGAGAATTGAACTCAGGGTCTCTACGAGAGCAGAATGCATTTTAAACTGCTAAGCTATCTCTCTAGCCCCCTAAAAATTAAAATATATTATTGCTATTATTTTGGCGTTTTGAGATGGGGTCTCTATCTGTAATCTTGGATAAGCTGGAACTTGCTATGTAGACCAGGACGGCCTCGAACTCAGATCGTCCTGTTTTGCCTCCTGAGTGCAGGGATTAAAGGCATGTCCCACTATGCCCATCCATTAAATGTATTGTAGTATGTATGTATGCTCACGATGTGTATTTGGATGCTTATGTGCACATGTGGAGAGCAGAGGACAGCTTCCACCGTTGTCGTTCTAGACTGGAGTTCAGGTTAACACACTTGTGTGGTGAGCACCACTGGCCACAAAGTCATCTCACCATTTGCAGCGTTTATCCCCTTGTTCCCTTATTTTAACTTATTTTAAAATTTGTGTATTTGTATATACTTCCAGTAGGCATGTGAATGCTTGGTGCCCTCAGAGGTTAAAAGAGGGTATGGGGCTGGGCAGTGGTGGCGCACGCCTTTAATCCTAGCACTCAGGAGGCAGAGGCAGGCAGATTTCTGAGTTCGAGGCCAGCCTGGTCTACAGAGTGAGTTCCAGGACAGCCAGGGCTACACAGAGAAACCTTGTCTCAAAAAACCAAAAAAAAAAAAGAGGAAAAAAAGAGGGTGTCGGATCCCCTGGAACTGGAGTTAGAGGATATTAGATCCCCTGGAACTTGAGCCAGGTGGCTGCTGGGAGTTGAACCCAAGGTCTGAAGAGTATCTCTGAGTTAACTCTCCAGCCCCTGTTTTATTTTATTTTGTTTTTGTTTGTTTGCTTGCTTGCTTGCTTGTGTTTTGAAACAGGGTCTCACTATGGTCCCTTGGCTGACCTGGGCTATTTAGCCCAGGTTGGCCTCAGACTCACAGAAATGTATTTGCCTATGCCTCCTGAGTACTGGGATTAAAGATAAGTGCCACCTTGCCCAGCCCATATTGTTTGTTTGTTTGGGGTTTTTGTTTGTTTACTTGTTTTGTGTCTTGTTTTTCTGAGGCAATGTTTCTCGGTATAGCCCTGGCTGTCCTTGAACTCAAAGATCCAACTGCCTCTGCCTCCTGAGTGATGGAACTAAAGGCTTTTAAATTCTCTCTCTCTCTCTCTCTCTCTCTCTCTCTCTCTCTCTCTCT
>JADRCH010000108.1:6622436-6676769 GCA_019843965.1 Rhynchomys soricoides | reverse complement strand
TGTGTTTGCACATAAATACAGGTACCCATGAAGATCAGAGATGTGAAATTTCCTTAGAAGTGGAATTGTAGTGTTGGTGCTGGGAAATGAACTCAGGTCCTCTGCAAGAACACTAGGTGCTTGTAATCATTGAGCTATCTTTCCAACATTGCCCATTCTATTGGCCAGGTTGGCCTGGGTTATTATGATAATTTACCATACTCAGTTGCTAGGATTACAGTTAGTTGTTCACCACTGGTGATATCTGGCAATTTTACAAGACAGACAGACAGAAAGGAGAAAGAAAAGAGAAATGAAACGTTGAAGGCCAGGCATAGTGATTCACAGGAGGATCAGAAATGTAGCGTCTAGTTTTGTCCACAACGCTTTGTGTTCCTGGCTTGTCGCAAGCACACACCCATCCAGGCGCAATCTCAGACCAGCTGGATAAAAGATGCCTATACACTAGCTCATTTTAAAGCCGTCTTGTTGGCTCAGTGGCTGGGCTCTTCTAAGCCTTTGTCGGCCGTGCCCTTCCCCTTACTCCTAGTCAACACTCTAAATCTTCCCTCAGCTTAGTTGCCCACTTACCTTCTTGCTGCCCAAGTCCCTTTCAGACCGCTTTCTCTTACTGCCTACGTTTTGGAAGATCTCCCCAATCTGTTCCTTTCTCTTTCCCACAAGTATCTCCATTCTCCTCCTCTCTCCTAGCCTGCGCGAACCTGAAAATCCTGACTCTTTATTTCTACCCAACCATTGGCCACTGGCATCTTTATTTTATTTTTTATTTTTGGTTTTTTGAGACAGGGTTTCTCTGTGTAGCCTTGGCTGTCCTGGAACTCACTCTGTAGATCAGGCTGGCCTCGAACTCAGAAATCAGCCTGCCTCTGCCTCCCGAGTGCTGGGATTAAAGGCGTGTGCCACCACGGCCCAGCTCCATTTCAAAAATTTAAACAAGAAAGCTAGTTGCAATATATTCCAATGACAGGGGCATGAATATGCACCTTTTGTCTCTCTAGAGTTTTCTTCCTTCCTTTTTTCTTTTTCTTTTTTCTTTTCTTTTTTTTTTTTTTTTTGAGATAGGGTCTTGCTATGCAGTAGCCCAGGTTTACTTGGAACTTAGTAGCCGACTGTCTTACCCTTTAGAGTATTGTTACCCCTAGCTAGGCAGGTAGCTTGCTGTTTCAGTACTCTGTGAATTGGAGCCAGTCCAGGCCACAGAGTGGCTTCCTGGCCAGCTGGAGCTGCAGTGGGAGTGCCTGTCTCGTGCCTGTCTCGTGCCCATCTCGTGCCCGTCTCAAAAGAACACAGAACTGTTACAACAGAGCATTCAGGCCGGGCATTTTTCCTTTCATGACGAGAGTCCTCAGGATCAAATTCATGTTATCAGGCTGGGTAGCAAGTACCTTTACCAATTAGCTGTCTTTCAGGGCCAACCATAAACTTTAGATATTTTATTTTGAGAAAGGTCTAACTAAGATGTCCAAGCTGACCTCAATGATGAGGTAGTCCTGCCTCAGTCTCTGAAGTTACCTAGTCTATGAGTAGCCAATATACCCAGCTCAGAGACTAAGTGTATTTGTGTGTGTGTGTGTGTAGTGCATTGCTTTTCTTCATATTAGAACGTTCTGTTTATCACAAAGGATTGGCTGAAAATAGAAAAATTTAAAGTATTTCCTTTCAGAAAAGCTTTTGTTTTCATCCCAGAATTTACTTTGTTTATTTTTAAAAATCAACAAGGGAACTGTGCAATTCAGATCAAAATGGAAGTGATCTATAACCAAAATAGCCTTGAAAAAGTGCAAAAATCTCCAGAGTTGATACTAGTTTATTTCAAGAACTGTTGTAAACCCACAGTAACATTTTTGTAAATACAGATAAATAGCTTAATGGAACAGAATTGAGTGCTCAGAAATGAACTAACACAAATACAGACAACAGATCTTTGACAAGTATGAGAAGGCAAATCTTGATAGAGGGAAGAGCTTTTATAACAGATTGTTTGGAAGCAACTAGAAGCATGCACTACAAGCCTGGAGAACTAAGAGCTCTCTGTTATACCACACAATTAACTAAAAATGGATCCTAATATGAAATCTAAAATGGCAAAACTTTAAAAACAAAAGAAAATATTTTGTAAAGAGGTAGACAAATCTGGTTAATGACTGGACTGTAAATAAAAATATAATAATAATAATAATAATAATAATAATAATAATAATAATAATAATATGTCAAATTGGAAAAAAGGAGGTTGACAAATCCCTCTCTCTTTTTTTCATACAAAATAGTTTGATCATGTTTCCCTGACTCCAGCTCCTCTCTGGTCCTCCCCACCTCCCTATGTTCTTTCTCTTACAAAAAATAAATCAACAAAATCCAAAAATAAAAATCAAAATAGTCAATAAGACAACAACAACCACAAAAGCCAAAACAAAACAATAACAAAAATCTCCATAGAATTCCTTTTTTCTTGGCAAACTACTCCTGGGCATAAAGCCTATCCTGAAGTATGGTTAGTAATATCCAGTGAGACTCCTTTGGAGAAAACTGACTTTTTGTTTGGCCAGATGGAATCAATTGCAGAGTTTCTTGGTTAGGGGTGGGATCCCATGAGATCCCCTTTCAGTGCTGGGACCTGTCTATCTTGAATCTGTGCAGGTCTTGTGCATACTGCTACAGTTTCTGTGAATTCACACGCACAGTGACAGTCCTGTGGTGTCTGGAAGATGTGTTGGTGATGGAGTTATCCATCACCTCTGGCTTCTGTAATCTTTCTGTTTCCTCGTTCCTCACATACATCCCTGAGTGTTAAAGGAAGGAGTTTGGCTTCTCATCCCATGGAGGACTTAGTCCTCCAAAGTCTCCCACGCACTGCACACTGTCTGGTTATGGATCTTTGTGCTAATTCCCACACACTGGAAGAAGTAGTTTCACTGCTGTGGTTTGAGCGAGGTTTAATCAGCCCCTCCCTTCCAGCCTATGTGCTCTCTAACCTGTTTCTTCCAGGAGGGGAGGGGTGCCCATGTGCTCAGAGGCCCTGGTGGAAGATCCCAAAGTTCCTGAGCTGACTTCTCATTCCCCCCCTTTTCTTGTGCATGCTTCAATCCTGAAGCTATTGTTGATAGCTATGTAGCTCATACTCCTGGTCTTCTGTATCTAGTTCTTTGTATTTCTCCTTTAAGATAATTAGCTGTTAGCCGGGCTGTTAGTTCGTGCCTTTAATCCCAGCACTCGGGAGGCAGAGGCAGGTGGATTTCTGAGTTTGAGGCCAGCCTGGTCTACAGAGTGAGTTCCAGGACAGCCAGAGCTATACAGAGAAACCCTGTCTCGAAAAACCAAAAAAAGAAAAAAGAAAAAAAGAGGGTGTTGGACAGTGAGTGCTGTCCAAAGGTACCATAAACAGTCATGATCAAGGTCAAGTGATCTTGAGCTTGAGCAGGTTGTCCATCTTCTGTACCACCCAGTGGAGGTCTCTGGGGTGCGGGGCATTCTGCAGGTTTCACAAGGGAAGCCTTCACTCAGGCCTCAATACCGTCTACCTTGAGGACTGTGGGAGTAGCTAGCAGTGCCAGGAAGGGTCTCTTTCATCTGGGTTCCAGTGACTGTGCCCGATGCCTCTTTGCATAGATCCAGTCACCAGTCTGGAAGTGATGAGGGGTCTCTGGCATCCCTGGAGCATTTAAGGCAGACAGTTTGGGCCAAATCTCATGCTGTGGGATACCTCCTGGGAGGGCCCAATGGACACCAAGGGAGTTGGGGTAACACACAGGATCTCAAAAGGGGTCAGGTTAAAATGGTAGGGGGTGTTCCGAGATTGGAACAGGGCCTAGAGGAGGGGCACCACCCAGTCCAAGCCAGCCTCCAAGGTCAATTTAGTTAAGGTCTTCTTTTTTGGGGGGTTCTGTTCATTCTCTCTACCTGCCCTGATCTTTGGGGACAGTACTCACACTGAAGTTTCCAGTCTGTCCCCCATACTTTTGCCACCCCCTGGCTTACCTGAGAGATGAAAGCAGGACCATTGTCTTACCCAGTTACCTTAGGCAATCCAAACCTTGGGAAATTTTCCTCTAGTATCTTCTTGGATACCACGGCAGCTGTTTCCTGCTTGGTGGGGAATGCCTAAATCCATCCAGAGAAAGTATCTAGAAACACCTAAAGGTATTCTCCCCTAGGTCTTTTGTCCTGTTTATTCTTGGCTACATAAACATTCACGTGCTGGCATATCTTACCCTGTTCTACGACCTTTTTGGCCCAAAACCTGAGTCTTATTGTATATATTTTAGGCTTCTTAACTGCTTTGACAAGTTTTTTATCCCCTAAATCCCGTCTGGACATCTGGCCTAGTAAGTCTTTTGCTTGCTTTCTGGGGAGCATAGGGTTTTGTTTTTGTTTGTTTGTTTTTCCCCTTGTGTGCCATTGCCCTTCCTTCTCTAGGTAATAGTTGGGTGGCTAGCAATCTGAGTCCTTTCTTCTTCAGTGTATTCTAAGTGAGGCCATCCCTTAGTCCAGTCCCATTTCCCAGCAGGTGTTTCTTGCAGGCTCATAACCAGGATAGGTTCCTGCATTGCCACTTCTCGAGCCACTTGATCTGCCTGGTTATTTTCCTGGGACACTGACTTTATTCCTTTCTGATGTCCTGGGTGTGAATAATAATCACGGTTACCGGCTTCATTAGAGCATTCAAGATATCCAGGGTTTCTTGTTTGTTTTCTCTGGTGTGAGCAGTCCTCTCTCTTGGCATATAGCCCTGTGGACGTGGGCTGTGGCAAAGGCATACCTGCTATCCGTGTAGATGTTGAATTTCTTGCAGACTCCAAGTTCTAAGGCCTTGGTGGGAGCAGTTAGCTCCACTTTCTGTGTTAACGTGTCAGGGGGTAGAGGTGTCGGGAGGGTGTAGAAGTTCCGCTCAGATGACATTTGTGCCATCCACCACAGCAGCACCTCCTTGTCTCTGACCTTCACGGAGAAAATTGCTCCAGCCTGTACACCAGGTAGCCTTGGCTTTTGGCAGGGGTCAGTTACTTGTGGCCCCCATTTTGGAGAGTATGTCTCACCCCAACAGAGGGTAGGGACAGTCTGGGGTGACCTTAAATGAAAGGGATACTGACCCAACCCTAGGTTCACTGTTCTTCAGGTAGTCCATGAATACATTTTGTTGCCAGTAGCTTGTTGGACCCAAGATCTTTTCTTGAAAATGGGGCTATTGGCTTGGAGGACCAACTGTTGAGCCCCTGTGTCCACCAAGAATTGAATGGATTTCCCCTCTATTCTCAGAGTTACCCTGGGTTCGGGGAGGTTGTCCAAACCCTGTCTCCCCTAATCACTGTCTTTACCCAGGGCTAACGTCTTTTGCCACTTGGGGGAGCTTTTCCCAAGGCCTGGGATTTCCTGCTCCCGGCTTCCATTTATTAGGACACTCTCAGGCCCAGTGGCCTCTCTCCTTGCAGTGTGCTCACTGGTCTTTTTCTGTCTCTTTTCTCCGCTTTTCTAACTACTGTAGCCAGGACTTCCTGTAGATTCCTTTCCTGTCACTTTTCTTCCTTTCTCTTTCTCTGCTCCTTCTCCTCCTCTGTCTCCCTGTTATGGTAGACTTTCTCAGAAACCTGCACCAACTCCCTCAATGGCCTATCCTGTCTTTTTAGCCTCTGAAGCCTTTTTTCTGTTATCTCTACTAGCCTGGTCTATTGTCACAGTAGCTTTGTCCTCCTTGCTGTTGAGGTCATAGGGTGTATGTTGGCGGAATGCCTCTATGAGCTGCTCTAGAAAGGCTGAGGGCGACTCATCTCTGTTTATCCTCATGTACTTTGGTCAGATTTGTGGGTCATCATGCTGCCCCCTTTGAGACCTGCCAATGAGTCTAGTGGTGGACTTTTATGTGCCCCTTACCTTCTGTCATAGTCAGGGAAAGCCCTCTGTCGAAGACAGCCTGGTCAATCTATGGTGTCTGAGGGGCTATTCTTTCTAACTTCCTGCATTATCTTCTCTCGTTCTTCAGTCATGAAGAGCACTCTTGTAAGTTGTTGGATATCATCATAGGTGGGCTGATGAGTAAATAAGACAGTCTCAAAGAGATTAATTGGCCTTTTGGAAAGGAGGATGGGATCTCCTCCCACTCCTCTTTCCAGTAAAGGGGGGTACAACGGCCCCGGTCCCATATGGGCTGAGGATTCCAGGACCAGTGCTGGTGCTGGCAGGGCCATTAGGGGCCAGGGTAGGGGGATATGGAGGAGGAAGGTCTTGGAGTAACAGTTCCGCTGTTAAAGGGTCTTGGAGGATCGACTTCTTCTCAGGTCTGGATCTCTCCTCCTGGGCTTCTTTTTATTTTTCCTTGATAGCCAGAACATGTGAGGCAGGTCGGAGATCCCCTGAGTGAACACATGGAGTTGGGGGATTGATGCAAAATGCAAGAGGAATTTATTGATCCAGCATGCTGGGGTCGTTCTGCACACCAAGGGGGGAGAGTGTCCAGCAATTGATATTTTTAAACTTACTATAACAGACAGAGACTCTCAAATCCTAACAACAGCCCCCAAAATCTCCAAGAAGAAAAAGGCACAATGACAAAGGACACCACCGGAATTGTGGTACACTACCTGCTGGGCAAAACTGCCTGAATGCCTTGTCCACTACCAGGGCCTAGTTTAAACTGTGAACAAAGGACACCCAGAGAATTGATTGACAAACTGAGGTTATTTCTCCCAAGTTCCTCCTCCTCCTCAGGAGAGCCTCTCAGATTTGCCAGACCTGGCAGCCAAAGATTGATCCTACCTTGAGATCTGTGTCCCCAGTGAAGCAATGGACATCTCAGGAACCTAATGAGGTAGCTGTGTGGATAGTGGGTAAATCTGACATTTTTAATTGCTATATATATTCAGTTTATTGTAATTTATTCTTCAAGTTCTCTGATTGCACTGATGGCTACTTGTAGCTTAACAGCTGGACATCAGGGAACTAATTATATCAAGGTAATCCACTACTGTGTTGGTTTATATTAAAACCACTAGGTCTCTTTTTAAAAAAGGCAGACAGGTTTGCTTTGCTAACAGCTTCCAAATTAAAATATAGACAGGTTTCAGATGTAGCTTTTTACTGTTCCTTTATTTAAACTTGCTTTCAATGACTGTCCTCAGTAACAACTACTCATGCCTCTGATAAATTTGTAGATGGAAACAAAAGGTTTAAAGTCTTTGCAAGTCCTGAGTGTTCTAAGGAATACAGAGCTCTGAGGGTGTAAAAGCTTAGGTAACTTCTGAGGATCTGAAAATTATTTAAGGCATGTAAATGAAAGTTGTAGAGGTATAAAAAAGTGATTTAAGGTATCTGAAAAATGGAAAATAGTTCAGATTTCTGTCCCTCATCTGTGCTACTATTATACTAAGATTTCAAAAGTTGAAAATTTTAGCATTGATCAATTCTGATGAGCAAATGGAGCATTGGCTGCTTACAATTCAGTCACAAGCTCAAGGTTTGAAATTCCCCTTGGTTGTCTTCTACATGTAGACTTAAAGGTGTTTTCTCATCATGCTAAAAACATCTTAGTTCAATCTGTGTATCTAGCTCTCTGGATTAAAAGAAAAAAATGTTCTGTGTCTTTTAACTCAATTATAGTTTTAGCTAGGTCTCAAAGACATGAGTCTACACGTGTTGTCTTACTCCTTTTTCTAAAATACAGATTCCAATGCAATGATAAATACTAATGTATATCCTCTTGTAACTAAAGATAAGCTTCAGGGAATAAAGAAGCCATAAGATTTGGATCTACTTACCACAAACTAGATGGACTTCAGATGGGTATACCTGCCTGTTCTTGAGAGTGGGATTTTCCCCGAAGTTTTGGGGTTTTCTTACCTTCTCCAGTTACTAGACAAATTTTAACTTCTGACTCTAGTTTATATTTGTCTCGGCAGATTTTCACCTGGCTGACATCCAGGGACCACCTGAGGACTGCAAACTGCTGAATGCTTACTTTTTGAAAACTGATGTTAACCAGTCCAGTCAATATGATGGATCCCTGTCTTTCAGCTGGATCACCTAATCAGATGCTTCTGATAAATGCCCCATTGCCTTTGACTATCATTTTAGCCTTCCTGGGCCCCCAAAAGACAATGTCCTAATGTCAGCAGGAAGCAATTACAGAAGAAAAATACGATATCCATTGTCCCACCTTACAGGCTGAGATGCTAAGTCACAAAGGCCCCTATTGATGGTCAAGCAATGATTTGCTTCAGTTACAAATCAGACAGTGAGATGAGAGCCTCTTTTGGGTAGTTCAGGTATTTAACATATCTTTCATAGAGTGAGTGCATCCCATAAGTTACTATTGATTCTTTAAAATGTTTAAGATCTTGTATTTTAACAGGATTCCAGACTAGTTGTTCATTTTGTGAATTTTCACTATTCTCTGGCATTTGTTCCCAGTTAACTGGGAAAGCTAGTAGGGTTGGTTGCTTTTCCTCAATTTCTTTAAGAGATGGTGATGTAATTTCAATGGGATGTCTATCTTGATGTTTTATTTTTCAAACTTTTTTGAATTCTTTTTCTGTAGTACAGTTATTTTTTTCAACCTTTTTTGAGAGGAAATAAATATTGCAATTGAAAATATGAAAGGATTTACTCCCATGGCCCTTGCTCACAGATGCAATAAGTACTGCAATGGCTTTTATCCCCTCAACTCCTACCCTTAGTCTTAAAAGATCTAAAATGGAGGGATTTTTTTTTTCTTTTCTTTCCTTTCCTTTTCTATTTAGCATTTTAAAAATTCACTTTACATCCTGATTGATGCTACCCATTCTGGATACTCCCCTCAGTCCCTCCCTCAACCCCTCTGAGTGGGTGGAGGCCTTCCCCTGCATATCTCCCCACCCTGGCACATCAAGACTCTGCAGGACTAGGCTCATCCTCTCCCACTGAGGCCAGACAAGACAGCCCAGTCAGGGGAATGGATTCCACAGACAGGCAACAGCTTTCGGGACATCCTCCACTCCAGTTGTTGGGGGACTCATATGAAAACTTTCTAGAATTTAATGAAAATGAATCCATAGTATACACAAACTTGTGTGTCACAAAGATAGCACTACTAACAGGAAAGTTCATAGTACTAAGTACCTACTTTTTTTTTTTTTTTTTAAAAAAAGGAGACATCTCATACTAGCAACTTAACAGCATACCTGAAAGCTTTGGAACAACAACAAAAGTAAGCATACCCTGCAGAGAAATTTTAATTCAGCAACATGGCTGCTCTGGAAGGGTATCACATCCAAAAATTTTCTAGGTCTGTGTGATCCAGATGGAATGGCACACTTTTAATCCCTCTGGCAATAATACAGACATGCCCTTAAGTACACACATTTAATCCCAAACAATGAAGATAAAGCTAGTTTGTAGAAAGAAGCAGCCATGTTTGAAAGTTAAGTCTAACTGAGGAGCAGACAAAGTGATGAATCAGAGAAAGATTTGACAGAATGAATCAGAAATAAAACACTCTCAACTCTCATGAAAACAAAAAAAGAAAGAGAGGCTACTTAAGAGACCAGGGAAGGAGAGAGAGTTTACCAGGAAATTTTTACAGAGACAGATTGCAAGTTTTGGCTGTAGCAAGGAAGAAATTGTTCAGTTCTTTTCAGGGTTGGAAATTGTGCCAAATGGGATGACACTGCTAGTGGACTTTCAGGGGTGGAGCACAGGGGAAGCTTTTGTGCAGTTTGCTTCACAGGAGATAGCTGAAAAGCCCTTAAAGAAACACAAGGAAAGAATAGGGCATAGGTACATCAAAATCTTCAAGAGTAGCTGAGCTGAAGTCCAAACCCACTATGCTCCACCTTGAAAGCTCATGGCTATGCAGCGCCCAGGTCCTTATGATAGACCAGGGGCTGGAAGAGGGTATAATAGCATTGGCAGAGGAGCTATGTTTGAAAGAATGAGGCAGGTGCCTATGGTGGAGGTACGGAGGCTATGATGACTATGGAGGTTATAATGACAGGTATGGTTTTGGGTCTGATAGATTTGGAAGAGACCTAAACTATTGTCTCTCAGGAATGTCTGATCATAGATACGGAGATGGTGGGTCCAGTTTCCAGTGCACCACAGGGTACCATGTACACATGAGGTAGTTACCATACAGAGCCACTGAGAATGCTATTTACAAATTTTTCTTACCTCTTAATCCCATGAGAGTACACATTGAAATAAGACCTGATGGAAGAGAGTTACTGGTGAGGCAGATGTTGAGTTTGCTACTCATGAAGACATTGTGGTAGCTATGGCAAAAGATAAAGCAAATATGCAGCACAGATATGTGGAGCTCTTCTTGAATTCTACTGCAGGGACAAAAGGAGGAGCTTATGATCACAGCTATGTAGAGTTCTACAGCAGGGGCAATCGGTGGTGCTTATGGTAGCCAGATGATGGGAGGGATGTTTTTTTTTTTTTGGTTTTTCGAGACAGGGTTTCTCTGTGTAGTCCTGGCTGTCCTGGAACTCAACTCTGTAGACCAGGCTAGCCTCGAACTCAGAAATCCACCTGCCTCTGCCTCCCGAGTGCTGGGATTAAAGGCGTGCACCACCACTGCCCGGCAGGAGGGATGGGTTTATCCAACCAGTCTAGTTATGGAAGCCCAGCCAGCCAGCAGCAGAGTGGTGGCTATGGAGGGGGTTATGGTGGTCAGAGCAGTATGAGTGGATATGACTAAGTTCTTTAGGAAAACTCAAGTGACTATCAGTCAATCCTTGCTTAGGACGAGAGGGAGCATCAAATAGCATCTATAAGAATAAAAGCTACATTCATAGGAACTGGTCAGAGTAGGGAGGATGTCCAGCATATCCTGTATGATTGGTAAATGGGAAATACAATTGCTTCTGATCACTATTGCTCAGCTTCTTTCTTTCTCTCTCTTTTTTTTTTTAGAGAACAAAATTTAAGTTTAACAGTTTCGCATTACAAGCTGTGATTCATGCTTACTGTAAAGTGAAAGTTAAGATTGTTTTCAAACTTTAAGCTCAGCCATTTTGAACACTGTAAATATTCATCTAGGATGTAATAACAAGCTCAGTATTGACCATAACTGTCAAATCCACTTTCAGCTTTCCTCAAGTTAGTTATGTTGTAGGAGTGTACTTAAGCAGTAAGCATATTTTGGTTTAAAGCAGTTTCACTTATGTTAAATGTTGCTCTTCTACCACAATACATCAAAAATTTCAGATGCATGTTGAGAAACATGCTTTTCTGGAAAATAAATATAGAAGCCGTGTCTATGATTCAAAGTGACATTTGGCATGTTTGTTAATTCTAGCTTTTTGGTTTAATATCCTGTAAGGCACGTGAGTGTACACTTTCACTTTTTGTTTTTTAAAGATCAGGGACAATTTTGAGATGTGATACCAATATATTAGGAGTTTGGTCATGTTATTTGTATGGAATTCTGGAACTTTGAGTTAAATCTTACCTTGTATTGTGAATTCCATTTAGATTTATTGTACTAAGTGAAACTTGTTAAATAAATCTTCCTTTTAAAAACTGGAAAAAAAAAAAAAGAGTGGTATAACAACAAACATGAGGAAATCCAAAGAATCGTCAGGTCATACTTTAAAATCTATACTATACAAAATTGGAAAATCTAAAAGAAATGGATGATTTTCTTGATAGATACCACTTATCAAAGTTAAATCAAGATCAGATAAACAATTTAAACAGACCTATAATACCTAAGGAAATAGAAGCAGCTATTCAAAGCTTCCTAATCTCACCTCCCCCCGACCCCAAAAGCCCAGGGCCAAAGTGTTTTAGTGTAGAATTCACCAGACTTTCAAAGAAGAGTTGGCACCAAAATTCCTCAAATTATTCCACAAAATAGAAACAAAGGAATATTGCCAAATTCATTTTATGAGGCCACAGTCACCCTGATATGGAAACCACACAAGATTCAACAAAAAAGAGAAGTGTAGACCAATTTCCCTTATGACCATAGATACAAAAATACACTGAATAAAATACTTGCAACCTGAATCCAAGAACACATCAAAAGATCATCTATTATGATCAAGCAAGCTTCATACCAGAGATACAGAGATGGTTCAATATACCAAAAAAAAAAAAAAAAAAAAAAAAAAAAAAGTCACAGCATCATCTCATTAGATGCCCAAAAAGCCAAAAAGCCATCGACAAAATCCAACACCTTTTCATGATAAAAGACTTGGAGAGCTGGGCAGCAGTGGTGGCACACCCCTTTAATCCCAGCACTTGGGAGGCAGAGGCAGGTGGATTTCTGAGTTCGATGTCAGCCTGGTCTACAGAGTGAGTTCCAGGACAGCCAGTGCTATACAGAGAAACCCTGTCTCGAAAAAAACCAAAAAAAAAAAAAAAAAAAAAAAGACTTGGAGAGATTAGGGAAACAAGTGACACTGGGGAACATAATAAAAGCAATTTACAGCAAATCTATAGCCAACATCACACTAAGTGGAGAACAACTCAAAGCAACTACACTAAAATTAGGAAGAAAAGTGTCCACTCTGTCCATATCTATTCAATATATTACTTGAAGTTCTAACTAGATGCGTATATCCCAGTGCAAAACCACAAATACAATCAAGACAATATGCCTCTTTGAGAAGCCAACAACCATTTGGAATAAGCCGCAAGAAAAGCAATTTAGCTCATGCGCAAGACAAAGACTTCAAAAAAGCATTGTGAATACATTCAAGGACCATAAAGAGGATATAAACAAATTCCTGAATGAAGACTAAGAATACAAACACTTGAATGAAATAAAAACATTTCGAGATATGTAAGCAGAATTTAACAATGAAAGAAATAGTTACTCAAGAAAATCCAGGGGGCTGGAAAGATTGCTCAGTGGTTAGAGCACTGACTGCTCTTCTGAAGGTCATGAGTTCAAATCCCAGCAAACACATTATGGATCACAACCATCCGTAATGAGATCTGATGTCCTCTTCTGGAGTGTCTGAAGACAGATACAGTGTACTTACATATAATAAATAAATAAATCTTTTTTAAAAATTAAAAAAAAAAGTACACCTGGAAATGAAAAACTTAATATGTCAAAAACATAACCAAAAACCTCAGAGGAAAGCCTCACAAAAAGATTAAAAGAGATAGAAGACGGAAGGTCAGACCTTGAAAAAAAGGTAGAGGAAATGAAAAAAATGTTAAATATAAAAATTTACAGGCACAAAAAAAATTCCAGTAAATCTGGAACACTGTGAAAAGACCAAAGCTAAGATAATAGGCATAAAGAAAGAGAAGAAACCCAAATCAAAGGCATGGGGAAAAAAGGTTATTCCCCACTGTCTAAGGGTTTTACTGCTATGAACAGAGACCATGACCAAGGCAACTCTCTTAAAAGACAACATTTAATTGGGGCTGGCTTACAGGATCAGAGGTTCAGTCCATTAACATCAAGGTGGGAGCATAGCAGTGTCCAGGCATAGTATAGGAGGAGCTGAGAGTTCTACATCTGAAGGCTGCTACAAGATTGGCTCCCATATGGTTAGGAGGAAGGTCTCATTAATACACTTCCTCCAACAAGGCCATACCTAGTCCAACAAGGCCAAACCTCCAAATAGTGCCACTCCCTGGGCCGAGCATATTCAAACCATCATACCCACTTTTGTTGTTATTGGTTTGGTTTGGTTTCTTTTGGTTTTAGGTTTTTGAGACAGGGTTTCTCTGTGTAGCACTGGTTATCCTGGAACTGGATCTGTAGACCAGGCTGGGCTTGAACTTGAAATCTACTTGTCTCTGCCTCCCAAGTTCTGGGATGAAAGGCCCGAACCACCACCATATAGATCAATCGATCGATCGATAGAAGATAGATAGATGATAGTTAGAAGATATCTTTAAAAATATATATTTTAGAAGATACCTTTAAAAATATGTATTCTTCTCTCATACCTTTCAACAACAGCTTCCCCTCCCTCTACTCCTACCAGTAGTCTTCCCCCAAACCTCTCCTTTCCCTCAGAATCACCCCCCATATCCTTCCAGAAGAGAGCAGGCCTCCCAGAGACTTCAACTGGACATGGCACAAGAAGGTACAGTAAGACCAGACACAAACCCTCACATCAAGGCTGGGAAAGGCAATCTGGTAGGAGGAAAGGGGTTCCAGGAACAGGCATAAGAGTCAGAGACACCCACACTCCCCTTGTCAGCAGTCCTCAACAAAACACCAAGCCAACAACCAGAACATGTATGGAGAGGACCTGGTGCAGATCCATACAGGCTCTGCAATTGCAGCTTCAGTCTCTGTGAGCCCCCAATGAGCCCTGCTTAGTTGATTTCTTTGGCAGTGCTCTCCAGGTATCCATGCTACACCTTTAGCTCCCACAATTCCTCCTCGCCCTTTACTGCAGGATTCCCCAAGCTCCCAAGGGGAGGGACTCACCCAAGCAGTGTGAGGTATATGCTCCTTGTGGCCTGGACCTCAAATTAGACCAGTTATTGATTGGTCACTCCCACAAATTCTGTACCACCATTGCTTCAGGACATCTTGCAGGTAGGCTGGATTAATGAATGTCAAAGGTTCTATAGCTGGGTTCATGTCTTAGTCCCACCAATGGCTACCTTGTCTGATTACAGAAGATGGATGGTTCTTGCTCTATATCTTTCATTACTGAGAGTCCTTGCTAGGGTCACACTCACAGGTTCCAGGAAATTTGAACAGCACTATATTTCCTTTTTACTTTTTTTTTGTTTTTTGTTTGTTTGTTTGTTTGTTTGTTTTCCCCCGAGACAGGGTTTCTCTGCGTAGCCCTGGCTGTCCTGGAACTCACTCTGTAGACCAGGCTGGCCTCAAACTCAGAAATCCGCCTGTCTCTGCCTCCCAAGTGCTGGGATTAAAGGCATGCGCCACCATTGCCCACCAAATAGCACTATATTTCTACATTGCCCCCCAAAGGCCTCCAATTTCAGTATTCCCTCGCCACACACTCCCCCTTCCCCCAACTGATCCCTCCTAGTCCCATCCCCACAGAACCCTAGTCTACCTTTAAAATCTATTTCTCCTTCCCAGGGAGACCCATGCATTCCCCTAGAGTCCTCCTTGTTACTTAGACACTCTGGGTCTGTGGATTGTAGCATAATTATCATTTACTTAATATCAAAGTTGGTTTGATTTGTATTCCCTGATAGCTAAATATGTTGAGCATTTGTTTCTCTGCCATTTTAACTTCTTCTATTGAGAGCTCTGTTTATATCTGCACTTATATTCATTTATAAGTGAGGATATATAATGTTTATCTTTCTGAGTCTATGTTACCTCACTTAGGATAATTTTTTTTCCTATTTCCATCCATTTGCCTGCAATTTTCATGGTGTCATTTTTTAAACTGCTGAGTAATAATTCATTGTGTTAATATACCACATTTCTTTATCCATTCTTTGGTTGAGGGACATCTAGGTTGTTTCCAGTTTCTGGCTATTATGAATAAAGCCACTATGAATATAGTTGAGCAAGTGTCCTTGTGGTAGGATGAAACATCTTTGGGTATATACTCAAGAGTGGTATCGCTGGGTCTTGAGGTAGAGTTGATTCCCAATTTTCTGAGGAACTACCATATTTACTTCCATAGTGGATGTGCAAGTTTGCAGTCCCATCACCAATGAAGGAGTGTTCTTCTTGCTCTACATCCTTGCCTGCATGAGCTGTTACTTGAGTTATTGATTTTAGCCATTCTGACAGAGATAAGATGGAATCTCGCTTGGCAGTGGTGGTGCATGCCTTGAATCCCAGCACTTGGGAGGCAGAGACAGGCGGATTTCTGAGTTAGAGGCCAGTCTGGTCTACAGAGAGAGTTCCAGGACAGCCAGGGCTACGCAGAGAAACCCTGTCTTGGGGAAAAAAAAAAAAAAAAAAGATGGAATCTCAAAGTAGGTTTGATTTGTATTTCCCTGATAGCTAAAGATGTTAAACATTTGTTTCTCTACCATTTTAGTTTCCTCTATTAAGAGCTCTGTTTATATCTGCATCCCATTTTTAATTGGATTATTTGTTTTTGGATAATACCTCTCTATTAGATATGGAGTTGGTAAAAACATTTCCCATTATGTAGGTCATCATTTTGCTCTATTGATGATTCCTTTGCCTTACAGTAGCCTTTCAGTTTCAGGAGGTCCCATTTATTAGTTGATCTTACTTAGTGCCTGTGGAATTGGTGTTCTGTTCAGAAAGTTATGTCTTTTACCAATGAGTTCAAGTCTATTTCCCAAATTCTCTTCTATCAGATTTAGTGTATCTGATTTTATGGTGAGGTTTTTGATCCACTTGAATTTTGTGCAGGGTGGTGAATATAGATCTATTTGTACTATTCTATATGCAGGTATCCAGTTAGACAAACTCCATTTGTTGATGATGCTTCCTCCCAATCCCCACTGTATTTCTGGTTTATCAAAACTCAGGTGTTCATAGGTGTGTGGATTTATGTCAAGGTCTCCAATTTGACTCTATTGATTAATGTGTCTGTTTTTATACCAATACCATGCTGTTTTTGTTACTATAAGTCTGTACTATACCTTGGAATCAGGAATGGTGATACATCCTGAAATTCTATTTATTTTTAAGATTTATTTATTAAGTATATAGCATTCTGCCTGCACATATGTATGTAGCCCAGAAGAGGGCACCAGATCTCATTATATATGTCACCATGTGTGTCTTAGGTCAGGGTTTCTATTCCTGCACAAACATCATGACCATGAAGCAAGTTGGGGAGGAAAGGATTTATTTGGCTTACACTTCCATGCTGCTGTTCATCACAAAAGGAAGTCAGGACTGGAATTCAAAGCAGGTCAAGGAGCAGGAGCTGATGCAGAGGCCATGGAGGAATGCCAATTACTGGCTTGCTCAGCTGGCTTTCTTGTAGATCCCAAGACTACCAGCCCACAGATGATACCACCCACAAGGCCCCCCCGCCCCCTTGATCACTAATTGAGAAAATGCTTTATTGCTGAATTTCATGGAGGCATTTTCTCAACTGAAACTCCTTTCACTGTGATAACTCCAGCTTGTGTCAAGTTGACACAAAACCAGATAGTACAATGTGGTTGCTGGGAATTGAATTCAGGACCTCTGGAAGTGCAGACAGTGCTCTTAACCTCTGAGCCATGTCTCCAGCCCCTCTGAAATCCTATTCTTGTGCAGGATTGTTTTAGATATCTGGTTTTTTGTTTGTTTTGTTTTTTTTTCATATGAACTTGAGCATTGTCCTCTCATGGTCTGTAGAGAATTGTGTTGGAATTTTGATTGGGATTGCATTGCCTCTGCTTTTGGTACGATGACCATTTTTACTCTGCTAATACTACTGATCCAAGAGCATGGGAGATCTTCCCTTCTTCTGATATCTTCTTCAATGACTTCAAATTTTTGTCATCCAAGTCTTTCTCTTGCTTGATTAGAGTGGCCCCAAGATATTTTATATTATTTTTGGCAAGTGTTAAAGATATTGCTTCTCTGATTTTTTTTTAAAGAAATATTTATTTATCATATGTCATATATTATTTATCAAGAACACTGCAGCTATCTTCGGACACATTTTCTTCTCTCTCGTAGCTGTCTTCAGACACCCCAGCAGGGGGCATCAGATCTCATCACAGATGGTTGTGATCCACCATGTGGTTGCTGGAAATTGAACTCAGGACCTTCGGAAGAGTAGTCAGTGCTCTTAACCGCTGAGCCATCTTTCCAGCCCCGTTTCTCTGATTCTTTTTGAGTACATGTCATTTTTATATAGGAGGGCTATTAAGTTTGTTTTTGTTTTTGTCAATCTTCACTAATGGTGAACCACTTCACTAATGGTGTTTTTCAGTTGTAGGGGTTCCCTGGTAGAATTTTCAGAGTTATTTATGACGTTTAGTGTGTTTTTTAGTATATATGTATTTCTTGTCTTTGTTGGGTGATTGGTCTTTTCTTTGACTGTTGTTGCCCACTTGTACAAGTATGATACCTATGGGGTCCCTGGTACAGAAATGTTTCATTGATTTGGTGTGCGATACAGAGGAATGAAGATGGGCTAGGAAAAACATGTATCCAAATAGTGGGAAAGAGATAGGGAATCTTTGGTGAGCACTGAGGGATCCAATTCCTGGAAAATGGAAGTGGGGTGGGAAAAGGGGCTCCTGCAGGCAGACTGCAGAAAAGAAGTGCAGGGGACCTCTGAACCACAGGGCTTCTCAGGGAAGGCAGCAATGGAGTGCTGGTGATTACAGTGGCAAAACTTGTGATTGCTAGGGCAAAAATAGCTTACTTTTGATAATCTTTTTTCTTTCCTTAACTCTTTGCTATTTTAAGACCAAAATCCGCTGGCCTCTGGTGATTAACACCTGCTGTTTACAGTGGGGAATTAAATCAAGTATTTATTACTAGGGCTTCTTTCTTTGGCCAGCTAGCCAGGAGCCCCTTGCTGGCCAGGTGAGAGGTTCTGAGTTTGTTTAACTCTTTGTGAACCAGGAAGAAAAGAGAAAAGAAAATCTTTTACATAGGCAATACCTGTGCATGCACACTGCATACAGTTACACACACACATACGCACACAAACTCTAGTCAGTTATAACCACCTGTTTCATCAACTCCACAAGTGCTCATGCATACTTACAAACATATACATATACCTACACATATTTGTATAGGTGAACAAACATATACATACATACATTTAGTGGATGGGGCAGAGCCCCAGATGCTACCACTTTTTTCGGGTCTTTTTATATCTTCTTAGACAAAAGTTCTTTAGAAAATTACTTCACAGACAAAAAAGGGGGAATTATAGGAGGATGTTGATAGTTAAGTTCAAAGCAACAGTTTCCCATGGCCTCACTTTATCATAGTGCCAACTGTGGCTTCATCCTTGGATCTGACCTAGAATGAATGTATACATTGATCACAAATTTGTCCCAAGCCTATTTTTCTTTTTAGCATTAATTATGAAAGCTCATTGTGTCCCTTATTACGCAGCCTTTACTATTCTACTGAGGAGTGGGTACATTCATTCTATTCTTGATTCTGACTTGATTCTATCTTTCTGGCAAAACAGCTAAAACCATTTCCGGAAAACTTTTTTCCTAAACTGATCAAATCAGGAATTCTATAAAGTCATTGTAATGGCTGGTTTTGTGTGTCAACTTGACACAAGTTGGAGTTATTACAGAGAAAGGAGCTTCAGTTGAGAAAATGCCTCTGTGAGATCCAGGTGTAAGGCATTTTTTCAATTAGTGACCAAGGGTGAAGGGTCCCTTGTGGGTGGTACTATCTGTGGGCTGGTAGTCTTGGGTTCTATAAGAAAGCAGGCTGAACAAGCCAGGAGAAGCAAGCAAGCCAGTAAGTTACATCTCTCCGTGGCCTCTGCATCAGCTCCTGCTTCCAGACCTGCTTGAGTTCCAGTCCTGACTTCCTTTGGTGATGAACAACGTGGAAGTGTAAGCTCAATAAACCCTTTCCTCCCCAACTTGCATTTGGTCATGACGTTTGTGCAGGAATAAAAACCTGGACTAAGACAGTCATTAATTTAAGCAGCATTAATTCATGAAAGTTCATCTTCATGTTGATGTGCAGAAAATTTGGTCAATAGGCTAGGCTGATGTCCAGGAATCATTAAGCTGTGTAATAGGGATAGAAAAAGTGTATCAGCACTAAGAAGCAATCCTTGGGTGAAGTCTCTTGGGACCCTGCCTCTCAGAGTTCACTCATCATAGTCCATGCAAAAATAGTGGGCTGTCTCCAGAAAACTCATTTGCTTTTAGCCTTTTCTGGATGGCTCCTGACAAGGGACAGTAGTTAAAACCACTTACTTGTGTCAGCCGCAGCATGGCCACTTAGAGTCCCTAGTAGAAAGTATGTCTGTGACCTGGCAGATGATACAGAGAAGTATGTTCAGTGGAAAAGTTAGGATGACCCCGGGTCTTCACGAAGAGGTGGAAGTGTGCCCAGGTAACGGCTAGAGGGCAACCAGAGGGACTCCTATAGATAGGCTACATCAGGACTCCCAGAAAGTTTACATATGGATATGTGTGTATTAAAGTCAAGGTCTCAGTACATATCCCAGGCTGGCCTCAAGCTCTCAATTTTGTTTCAGCCTCCTGAGTACTGGGATTACAAGTGCGTTTGGTTCCCATCGCTTCTAGCCTGTAGTAAATATTTCCTTCCTTCCTCCCTCTATTCTCTAGCCACTCATTCACTTGGAAAGATATATAATAGTTAATTACAGGCTGGAGCCATAGTTCAGAGACACTGCACTTGCCTAGCCCTGGGATCAGTAATGACCAAAATGGAAAAGAAAAAGTTATTGAGATTGAGACTTGACCATTTTAACTGAGGTTAGTTGACAACAACGCTCTATGTTTTTTCCCCAGACAGAAACTCACTATGTAGCCAAAGCCAACCTCAACCTCACAGCTATCTTTGTCTCAGGGTATAAATCATATTGAAAAAATTTAAAAGATTACAAATAGGTTTTTTGTTAAAATTGTATATGTGAGTGTGTGCTGGACCCTCTTTTATCATTTTAAGCCTTATTCCTTTGAGGCAGGTCCTGGAACTCACTTTTTTTCTTTTTGTGAGACTGGTAGCCAGGAAGCCCCAGCTCTCTTTTGGTCTTCGGGTTCAGAGAGAAATTCTGCCTCAAAGGAATAGGAGAAGCATGGTGAAAGAGGGTTCCTTTGGCCTCCATGCATTTGCATGGACCTTTTTTGGGGGGCTTTATAAAACTCAACCGAGAGTCTCTATGGAATTATTAGTAGACCGTGTGAAGAGCATGTGTAACATTTCTTTCAATAAACATCTTAAATATTTTAAAGTTTATTTTATGTGTATAAGTATTTTGTCTGCATGTGCACGCAGTGGTACCCATAGAGGGCAGAAAAGGCCATCAGATCTCCTGGAATGAGTTACTGGTGGTTATGGGCCTCATGTGGGTCCTATGCAAAAACAACAGGTGCTCTTAACTATTCAACCACCTCTCTCGTTCCTGATCAGTAAACATATTTCACCTTTCTTCCAGAAAATCAAATTTTCTTCGGAAATCAAAACAGTGGGATGAGAAAACAACATTTACTTCAGATGAGGAACTCCAGGGTGTCAAAACAAAGGTTGACAAAGGGAGAAGGCCTAGACCAAGACGCCAGAGTGACCTGGAGGAGTCTAACGAGCAGCTAATTTTTGGTGACACAGTCACATTCCCCTGCTCTGTCTGTCACCGAGAACTGAACATAGCTAAGAATTTTCTCCATAAGAAACATCACAATGCTCTGAGTATGCTGGGTTTCCAGTGGATGGGAGGGAGGAAACCAAAGCCCAAAGTAGTCAGTTTGCATAGAGAGTGTATAATTTCTAACCTTTTGAGATCTTCTACATACAGTGAAAATGTCGTTCAGAATATAAATTATGCATTTGAGTTTCTTTGGAAGAATCAAGTTCCATCATACTTCAAACTTTGTGATAAGGTTGGCCAGACTTCTACATATTCTCCAAACAGCTACCATCTGATGATTAAAGGTATAGCCATCTGTAGCAATAGTAATTCAACCCAGAAAGCTGAGCCGAACTGTAAATACACGATCGTGAACGATTTCGGTGAAAAAGCCAATGTGTGCTTTTTTGGTTTATTTGATAGCCATCATGGTTACGCAGCAGCGGACCTGGCATCAAAGGAGTTTCAGGTTTTACTTCTCCATCAACTGTCTATACAGGATCCTTCCTACCAAATGACAGCTGAGCAGCAGCAAATGATCAATTCCTTTCAAACTGTGTTTAGGGAAGAATACAGAGCCAGAGAAGAGGCCTTCACTTCCACATACAAAACCTTCAGAACTAGTAGAAGGGAGTATGAGGAAACACACAAAGCCTTTGCAAAGGCATTTTGGAGAATGGATAGGCTTCTACGGCTTGGAAGGAATGAGGTTTCCCGGGTTCGGTGGAGTGGCTGCTCAGCACTCACTGGTATGTTAGAAGGTGGGATTAAGAACCCACCCACTAATAAGGACTTCGAAAAAAACCATCAGCAGGGTTTTAACAACCTTCCCTTCCAGAAGACTCCACAGATCATCTCTGGAGTACTACACATTGCAAATGCTGGTATGTATATTCAGTTACATCCACGACACCTAAGTATTTGTAAATGCCTACTCATGCTGCTGAAAATCAGTTATTTAGCAATTTGCTAATGTCTAGAAATTGTACTGAACAATTAAGAAACAAAAAAATTCCAGTTTAAATAGATTGCAGACACAAAACCAAGCAACTATTTTTATGGGTACTGGTATGCGTTGTATAATGAAACTTTTCCTGTGGAGACAAAATACACATTTCTACTCACCCCAGGTAAGGAATCCATGATAGACCAAAGTATGGATACCATTAAAGTCCAATGTGGGGGGCAGATGAGTTTTACTGGCGCTACTTACCTGAATATGGAGGAGGGATTACTTACAGGAGCAGAAATAAACAGACGCTGTATCACTAAAACCCACCACAGCATAAGTGACAGCTCACAAAAGCTGGGAACTTGGAGCACACTACACATCTTGCAGGCCACTCAATTGGTTGGAGAACGTCCCTTCCAGGTGACTCTGGTCTCCCAGGCAGATAAGCTAGTTTCTGCTGCTTCTAGGCAGCTGGTGTGGCCAGGGCCTGCCTTTATTTATTTATTTATTTTATTTATTTATTTTAGTGTGTGTAAATAGTAAGTTAAAAAACCTCCAAACGGGACTGGAGAGATGGCTCAGAGTTTAAGAGCGCCGACTGCTCTTCCAAAGGTCGTGAGTTCAAATCCCAGCAACCACATTGATGGCTCACAACCATCCATAATGAGATCTGATGCCCTCTTCTGGAGTGTCTGAAGACAGCTACAGTGTACTTACATATAATAAATCTTTAAAAAAAAAAAAAACATAAACCTCCAAACGACATAACAGATGTTGATACAAGTTAAAAGTGACTATGAGAACAGTAACTATGCCTAGATCCAAACAAAACAGATATAAGGAACCCACTCCTTTTGAGAGACTGGAAAGTTGATTAATAAGTGAAGATAACTTTACTTTTGGGGACAGGACTCCTGTTTCTCAGGCTAGCCTCAGACACACTGTGTAGCCCAGGGGAATCTCCTTGAACTTTTGATCCTTCTGTCTATGTCTCTGTCTCTCCCTCCCTCCCTCTCTCTCTTCGTCTTTCAAGACAGGGTATGTTCTATTTCTCTATATGCCTTCAATATTGTCATCTCAATATTGTGTCCTCTGCAAGAGTAGTGTTTTCTTTTAACCCCTAATCTGGTGCTCTAGCCCCATTTTTTTTTTTTTGAAATAGTATTTCTAGGTAACTTAGGCTAGTGTCTTAGTCAGGGTTTCTACTACTGTGAGAAATGCCATGACCAAAAAGCAAGGTTTATTTGGCTTATACTTCCAGATCATAGAATTTGGAAGTCAGGACACAAACTCAAACAAGGCTGAAACCCAGAGGCAGGAGCTGATGCAGAGGGCACGGAGGAGTTCTGTTTACTGGTTTGCTTAGCCTGCTTTCTTAGAGAACCCAGGACTAGCCCAGGGATGTCTCTATCCACCATGGGCTAGCCCTTCCACATTGATCATTGAGAAAATGCCCTACAGCTGGATTTCACGGAGGCATTTTCTCAACTGAGGTTCCTTCCTCTCTGATGACTCTTACTAGCCTCAAGGTGATGCCAGAACCAGCCAGTGTAGCTAGCGTGGCACACCCCCCTCCTCCGCTTTCACTGTTTTCATTCTAGAGTACTGGGATTACAGGTGTGTAGGGCTATACCTGGCTCGGTCATTATTTTGCTTACTCACATTGTTTGTATGTAAATGATGTTTATATCTGTATTTTTATATTCGTCATAGCTTTGTATTTTGTTTTTTATATTATTAGGAACTCATGCATACTCCTTTTGTTCTTAACTCCTCTGTGCTGACCTGTTCGTTTGGTGTTTCCTGCTTGGAAAATTCCTTGGTTTCTATGTGGATCTTCTGGGTTGGTTTTTTTGTTTTCTTTTTTTTTTTTTTAGACTATTATGTATCCTTGACTGTCCTGTAACTATGTAATCTAGACTGGCTTCAAGCTCTCTGAGATACACTTGCTTCAGTCTCCTAAGGGCTAAGGAAAAAGGAATACACCATCCACACAGGCTAGTGATGAATTTTAAAGATACTATTTTCCTCTTGTTTTTGAAGGAAATACTCAAATTGAGTGAAATTCCAGACTGGCAGATTTTCCTCATTTGTTGGAATCTGTTTCCCTGTTTGGACTGGCTGGCATCACAGTCTCTACCTTTCTTGCTCCTCTGTTCAGAATGTGGCTCCTCCTTGTGGCTGCTCTAAAGATTTTCTCTTTCTCAGGTTTTAAGCCATTAGATTGTGATGTGTTTGTCTGTCTGTCTCTCTCGCTCCTCTGGAGATCACTCACATCGTTTAAGTCCATTAAAACCGACAGGCAGCCTACTAATGCTTTTTCAATCTATGCTTTGCTTCACTCTTCTATTTTCCTTCCTTTCAATTAAATATTTTTCTAACTGCAGAGGACCTGAGCTCACAAAGATCATGGTGCATGTATGGAGGCCAGACAACTTTCAGGGTTAGTTCTCTTTCTAACAATGCAGACTCTGGGAACTGAACTCAGGTCATCACACCTAGGGGCAGGCACCTGCGCCTTACCCATTGAGTTACCTCAATGGCCTTGCTTTCCCTCCTTCCATCTCCTTTATTTAATCATAAAAAAAGAGAGAAAACCTTTTACAATTGATTTATCTATGTGTATGAATGTTTTGACTGTATATATATGTGTACCTTGTGTGTGTCTGATGCCTTCAGAAGAGGGTGTTAGATGGCCTGGAACTGTAGTTATGGATGATTGTGAGCCATCATGGGGGTGTGGGAAATGGAACCTAGATCCTCTGCAAGAGCAACAGTACTGTAAACCATGGAGGTATCTCTCCAACTTCTGTTTTATTTCTGTGAGATAGTGTCTCATCACTCTGTAGTCCAACCTGGCCTTGAACTTTTGGCAACCCTTTTGCCTTAGTCTCATCAAGGTGAGATTACAACTTTAAGCCTTTCTTTTTTGACACATGTAGCCATCCCTGATCTGGGACTCAGTTTATAGAATTCTACTGCCTCTGCTTCTCAAGAGTTGGGATTAAAGGTGTGTATCACTACACAGGGTTCTTTTAAATATTTTCAAATCCACCTACCATTTGTTTTGGAATTTCAATCATCTATATCTTCACTACTGAACATTTGAATGCAGTTACAGAAAAGGGGTAGGGAAGGAAAGGAGGAAAGGTAGAGAAGGGAGAAGAGAAAAAGGAAGAAACTAGACAGCAGTGGACTTTGTCTCACAAACAAAACAAAAAAAAACCAAGCCCCAATTCTTGTTGACCTCAATTCCAGTGGCATTTTGAGGTTTGGTGCTGACCTCAGGAGAGCCTAGTCTTTTTGTTTTTTCTTTGAGATAAGATTTCTCTGTGCACTTTTGACTGTCCTAGAACTCACTCTGTAAACCAGGGTGACCTTGGACTCAAATGCTCTTGCTTCTCCCTTCCTAGTGCTAGTGCTCCCCAGGTATGCATCACTGCTTGGCTTAATGGTAGCTTTCTTTTCTTTTTTTTCTTTCCGTTTTTTTTTTTTTTTTTTTCCTTCCCAGATAGGGTTTCTCTATGTAAACCTGGATGTCCTGGAACTCACTCTGTAGACCAGGCTGGCCTCAACTCAGAAATCTGCCTGCCTCTGCCTCCCAAGTGCTGGGATTAAAGGCATGTGACACCACTGCCCAGCAGTAGCTTTGTGTTTTTTTTTTTTTTCATTTTGGTGGCACTACTGAAAGTTGAACCTATGATCTTATGCAAACAAGGGAAGCACTCTACCATGGGGCTATAGTTCTAGCCTGGCCTCTTGATGCTTATTTATAAGCTGCTGGAGTAGTATACTTGGGCTGCCAGAATAAATTCCCACACATTTAGTGGCATGAGCAAGAATTTACTTTCTCAACATTTTGGATGTTATAAACTTCATACTGATGAGCCATCTTGTCTTTTTCACTCTAACCCAGGCTGTCCTCCAACTTGTGGCAATCCTGCCTCATTCTGAGCATTGAGATTACAGTTATTAGCTACCGCTATCAAATTTCCTTCCTTTCTCTTCCCTTCTCCTCACCTTTCCTTTCTTCCCCCATTCTCTCATTTTTTTGTGTCCCTCTCCCCATTTTCTGAGATTCAGACAGGCACTTAAGAGGCTAGAGGTTACAAAGAATTATATTCTTATGTGTTTTTGTGAGTGTAACATATGTGCAGGTACCTGGGGAGTCTGAAGAGAGTGCACTGGATCCCCTGGAACTGGAGTTATTGGCAGTTGTGAGTCATCTGACAGGGTACTAAACTGAACCCTCTGGGTCCTCTGGAAGAACATCAAGTCTTCTTAACCACTGATCCACCTCTCCAGCCCATTATTTTCTGACTTAAGAACTTTGTTCTTTCTGCATCAACTCATCAACATGTGGAGACTTAACAGTGCAAGGCCACATTTTGCAATCAACCCAGGAGTTCAACTAGCACTCAATCTGTTAATGAGGCAAAACTACTGTTTGTCTCACATCAGGTTAGGCTTTCTGTCAAATCATACCAGTTGGGCGGACTTCAGCCTTCTAAGCCTAGATTCTTCTTTGCTAAACAAATTAAAAGGCTTTTCAATGAGGCAGAGACAAAGAAGATCTCAAGTTCAGGTCAGCCTGGGCTACACATTGAGACTCTATTTCAAAATTAATCAAAAGAAAAAGAAAACAAAAGTTAAAAACTTAAGAAACAGAATTGAACACATTAGCAACACAATTCTGATTCCAAGTATTGCACTGTTTAAGACCTAAATATTCTTTTTTGATTGGAGACAGGGTTTCACTGTATATAGCCTGGCTGTTCTGGAATTCAGAGATCTACCTGTTTCTGCTGCTTGAGGGCTGAGATTAAAGATGTCCACCACCACCACCTGGCAGAATATTCTTAAAATATGTGGTACATGCGCATGTATACCATAGCATGCATGTTGAGGTTAAGGACAGCTCTGGGGATCAGGTTCTCTCCTTCCACCATATGGGTTCTAGGTCAAACAGTAAGTGTCTCTACTTACTGAACCATCTCATTGGCCCCACAAAATTTTGCTTTTAGAATTGGTATATTAAAGTAGGAATTCTAATTTTCAGGGATAGAGTACTCAGATACCAACCAATGCCACCTCAGATATGCTGTGAATCACAAATAATACTTACCAAAAACCACTGCTTGTTTTTTTTTTTTCGAGACAGGGTTTTTTCTGTGTAGCCCTGGCTGTTCTGGAACTCACTCTGTAGACCAGGCTGGCCTCGAACTCGAAAATCCGGCTGCCTCTGCTTCCAAAGTGCTGGGGTTAAATTAAAGACGTGCACCACCACTGCCCGGCTTTTTTTTTTTTTTTTTTTTTTTTTTTGCTTGCTCTTAAACATACAATGATTCTAAAATCTTGGGAAAAACAAAACAAAAAATCCAAACCATTTCTAACAGCATCTTTTAATCTGTTCGGACCACATTTAGACTTTAGGACACTAATGAAGCAAAATGTTGCAAACATCACAGGTTTATCTCAACTATGATCATACTTACTGAATTACTGTCATTCCTTACTGAAGAGTTCGGTCATCAACTGTCGAGTTTAATGTGGCTGCCTATTTCCCCAATATAAATTTTTATAGAACTTACGGTTTGATTGCACACTACACAAATCTAGGATGGACACATAACTGTGAAATTCTATCATTCATATCCCAAATACATTTGGGTTTTAACTTTCACCAATCACATACATACGTACACACACACACACTTTGTTCACTTATTCATCCATTTATTATTTATTGATTTTGTGTGTGTGTACCTGTACATGAAGGTCAGAGGGTAACTTGTAGGAGACAGTTTTTTTCACCATGTGGGATCCAAGATGGAACTTAAGATTAAGCAGTCACCTTTACCTAATTTTTTTACTAACCCTCAAGAGTTTTTGTCCTTTAAGGGTTTATTATTTTTATGTGTATGTGTGTGGTCCTGTGCACACAAGTACACAGGTCAAGGGCATAGGGTTTCCTTAGACCTGAAATTACAAGTAATTGTGTGCTAACCTACATGGGTGCTAGCAACTGAATCCATGTCCTCTGCGAGAGGAATATGTGCTCTTTATTGCTGGGCCGCCTCTCCAAACCCCAAAGTTTTTGTTGTTGTTTGTTAATTAGTGTTTAAGAATACTTGCTGCTCCCATAGAGAGTAGAGTTCAGTTCCCAGCATCCATCTGGGTGGGTCATGGCAAACTCCAATTTCTGCTCTAGGGGATCCACTACTCTTTTTCTGGACTCTACAGGCACCGACCCTCCTCATGTGCACATACCCACACACACACACACACAATTTCTACAGTAAAACAAAACAAAATCCTTTATTTGAATATTTAAAAGTCTGCTGAATAGATGCTAAGAAACAGTAAAAAACATACTTTGAAACAGTTTCTTAAGAAATTAATTTAGAAATTATTTTTCGTGACCTGTAGTTTTTAGTTAAGTGTTTTAAATTCTACTGATTATCACTGAGATTTGAATTAGGTGGTTTCCCAGTTCAAAATCATATTAGTACAGTGTTCAGCTTACATATTCTAGAAATATTTACGTTATACTTTGTGTTTAGCATTGAAACAATTAGTAAGTAGCATACTTTAATAAAACCTGATGATTAATCTTTCGATCTCTTTCTCTTAAAAAAACAAAATACCTGTTTAGGAAATGTGCAAGCAGTCTTATGTAGAAATGGAAAAGGGTTTTGCCTGACCAAGGAACATACTACACGAAACACCAAAGAAAGAAGAAGAGTTCTCTACAGCGAAGCAGTGATCAGTTCAGATGACCCCTATGGCCTCCTGGATGGGCACATAAAAACCACCAGGGGTCTTGGATTCCATGGAAACCTCAGACTAAAAAAGTCCATTATTCCAGTACCTCAAACAATTTCTGTCCCTATAGATGATTTATGTCAGTTTCTCATCTTAGCCACTAATGGACTTTGGCAAGTTTTGGACAAGAAGGAAGTCACTGCACTAGTAATCACCTTGTTTCATGCATATAAAGAAACACATGTTTCTGGCCCTAAAAAACCCTGGCCACCTACAGACCTTCTTTCCCCACCAGACAGTAACATCCGAGTGCTGTTCCAGTACCAGCCTGAAAATGAAGACATTGTATCAACTACAGATGTAATGAAAGGGTTATCTGACTCAACATATACTGAAGCTGTATCTGCAGAAACATTTCCTCCAGAACTGACCCCTTATGACCCTTGCAGCACAAAAGAAAATAACAGCGTACCCACTACAGACAGTAAGCAGGAAAGTGAGAAAGAACAATGTATTAAGAATTTCTACAAAGGTGCAGCTGAATACATTGGCTGTGAACTTGTAAGTGCTGCAATAGAAGGTGGTTCCAGAGACAGCATCACTGTTATGGTAATGTTTCTTAATGGAAGTGAGTATCACAGGAAGACCTAACATTGCAATGACCTAGAACAGCAAACAGTACTACAAAGACTCCTGTGAGAACTATTCCTCAGAACAGGGAGGAAATACAAAAGCTACAGCTTATATATCATGTGTATTATGGTGTATACTTTATGTCAAAGACAGAGAAAACTCAGTGTTGCTTTTTATACCACTTTATTCCAACCTGAGCACCTCAATATAAAACTAAACACTGGTGAACTGTTTTCCTTACTAATTTTGAGTTACTGTAAAATGTACAAGTTCTGCTAGCAGATCAACACTTAAATAGATTAAATCATCTGACACATGGTAGATTTCATATAATGAAAATACCTAAAATAATTAGTGCAATATACTGATTAAAATAAAATGGACTTCAAAAAACAAGGCTTCAAGATTATTACTAATAACATTGTAATACTTATGTTACAAATTGCAAGTACATTGTTTATTATGGTTCTAGCCATGTAAGAATAGCAAAGCCCCTTCCTTTCATAGGGGGAGAAAGAAATAATTAGCTATTTTAGTAACTGTACATTTTGTATATGTTTAGGCAATTCTTAAATATTACAAGAAATAATAAACTTATGGAGACTACAATGCAGTACTCTATTTACAGTACAGCTGAAGATCATATTTAAAATAATCAAGTTTGAATGTACATAATTGTTAGTGCACTGACTGATCGTGTCCAAAAGGAAGCAGAGCCCCCTCCCTGTTCCACACAGACCTCTATGTAATAGCCAACAATGATTAAATAGAAAAGCAGATTCCTGGTTTGCTTCCACTTTTTTAAAAGAAGCTCAAATGAAGGGACCACACTACCCATTAAAATGCATTTACCAGTTTTTATATTTCTAAAACAGGATGGGGTTACATGTGACTTTTTGTTTTCAATCAAATTTTAAGAAGTATCAGGACTGAATAAAATTAAGATGTCACCAATATTCCTTCCTTCTGAAGATATAGGACTGTTTTCTTGGGATTACTTTATTAATACGTGAAATGTAGACTTTTAAAGACAATCAAAGAAATTATCATTTGCTTGGCTTTTGTTGCTAAGCATAAATACTTTTAGTCTTCTAACAATGTTTTTCTAAAGCATACATTAGTAATTTTGAATCTGTCATACCTGACTATTATCCCAGTTTGGAGTCTGGGTGGGTTAAATTAAGAGTGGGTCCATACCCACTGGAGATGAACTGTTCCCCTGCACTTTCCCATGGAACAAGTGTACACACAGTTCTCATTTTCCTTTCTACTGCTGGGGGAACACATGCATGTTATTAAAAATTAAGTTCAAAACATTCAAAATAATTCAGTATTAGAAACTTGATTCTACCGTAGTCTCTGTTTGGAAGTCACACTGGGCCGGCTAAATGCTCCCACTCCGTGGGTTTGCCATTTAGGAGTTCCCACTGGAGTTCAGTTACTACAACACTGGCTTCTGGCTGGCTGTGCAGGCTCAGTAAGGTCTACTCCTCGTCCTCTGGCTGAGTTTGCGCCTGGATTCTGTGGTTCATTCTTTGGCAGCTTTTTAGCTGAGAAATAAAATAAAATTATATTATTCATGTGAAAATCACTTAGCCCTCCTTATTTATAATACTCTCCCAGGTGGGTTATCTCCAACATTTTACGTGTTGTTTGCTCTTTTCAAACGTTTATTATTTACTAAATGCCAAAGAAGCAAAACAAAGCACCAACCCCACAAAAATAAAATTATCAACCCTCCCTCCCCCAAACAACCCTCCCCCCACTACCACTGGTTGCTGTACTAAAGGAATTTAATCTTCGAAAATACTAGTATTTTCGAAGTAGAAGGCAGAGGCCAATTGTAGACACACCATTTAAACTAAAATTTAACTAGGACTATACATAATTCTTATTATCAATTCCCTTAGAAATCAGTTTACTTGATTACTGGTACTTTATGTTGTACTGGGTCCTGTGCACACTAGGTCTTCCACTTAGCTACACTTAGCCTGTTTTATACTCATTAAATTTCTATTATACACAATCTGCTGGACATGGATGACTGTAATTCCATGATTCACTATGGAGAATGAGTTAAAACAAGCATTTGAACCCAGGAGCTTAAGACTAGCCTGAGTAGCATATCAAGACTCCATTTTGAAAAACAAAACCATGCAAGATACACATAAAATCCAAGTCAATAGACTATGGCCAGCTACAAAATATATAAAAGAAGCCCCACATTATAGCAACATTCTCTGGATTATCACAAATAATTCTAAGAACAAGTCAGGACGTAAACAAATTCTACTGACAGAATCATCAACCAATTACATGACCAATAACTTTTCTTTCTTGGGCTATGACAAACCCTGATTTGATCTATAAATACCAATACTTAATAAAATAGCCTGTGAATTCTTTATTGCTAATACTGCGTATCTGTGGAATACGCTCTCCCCACTAAAAGATCACCTGTTACATACATGGCTTAATCCTGAGGACGAAGCAGCAAGAGTAGTTCTTTATGTCCAATGCCCACCTGAATCCTGGACCGTGGTTTTGTTGTTTTCTAGGAAACCTGGGGCTTACATTACACAAGTTAACTATCACTAAGCCACATACTCCCTATCCTGTATTTTTTAACCCTTTATTCTCCCTTCTTTCCCCTCATCATGCTGTGGGAAGCAGGTCCAGGGAGCACTGATGTTTGAGAAGAGAGCCTCCACTGAGCCACCCTAGAAATTGCTCTAGAGAAGGTTCCATAAAGTATGATAAGGATAAATGTTCAGTTAGATGTATTTACAAGTAATGCCCAGGAAATGGACTAATGGTACTAGGTGTGGGAAAGTGGCCTGTGAAATGTAGCCTAGTCCCCAGTTAAACTAAGGCTAGAAGCCCCAGAGACCCTGAAGGGATGACAGGAGCCTTGTCTGCTCCTGGGCACCAGGCTCCTGTCACTAGCCACAAACCCCCCAACCCCCATAGATTTATGGCTATCAGTCATGAAGGGCAACGCCCCAAGCCCCTCTACATGTAGTTGAGAAAAAGGACTGACCTGTAGTCACATAGGCTCAAGACAGATCTCATGCTAATGAGGTACATAGAGGCCTGGAGGACATAGCCAATAAGCTTCCCTTCCCAGACATTCCTTCCGGTAAGGTATTTAATCTCAGGTCCACACTGAGAAGTGGGGTATGGTTTTACACATCCACTTTCCACCGTGGCAATAAACGATTTGGAACCACAGACTGTCTCTTTTCATTGGGATCCGCCATGGGGAACCACGAAGAAAGGCTTTGCCTACAGAGCTGCTGTCTAATCTCCCATAGAAGGCCTCTCTGCACTCCCAGCCATGACCGTCATAAAGCCCAAGCCTGCAGTCAAGTCACAGACTCTCCCCATGGGACCAGTTGGAGCTCCCCTGGCTTGGGGCTAAACCCAGCTGGCAGGTCCCCACTCCATTTTCAGCTTTTTACTTCCAACAGAAGTGCCTGGGTATTCAAGAGCCTGGGAATTCCATGGCCCCAGGCTTGTTGCAGGTCTGAGACCCCAGAGCAAGCTCTGGCTGTCCTGTGCTTCAGACTGCCCTTTCCCACTACAAGAGGTGCTTTGGTGCTTCCCTACAGCACAAGCCTGGCATGCCATGGGACAAACGCAGTCCAACTCCCTAAGTTCTGCCTCCCCAAGCTGTGGAGCAGACTTGGAACCCACAACCCTACAACTAGGGATACAGAATAAGATAGCATTGTATACCAAGTTGAGTTTTGGAAATGAGCATAAATATCTTCTTCTAGCCTACTCCTTGAAGGACTTTCTATAATCACATCTGACTCAGATGAGGAGGTGGAAGGAAGTGAACATCAGCAATGACTCTGTTAATTGGATGGTACCATATTTACTATGAGATTTGATATGCTAACTTTATATAAAAGAAAGACCCTAATCCCAAACATATATGTTTGTGTTTCTGTGTGTAACTCTGGCTATCCTGGAATTCACTCTATAGGCCAGGCTGGGCTCACTTGGAGATCCACCTGCCTTTGCCTGTCAAGTGCTAGGATTAAAGGCAGGTGCCATCACAGTTTAGCCTGACATTTCTTTTCCTTTTTTTTTTTTTTTTTTTTGGTTTTTCTATTGGCATTTCTTTATAGAAAGGAAATAGGTTAATTTGAAACAAAATCTAGAAGCTGGGAATAGAATCCAGGCTTCAGGAACACAATTCAAACACTGTACCACAGAGCTACTTCTGTAGCTTACAAGTTTTAAACTTGAATCTATAGTGTATCCCAGCTTAGAATGGTGGCTCCATCCTGTAATTCCAGTAATTGAGAGACTGAGGCAGGATGATCTAAAGTTCCAGGCCAGCCTTGGCTGTATGTGAGACCCTGTCTGGAAAAAAAAAAACAAAAAAGACAAAAAACAGGTTGAGGTGATTAAGTGTTTGCTTAATCATTAAGTTCTGAGTTTGGGTCCTCACCAACCATGTGAAAACATGAATATGTAACTCCATCTAGGGGTAGACAGATCATGGAGGAGTAGAAAGTTCTTGTGATTTCCAATACAGTCAGAATTCAGTGAAATATTTGGGCTAAAAATGAGATAGCAGGATGATTCAGGAGGTAAAGGTGCTTGCCACCAAGCTTCATGACATCAGTTCCATATCTGGAACCTATGTGATATTAGGAGAAGACTAGCAAAAACTATCCTGCCTTTTACTTTTTGTGCATGCCCACATACACACACACATGCAATGCTTAAATTGACAACCTCTGGTTTCCACATACATCCACATAAGCAGCAAATATATGCAAGTGTGTATGAAACAAAAGTTTAGGCTCTTCTATGGCACAGGCTGAAATCCTACAGTGTTCTCACCTTCCTACCTGGCACACTAATGTACTAACCTACCTAGTAGCCAGCTTAGTTCTCAGACTACTTTGGTATCACAGTGGTCATGTTTGGGTAACCTTTCTTTTGCTTAGAATGATTCTAAAGCACTGTGATGGTTTGTATATGCACTGCCCAGGGAAAGGCACTATTAAAAGATCTGGCTGTGTTGGAGTAGGTGTGTGACTATGGGTGTGGGCTTTTAAGGCTCTCATCCTAATTGTCTAGCAGCCTTCAGATGAAGATGTAGAATTCTCAGCTTATCCTGTACCATGCCTGCCTGGATGCTGCCATGTTCCTACCTTGATGATAATGGAATGAACTTTTTTGTTTGTTTGTTTGTTTGTTTTTTGAGACAGGGTTGCTCTGTGTAGCCCTGGCTGTCCTGGAACTCACTCTGTAGACTAAACTGGCCTCGAACTCAGAAATCCGCCTACCTCTGCCTCCCAAATGCTGGGATTAAAGGCTTGTGCCACCACTGCCCGGCTAGACTGAACTTCTGAACCTATAAGCCAGCCCCAATTAAATGTCCTTATAAGTGCTGCCTTAGTCATGGTGTCTGCTCATAGCAGTAAAACCCTAAAACAGAAGTTGGTACCAGGGCTGGGGTACTGTTGTGATAGGCCTAACCATGTTTTTGTTTGGAAGAATGTGGACTTTGGGACTTGAATCTGGAAAGCAATACAATGCTTTTAAATGGGGCTTAATGGGTTATCCTAGTAGGAATATGAACGACTTTGTTACTGAGAGTGATTTGAAATGTGCAAACCTGGCCCAGGTTTCAGTGGAGAATTTCAGTATGTATCCTAGAGACTTTTTGTGGTCTTTTGTTGAAGAATGTGGCTACTTTTTGCTCTTGTCTGGAGAATCTGTCTGAGGTTAAGGTAAAGAGACTCAGATTAATTGCATTAACAAAGGAACTCTCAAAAAAGTCCATCATAGACTTTGTTCTCTGGTTAAGTCTCAGGAAGAGCACTCTGAACAAGCATAGCAAGCTTAGAAAGGAAAAATATAAAATAATATGGTTCGAGTATTAAAGGGGCACCAGGAAGCTGGTGAAATGGAGCTGAATCCTGTGTTCAAGGATATTAAACTGAATTAAGGGAACAGTTATCTTGGGGAAAGATCCCACCCAGCTAAATTTATGTCCAGGCATGGTAGTACAAGCCTTTAATCCCAGGAAGCAAAGACAAGCAGATCTGAGTTCAAGGATAGCCTAGAAGAGAGCAAGTTCTAGGTGAAGAAAAGCTTAAATCCAGACTTGCTGGACCACACCTTTAATCCCAGTGTTTAGGAGTCAGGTATGCAGACCTCTGAGTTCAAAGTCAGTCTACGGAGCAAGTTTCAGTTCAGACAAGCTCAGGAAGTTAAGTTAGAAAACAGAAAACTGGTGGTAATGTAATAGAACAAGGGGGGCATGTTCCAGCCCCAGCAAGTGGCAGGACTTGGCAGGTTTGGTCACATGGCTCTGGCTTTAGAGTTCAGAATAGAAGGCATTACTGGGACAATTGATGCTGGTTAGCTGGAGATAAGAAATTAGTGGCCTTGGCAGTGGTGGTACACGCCTTTAATCCCAGCGCTTGGGAGGCAGAGGCAGGCCTCTGCCTGAAACCAAAAAATAAAGAAAGAAATAAAGAAATTAGTGGTGATTAAGAAGAGACCAGCATCACTGAGGTGAAATCAGGGAAGTATTTTCTGAGAGCATAAAGAAGCTGTGTTCTAGGTTGTATCTTGTTTAAGAGTCACCTTGGTAATGTGTACTGTTTTTGTTTGTTTGTTTGTTTTCCAAGACAGGGTTTCCCTGTGTAGCTCTGGCTGTCCTGGAACTCACTCTGTAGAACAGGCTGGTCTCGAACTCAGAAATCCACCAGCCTCTGCCTCCCGAGTGCTGGGATTAAGGATGTGCGCCACCACTGTCTGGCATGTGTACTGGTTTTGAAGGCATGAAGGAGTCATGAAGAACAGATGAGGCTTGGCAGTGTCAGAGGCCATGGAAGGCCATTGGTGAAGGTGCAGCCTCAGTTGCAGTTGATGGCCCAGGACTGGAGGGTCATGCAAAGGAGTTGAGGCTTGGCACCATGAAGAGAGACTATGAGAGGCTATTGGTGAAGCCTAGTAGCAGCCAAAGTCCCCAGTGTATCGGAGATGCCAGTACCATAAGATGACCACCAAGAACAGCAGCAGTGGTGGACTAGATCAACCTGAGCTTAGAGTGCTACAGAGGGCAGAGCTGGAGAAGTGATGCAAGCCCTTTGAAGGAGCCCCGAAGATGTGTAGATCACAGACATTGAAACAAGAAGCTGTTAACGCTGAAGTTGCCTTGGAGACCAAGATGTTCGAGATGCCAGAGTCATGAGCTATCTGATGAGGAAAGCTGCTAACGAAGTAGAACTAGCTCAGGAAAAGTAGTTTGTTGTAGTCAACAAAGATGAAAAAGGAGTTGGAAATCTGAAGACTGCCTTGTAATGAGACATGGAGATGCAGAATTTTGAGTCTGCCCAGTTGATTTCTTGTCTTGCTTTAGGGATTACAGTTAAGTGATTGGATGAATCTCTCAGAAGAGATTTTGAACTACGGACTTTTAACATTGTTGAGACTGCTATAGACTATGGGGACTTTTAAATTTGGTCTAAATGTATTGTGCAGTATACTATGTTTAGGGATGGCCCCCATAGACTCACATGTTTGGACAAGCCTATGGGGGCCAGGGAGTGGAATGTGGTGGTTTGTATGTGCTGGGCTCAGGGAGTGGCACTATTAGAAGGTGTGGCCCTATTGGACTAGGTGTGTCACTGTGGGCGTGGGCTATAAGACCCTCATCCTAGCTGTCTAGAAGCCAGTATTCGGCTAGCAGCCTTCAGATGAAGATAGAGAACTCTCAGCTCCTCCTGCACCATGCCTGCCTTCATGCTGCCATGTTCCTGCCTTGATGACTATGGACTGATCCTCTGAACCCATAAGCCAGCTCCAATTAAATGCTGTCCTTATAACAGTTGCCTTGGTCATCGTGTCTGTTCACAGCAGTAAAACCCTAACTAAGACAACACAAGACAAGGTCTTTCCTCAGGTATGAGAGATCCTGTCTCAAAGTAACAACAAAACAACTTTAAAAAAAAAGTCAGACCTGGTGGAACCCCTATATCCCAACCACTCTGAAATCTGAGGCCCAATAACCCGACATTCTAATCCAGCCCTGATACATACCCAGCCCAAACTCAGCTTCAACAAAAAACTCAGGAAAACAATCTTCAACACTGAAGATACAGTTTAGCAGTACAATACTTGCCTACCATTAAGGTCAGGGGTCTGATTCTTTTCCCAGATGGGAAAGAATCTTTGTGGAAAAGGGAAGGAGAGGGAAATCTGTGCTAGTTCTGCTTTTCCATTTCTGTATGATTATGGTGAAAGTGTATGACGGACACTTAGGACAGAAAAGGCATCAAGTTAGAAGGCTTAATCAACACTGTCCACTGTTTCAGGCATCCAGATCGTCTTGGAATATGTTCCTTATAAATAAGAGGCACTAGTTTTCAGAAAATCTACCTTTGGCAAATCTACCTCTTATCTATAAGACCAACCTTTAATTCACCTCTTTTATATAACCCAACATTCACTGAATTCATGAATGAATATAAAATTGTCATTAATGGGGCTAACAATGGCTGAGAAAGAAACTAGGGAAACAACTCCCTTCACAATAGCCACAAATAATATAAAATATCTTGGGGTAACTCTAACCAAATAAGTAAAGACCTGTATGACAATAACTTCAAGTCTATCAAGAAAGAAATAGAAGACCTCAGGAAATAGATCTCTCATGTTTGTGAATTGGCAGAATTAATACAGTAAAAATAGCCATCCTACCAAAGGCAATCTACAGATTCAATGCAATCCCCATCAAAATCCCAACAAAATTCTTCAAAGACATGAAAAGAGCAATTCTCAAATTCATCTGGAAAGGCAAAAAGCCCAGAATAATGAAAACGATCTTTAACAATAAAAGAATGGCTAAGGGAATCACCATCCCTGACCTCAAGCTTTTCTACAGAGCAATAGTGATAAAAACAGCATGGTATTGGTACAGAGACAGACACGTTGATCAATGGAATAGAACTGAAGACCCAGAAATAATACCACACACTTACTGGCACTTGATTTTTGACAAAGACACCAAAAATATGCAATGGAAAAAAGAAAGCATCTTCAATAAATGGTGCTGGTCTTACTGGTTGTCTGTATGTAGAAAATTGTCTTGTACAAAGCTCAAGACCAAGTGGATCAGATATCTTAACATAAAACCAGATACACTGAATCTAATAGAAGAGAAAGTTGAATTCAAGAGCCTTGAATTCATTGGCACAGGGGAAAATTTCCTAAACAGAACTCCAGTGGTTCATGCTCTAAGATCAAGAATTGATAAATTGGACCTCATGAAACTAGAAAGCTTCTGTAAGGCAAAGGATACAGTTAATAAGACAAACTGGCAACCTACCGATTGGGAAAAAAATCTTCACTAACCCCTCATCTGATAGAGAGCTAATATCCAAAATATATAAAGAACTCAAGAAGGTAACCACCAAAAAACTAAAAAACCCAATCAAAAAATGGGGTATAGAACTAAACCAAGAATTCACAACAGAGGAATATCAAATGGCTGAGAAGCACCTAAAGAAATGTTCAAAGTCCTTATTGATCAGAGAAATGCAAATCAAAACAACCCTGAGATTCCACCTTACACCAATCAGAATGGCTGAGATCAAAAACTCAGGAGACAGCAGATGTTGGCGAGGATGTGGAGAAAGAGGAACACTCCTCCACTGCTGGTGGGATTACAAACTGGTACAACCACTCTGGAAATCAGGAAATTTTCTGGTTCCTCAGAAAATTGGAAACAGATCTACCTGAAGACCCAGCAATACCACTCTTGGGCATATACTCAAAAGATGCCGCACCATGCCACAGGGGTACATGTTCCACTATGTTCCTAGCGGCCTTATTTGTGATAGCCAGAAGCTGGAAACAACAGATGTCCCAACACAGAAGAAACAATACAGAAAATGTGGCTCATTTACACAGTGGAATACTACTACTCAGCTATTAAGAACAAGGGCATCCTAAGTTTTGCAGTCAAATGGATGGAACTAGAAAATATCATCCTGAGTGAGGTAACTCAGACCCAAAAGAACATGCATGGTATATACTCACTAATAAGTGAGTATTAGTCGAAAAGAAAAAAAAAGACAAAAAGGAAAAAAAAGCACAGAATACCCAAGATACAGTCCACAGAATTCAAATAGGTCAACATGCTGAAGGGCCCAAGCGAGGATGCCTAGTCTCACTTGGGAGGGAGAAGAAAGCAATCACAAGTGGGGAGGGAGGTACCTGGGAGGGAAAGTAGAGGGGGGAGAGGGGAACCTGATTTGGTATTGGGTGAGGGAAAAGGACTGAAGCCCTGGGGGCCAGCAGAACGAATGGACAAAATAGGCAACCTCAGGAGGTAGAAGGTTGGGGGGGACCATCCAGAATGTACCAGAGACCTGGGAGGTGAGAGACTCTTGGGAATCAAATGAAATGTCTGACAGTAGGGAGAGGGAACTTATAGAGCCCACCTCCAGCAGGAAGACAGGGGGCATCAAATGAGGGAGGGGTTGCCATCCCACAGTCAAAATCTGACACATAATTGTTCCTGTCTGAAAGAACTACAGGGATGGAAATGGAGAGGAGCCTGAGGAAGTGGGATCAAGCTCAATGGGAGGTCCCAAGGACTGACACTATTATTACTGAGGCTATGGAGCGCTCACAAAAAGGGACCTAGCATGACTGCCCTCCAGAAGACCCAACAAGCAACTGAAATAGTCAGATGCAGATATTTGCACCCAACCAATGGACAGAAGCTGCTGACCCCTGTGGCTGAATTAGGGAAAGGCTAGAAGAAGCTGAGGAGGAGGGCAACCCTGTAGGAGGACCAGCAGTCCCAATTAACCTGGACCCCTGAGATCTCTCAAACACTGGACCACCAACCAGGCAGCATACACCAGCTGATATGAGGCCCCCAACACATATACAGCACTAAACTGGGTCTGGGTTTAGTCAGAGAAAACGTACCTAACCCTCAAGAGACTGGAGGCCCCAGGGAGTTTAGAGGTCAGGTGGGGTGGGGGACATCCTTGTGGAGCCAGAGGGATGGGGAGGAGGTATGGGATGTGAACAGCTGGAGGGTGGACAGAGGGGGAGGGATATAAAATCTGGAGTATAAGTAAATAAATAAAAGACAAAAACACCACCACCAACAAAAAACAAAACCAAAACAGGGTGGGACCTCCTAATTTCCAATCTTTTTTTTTTTTTTTTTTTTTTTTTTAATTTATTTAACCTTCCCTCATTCTGAGGATGGGTCTTTTCCTGAGGCTGGCCACTCCATCTTGCTTCCCAACCAGCCTTTACAGTATTCCTAAGAAAACATTGCTTAGTCAAACGGATCTAGAAAAATAGTGTAATCAGTTAAAAAAAAAAAAAAAGTTTTAAGAATGGTGAGGAACATTCAGTAATTTTGTTTTTCATTAAGTATTATTACTCTTACCTATTGCCATAAATATTTCATTTACATTCATTGATGTCTTAGCTGATGTCTCCATAAATAATAAGCTGTTGTCATCTGCATAGGACTGTGCTTCCTGTTTAAAAAAAAAACAACCCACAAACATATGCTGTATGCAGTTTATTTTACAGATTTCCTTATTTGTTTTCTATTACTAACAACCAGAGAATATGCTGTGACAAAGAACTGTAGGAAAATTCACCATGAATATTTTATCTTAACCCTTTACATATTCTACTCCTACTCATCAGATCCAAGATTAAACCTAGTCACAATAATAATTGGGGGACAGTGTGTAGTTTTATTCTAAATTCTCTTCAATCACAATGGCAACTTCTACGTATACCTTTTAAAGATAAAGACACAATCTGTAATAAATATGGAACCCCAATGTCTTAGCATTGGCAACCACTGAATTATATCCTCATGTGTAATTTCCAATGACAGACATACAGCATTAAAATTCAGGCTACATTAGGAACTATGTCCTTTAAAATTACAAACTGTCCTACGTTTCTGCCACGCTTAACAGTTTACCTATATTGTTGCCTTTGATCCCCTCAGAACAACTGAGGGCCCGTTTGAGCTGTTACAGCACAAGGCCACTTCTGAACAAAACTGAAGCTCTGTAAGATGTTTTGCTGGAGTGTAACTGTTTTGGACAGCATAGCAGATAACAAACATGGCCATCTTAAGAATTAAAGAAGTTACAAGTGCAAAGTGCTCTGCTATAATAGCACTTAGTCTGCTTTGTAGGAGGACATTCTGAATTAATGATCTTAAATATATACAGACTAAAGGTCTTTTAAGATCAGGCTGGCCTAAAACTTACGGCAATACTCCTACCTCTGCCTCCCAAGTAATGGGATTATAGGGGTGCGCTGCCATGCCCGACTCAAGCATTATTATTTTTACATACATACCTAGTACACCTGTATGTATGTATGTCTGGGGTACGTATGTGCCAGGCAGCATACATGTGGAGGTCGGAGGACAATTTACATTTCTCTCCCTCCAGCACTTGGGTTCTAGGCGTAGAACTCAGCACCTTTATGTGTGCCATACTGCTGGGTCTCAAGTGAAGAGTAGCTGAGTCTCTATTTTTAATTGCCTTTTAAGGACAGCTATGTAAACCTGCATGCATGTGCACATGTGTGTGTGCCCACACACGAGGTGTTGTGTTTGTGTAGCAATATATGTAGTTATATGTATATAAGATAGGAGGAACATTAACTTCTCAGGTGTGTATGATGTGTTTATAAAAATATAAAAAGATATATTTATGGAGGTATAGGGAGGTAGGGAGGGGTGCCTCAGCAGGCCCAAGCCCAGACATCTCTTCCCCGAGGGACCAGCCACAGGACAGTATAGTATAGAACAGAGTTTATTCAGGGCATGGGAAGGGGAGCTAAGAGGGGAGTAGAGGCAGAGAAAGGCGGGGGGTGGGGGGAGGAGGAGGGGGAATAAAGAAGTAGAGGAGTGGAGGCCGGCCATGACCACGTTGGGGGGGCGGGGCAGAGAATGGGGAGAGGTAAGAGATAAGGGAAGCAAGAGGTAAGAGATGCAAGAGAGAAGAGGAGGGCCAAGCAGCCCCTTTTATAGTGGGCCAGGTCTACCTGGCTGTTGCCAGGCAACTGTGGGGAGGAGTTTAGACAGAATGCTAATGTGTATATGGGAGTGGAGGGATGGGTGGTACAGAGCAATATATCTGTAATCTTTCATGCAAATCTCTTTGGGAAGAGACAGGGTCTCATGTAGCTAAAGGCTGTCCTCTTACCCACTCCTCACCCCCACCTTCTTCCATATATTTCCTGATACTATGTTTGCTACCATGCATGTCTGGTTTATGAAATGGCTCAGAATAGAACCCAAGACACACATACAGGCTAGGCAAGTTCGTTCTCTCCCTCCCTCCTTCCCTCTCCCTCTCTCCCCCTCCCCCCCACCGTCTGAACTTTATCCCTGACTGCATCATGAAAAATATTTTATGTATTACTGTTTTGTATGTTTTTTCACAGTATTTTTAAGGTTTACAATTACTCTAAAACACAAGATTTTAAATTTAAGGAGTAAAATTCCACATACCTGGAAGTCAACGGCTCTTTTATTTGCTAAGTCAGCTTTGTTTCCTGACAAAGCTATCACAATATTAGGACTTGCTTGCCTTTGAAGTTCTTTAACCCAGTTTTTTGCTCTCGCAAAGGATTCCTGTTAAAAGAAAGGAAAAACTGTTTGGCATAAGCTCAAAACTGAGTTAGAAAGCATTCATTCTCTATGAGATAAGGTTTAAAGACTCTAGTGCAGTGGTTTTCAACCTTCCTAATGCTGAAAACCTTAAATACAGTTCATCACATTATGGTGATCCTCAACCATAAAATTATTTTGTTGCTACTTCATGACTGTAATTTTGTTACTGTTATGAAATGTGCTATAAAAATCTGATATGCAGGATGGTCTTAGGTGACCTCTTTCAAACAGTGGTTAGATCCCCAAAGGGGTTGCAACCCACAGGTTGAGAACCACTGCTCTAGCGAGACCCCGTGGGAAAGGAAATTTTTTAGTACTCTATCATTTAAGCCACTTTCATTTTACATTCCACTCACAAAAGTTTCGGCAGAAATGTTATGACTGGTTACAAATGAATTTCCCAAAAATCTTTAACCAAATTTTAAGTACTAAAAATGATTATTCAAATTGGCTTTAGGGTAGTAAGATTTTATACCCACCTCATTTGTGATATCATACACAACTATGGCTGCTTGTGCTCCTCGATAGTACATTGGTGCTAGGCTATGATACCGTTCTTGGCCAGCTGTATCCCATATTTCAAATTTTACTGTTGTGTCATCAAGACACACAGTTTGGGTTAGAAAGGCAGCTGAAAAAGAAAATATCTATAATAAGTTTATTCTTTTTCTCAACTTTTAAAAAAAGACACGAAGGCCAGGCTGACCTGAAATTCCCTGCATAACCAAAGATGACTTGGAACTTTTGACCCTTTTGTCTCCACCTGCCCTGGTGCTACATCACTACCAGTTTATGTGGTGCTGGGGATTGAACCCAGGGCTTCATGCATGCTAGACAATTGTCCTACCAATAGAACCCCATCCCAGCCTACCAACGTCACATTTCAGGTATTAGAACCAATCTAGAGATTGTTTAAAGTAAGTGGGAGGAGCTGACAATGTAGCTTCATAGGTAGAGTGTATGCCTAGCATAAACAAAACTAGGTTAGATCCCCAGTAGCATGTAAACCGAGTACAGTAGTACATGTTGATAATCCTAGTCCACAAGAGGTAGAGGACTGAAGAACTAGTAGTTCGAAGTCAACATTAGGTATGTCAAGTTCAAGGCCACCCTGGTCTACACAAGACATCGCAACTCCTCCCCCAAACCCCCAAATCCCACAAAGAAGTACACAGGTTATGTATACACAAACAATATATACCCTTTCATATAAAAAAACTTGAGTTTTAGCTAGGCACAAATACATACTCATCACTTCAATAAGATTTGATTGTTAAACATAATACTGCCCCTCTCTTTTTAACTAAAATTTTTTTGTACAATTCTCTGATCATATTCTGTTCCCTCCCAACTTTCCCAAGATCCTCCCTACCCCCAAACTTCATGCTTCTGCTCTCAAAAAAGGAAAACCATATCAAATCTAAACAAATAAATTCAGTAAGACAAACACACACACACACAAACCTACAACAACAAAAGAACAATCTAAAAAGCATAAAAAATATCACGGAGTCCATTTTGAGTAAGCTAGCTCTTGGACACGGGGCCAGTCCAGGAGTATGGTTGATATTCTCCAGTGTCACCCCACTGGAGAAAACTTACTTTTTCCCTCCAGGTATCAACTGAAAATAGCTTCTTCATTGTTAGGGGTAAGACTTTTCTTTCTCCTTGCTGGGGCTGTGTCTGATTTGAAGGTGTACGGGTTAGTTTCTGTGAGTTCTTAGGTTCTTTTTAAAAAAAATTTTTTTTGAGGTTTTTTATTTATTTATAAAAAAGATTCATTCATTTATTTTATGCATATGAATGCTCTAACTGCATGTATACCCACACACCAGAAGAGGGCATCAGAACTCATTATAGACTGTGAACCACTATGTGGTTGCTGGGAATTGAACTCAAGACCACTGGAAGAGCACCTGGTGCTTTTATCTGCCATCCCTCTAGCCCTAAAAACCAATTCATTATTTTTTGTTTGTGTACAGCATAACTCAAAAGACCATTGTGAGAATCAAAGTTTAAAACTCGGGTCACCAAACCTTCTCTTAGACAAACTCTTCACTATGTAGCCCTGGCTGGTCTCAGACTTAAAAGATCTGTCTGCCTCTGCCATAGGAGTGCCAGAATTAAAAGTGTGCCATCATGCTCAAGGGTCATTTTTAAAGGTTTATTTTGTGTGTTGGTCCATGTGAAAGGCTTGTGGGAAGCAAACTTAGTCCTCTGCTAAAGCAGTACACACTTTTCTTCACTGATCTACCAGTTCTTCAATACCTACCCTTCTCCTAAGAATTTCAGTTTACCTTTTCCTTTCCCTGTCTTTTTTACTTATCTAGAGATAAGAGTCTCACTATGTAGCTCTGGCTGTGAGTACTGGAACTCACTATGTAGACCAAACAAAAAAGTAAAACAAGAAAAAAATGGGGCTAGAGAGATGGCTTAGCAATTAAGACTATTTTTTGCTCTTATAACTGGACCTGGTTACAGTTCCTAGCACCTACATGGCAGCTCACAACCGTCTGCAACTCTGGTTTCAGGATATCTGTCATCCTAGAGTAAAAAGGTACTCAGACATACATGCGGGTTAACATTCATATAATAAAGTAAAATTAATAAACCTTTAAAAACATTCTGCATGCCACATATGTGTACAGGTCAGAAGGCAACTTTCAGGAATTGGTTCTTTTCTTCCACTGTGTAAGCTACACTGATCTCAGATCAGGCTGTGTGGCAAGAACCTTTGTTTTGTTCTGATTCTAATTTCAACCAACAATACCAGGGGTGGGGGGTGGGGGTAAGGAGGTTCCAAAGGGGAGATCTGGAAAGGCTGAAACATTTGGAATGTAAATACAGTACAAAAAGATGAGAAATATATTCTTGTATAAATTATGTTTTTTTATTATGGTAGGATAATTTCTGGGGGTTGCATAGGGGAAACTGGAAGGGGGATAACTTTTAAAATGTAAATAAATATCCAATTTGAAAAATAACCCATAAAAATAGTGGTTTTGAATAATATTTTGTTAGTGGAAAAACAAACAAACAAACAAACAAACAAAAACCCCAAACAATACCTACCTATATAAAAGAATACTTTACATTTAGTATGGAGATGCAAGCCTGTAATTCCAGCATTTACTCACTGGAAGCAGAAGAATCATGAATTTGAGCCTAGCCTGGGCTTAGATCCGCACATAAACATAAGGGTTTGTAAGAACATGGTCCATCCGTGAACAGAGCTGTATGTTCTTGTGCTTTTGAGAAAACTCCAAGAAAACAAGAGTCTTGTGACCTTAGTTTCTTAAAAAACAGGGAATTTTTCTTGGATTATGTTATTGTGCCCCTCCCAGGTGTAGCAGGTAGGACAGAGTTTACTTTAGTTGATTCATTACAACTGGCTATTGTTATTTGTTTATATGCCTCTGTGGAAAAGTTTTTTTTTTTTCTTCTTTTTTTCTTCTCTTTGGCCACATGCATCTTGTCCTTGTGATCTCGGGAGAGCTTGAACTCATTAAGAACTGATTTTTCTTGACCTTCAGGGTATAAACTGCCTGTTGCTCTGAATAAAGTTGGCTATTACATGAGACTTTAGTCCATCTCATATTTAGGCTCCACCTTCCCACTGCCTTTAAAGTGGTTAATAAGGGTTGATAATTTAGTTTGGTTCAGGTATGAGCCCTCAGTTTCCCTACAAGCCATTTTCTGCCACACCCTGATATTCCTCTCCTACTTTAACTTTGGTACTAGAATATATCCTACAGTATATTCCATTTTAGCCTACAGTGGCAGCACATGCTTGTACTATCAGCATTCAGTAGATAAGAGTCTGGGGCAGAAAGACTGCTCTGAATTCAAGGCCAGCTTTGGATATCTACTGAGTTCCAGTATTGCTTGGGATGCAGAATGAAATCCTATCTCAAAAAGCCAAAAACTAAGCTGGAATAGCACCTGCTATCTCAGCACTCACAAAAAGGACTGGGGCCAGCCTGGGCTATAAAGGGAGTTTCAATACCCTGTTCAATACTCCTACCTCAATTAAAAAAAAAAAAAGTAAAAAAAAAAAAAAACAACCCATTAAGAATGCATAACTAGGGGCTGGAGAGATGGCTCAGAGGTTAGGAGCACTGACTGCTCTTCCAAAGGTCCTGAGTTCAGTTCCCAGCAACCACATGGTGGCTCATCTGTAATGATGTGTCTTCTGGTGTATTTGAAGACAGCTACAGTGTACTTACATTGAATAAATAAATAAATTCTTTAAAAAAAAAAGAATGCATAACTAGAAACAATTCTTAGCCCATGGAGATAACTATCAATTACACTGCCTAATGAGAGTCCAGTCCAATTCTCAAAACAGTTAAGTTATAACAAAACCCACTTAACTAGGTCATTAAGATGGCTCAATGGACACAAAACAACAACCACAACAACCAACTGAGTTCTATTATTGGAACCCTCATGAAGGAGAAAGTTGTGCTGTTACTATAGCACATGCACACTAATGCTCACATGAATAAAAGAAAGAAAAAAATTGAAAAGACAACCAACCTTCTTCATAAATGTGTTAAAAATTCCAAGTACATACAAGAAAATATTAAATATATCAAAAGAACAATAACTCTCCATCAAATTAGAGTTCCTTTCAGAAGCACTAAACCATTATAATAGTTCAAAACAAAAATCGCTTTTATCTAGATAATCTGTGAAAAGTATTGGAGTCAGTTCTAAAAGAACACAGCAACTATCCCATCTGTAAGTATGAAACTGGCAGACCACCTAGTAGCAAGGCTCTGAGAAATTCTGATTCTGTGAATAATAATGTCCACGTCACTATAATTTAGTATTAATATTTACTATTTCTCTGTAATAAAACTGTTATTGGAAATTGTTTTAAACCTACAGGTATCAGCTTAACTAACAGAAGTTCTTGATTTGTGATGAGCTAGTTGTACAATGGAACACTGAGTAAGTAGGTGAAACTTCTGGAAAGTAACAAGATTCAAGGAACTACATACAACAAGAACAGATCATTGTCCACACTCTGTGCTTACAACGTCTCCTATCACCCTAGTCAGGATCTGCTGCTTATGTGCTCCCAAAGCTCTTTATGATCTTTATACTTGATTCTTCTGGTGCTGAGGATTAAACACAGGTACTCAAACATGCTAGGCAAATGCTCTGCATCTGACCAGTCTTACTTTCTTATTTTACTTGTTTTGTTTAGAGATAGCATCACATTCTACTGTATCACAGACTTGACTTAGCCTCCTAAATGTTACTTAGGGATTACAGGAATGAGCTAAATAAATACTGGCTGAAACTATAACCATTGAGTCTATAAATACCCAAGTTCCCACTGTACTGTTCCAGGAGGGGAAGAAAATATCCAAACTGATGGCATCTAAAGAATAACAAAAAACCAGTTAATCTCTCCTAGAACTGCCCCAATAAACACAGAGGGAACAGAAAAACTATGGGAACTAAAGCAACTCTACCCCCAGATGGTTATTTGTAACGCTCAGGCTAGAACTCAAGACTTCACACATGCTAGTCACACACTCCAAGTTACCTACCAAATTCAACTAAAAATTACCTTATTAGACTTAACAACAACTAAAATCTGTAAGAATACTGGTTTAACTATACAAACAAACTGGAGACCCTATGATTCTGAAACATTCAAAATGCACAGGTGAATACAATTAGAAAAATTTCTGTGGTGAATGCAAAGTAACTTTTAGCGTGGAGAGAGCTTCTTTAACCTAAACATGGTGCCACGTGCCTGTAATCCAAGCACTTGGGAGGATGAGACAAGGGGATAAGGCCCAGCTGGGCAGTGGTGGCGCACGCCTCTAATCCCAGCAGGCGGATTTCTGAGTTCGAGGCCAGCCTGGTATATAGAGTGACTTCCTGGACAGCCAGGGCTACACAGAGAAGCCCTGTCTTGAAAAACAAACAAACAAACAAACAAACGCGTAAAGTCCTTTAAGGCAGTCAAGTAGCCAGGACACAAGCCAGTCATATGTTATCATCTAAACATTAATTACCGTATGGGGGAAATCTGCTAATATATGGATATGACTTTAAAGTTAGTCTTTAAGTTTGACATTCAGTACCTTACACTTGATTACTCAAGTATACTAAAACAAATGAGTACTTGGCATGGTATTATTAGCTATCGTACTCCTGTGATCCTGGCACTGGAGAGGCAGGATTGTCTCAAGTTCAAAACCAGCCAAGATTATACTGTAAGTCTTTTTTTTTTTTTTTTTTTTTTTTGATTTAGGGTTTCTCTGTGTAGTCCTGCCTGTCCTGGAACTCACTCTGTAGACCAGGCTGGCCTAGAACTCAGAAATCTGCCTGCCTCTGCCTCCTGAGTGCTGGGATTAAAGGCATGCACCACCACTGCCAGGCAAGTCTTATCTTTTTAAAATATAAAACCACACCAAGTCAGCATTTCAACTTTCAGAACTAAAATGTCAGCTATGTCTTTAAAAAGGGGTGTATTCCTAATAAAGACTTTGTTCATAGGACTAGAATTAATTTCCTTTATGAGAAGTGGTATAAAGGTACACATTACAAAGAAAGAAATACTGGAGCTGAAGAGATGGCTTAGTGCTTAAGAGCACTGGCAGTTCTTCCAGGACCTGGGTTCATTCAATTCCCAACACCCACAAGACAGCTCACAATGTCTGTAGCTCCAATTTCAGGGATCCATCCTCCTATGACCCGTGTAGGCACTGTGTGCAGACATACATAAAGGCAAAGCATGCACACACACACAGGGAAAGACGTTGTTAAAGCTTCTCAAAAAGGGGACTGAGATTTTGGTCTATTTTTAGAGTGCTTAGCTAGCACACACATCTCCATCACCCCCCAAACACACATCCATCCACACCCACCATCAACAAAAACCAGGGCACAGTTGTACACACTTATAATCCCAGCACTGAGAGCTAAGGAGGGCAAAAAAATCAAAAGTTCAAGATCACCATCATCCATTTGGGCTCACAGAAAGGTGCTAGCAACAATCACAGGATTAATTATTTGTTTATCTTGCCAGTTTTACTTTGTATGTATTTTTTCTCTTTTCTTATGAGAAGGTAAAGGAGAAATGACAACAAAGGGGGGATAAGACAATGAGAAAGGCGAGTAGAAAAAGGAAGAGAATCATGAAAAAAATAGAAGGAACGATGCTGAGAGTGCAAAGGAGCTCTAGGAAATATCCTGATGTTCATTCCTAGCGGAACCTGGGGACGGGAAAGTGTCTTCATAAAGTAGATATTTTGAAATGCTGAATTAATGATTTTGCTTGTCATCTAATTACTTATCTGCTGTCCATTAATAGCACATTTCACAATATTATGTTTCTTGATCTGTTCATCTGGTAATGAAGTCTTCCTTGTGTGTTTCTTTTAAAAAAAAAAAAAAAAAAAAAGCAGTGGTGGCGCACGCCTTTAATCCCAGCACTCAGGAGGCAGAGGCAGGCAGATTTCTGAGTTTGAGGCCAGCCTGGTCTACAGAGTGAGTTCCAGGACAGCCAGGGCTATACAGAGAAACCCTGTCTCAAAAACCAAAAAACAAAACCAAAAACAAACAAACAAAAAGCCAAGTCTTAGTAAGTACTATCATATGAATTCACAGAAAAAGTAAATATAACTAACTTGCTCTAAGGGTAACGTTATAGCTATATGTGGACATGAGGAAAAAGTCTACAAACACTTTAGTTGGAGGTAATACTTTCTGTTACAAGTTGAGATTTCTACAAAATATAAGTGGCAAAAAAATAAAAGTTATGAGGCTTTGGAGCTGAGGTGACAGATCACAGTTTAAGTGTCTGTTACTCTGGTAGAGGACCCAATTTCAGTGCCTAAGTGCAGTTTACAACCACCTATAATGGCGGTTGGAAGGTATCCAATGCTGTCATTTTCCCGTTTCTAAAGGCATACAGGTGGTGTACTTAGACACATGCAGGCAAACAAAATACTCATACTCTATTTTAAAATCTTAAAATAAATAAATAAATAAAAAAAAAAAACTAGGGCTTTGCTATGTAACTAACTATGGCTTGCCTATAACTCCTTACAAAGACCAGTCCGGCCCTAAATTTGATAGTCATTCACCTGCCTGTGGCTCCTGAATGCTGGGATTACACTACTTCACTCAGTAAAGATATGGAAAACAGCACAGATAAATGATGTGGGTAGTGGCACATACCCATGTAATGTCAATACTTGGAAACCCGAAATATGTGGACATTTTGAGTTCCAGGCCAAAATAACAACAAATTAAATTAACCTCCCAAATCCATCAGATTAACAGTTACAGGTACTTACAGGAATTAAGCCAAGATTCCCATTAGAAACTAGAAGTGTTCTGAGGGAGAAAACTTATGAAAAGACAGGAACCCTTAAATCTCAGTCATTAAAGCTTCGTTTGGTTTTATAACCATATGTAATAATCACATTACAGAAATAAGTTCAGGAGCAAACATTTGAAGATGACATCCACTACTGGATTGTAACCTGAATCTGCAAACAGAAAAGCGAGAGGGTTAAATGTCTAACATTGGAGCTGGGGACAGCTCAGCAGTAGGGTGTTCTGCATAACTTACAAAGACCCTGGTTTGGTCCCCAGCACCAGAGAAGGAAGGAGTGGGTGAGAGGGGGAGTGAGTGAGAAAATGAGTGTGTGTATGGGGGGTGTGGTTACGAAAATAAGAAAACAAAAAATGAGATTGCAAGGCACAAAAGGAAATAGGACGAGAGAACAGCGAGGAAATTCTACCATTAACAAATAGAATAGACATGACCATTATAAAGAACACAGAGGAAGTTGTGGTTAAGATCTTACAGTAGATTGTATGTTCCAATAATAGACCTACTTATATTATTTGGTGTCACACTATAATTTTCTTACAAGTCTGGCACTGACACTGTAACTGGAGCCTGGTCTGAAGGACCTACTTTGAATTGACTGCGAAAACCTAGGCAAATTATGGAAGCTACTGCCTTGGTTTCACCTATAAAATTTAGTGTTTTTATACAGCCATGCTAATGTACTGATGAGACTTGGAAATGTGTAATCTAAGTCCCATGAGTGGACATGAGTCTTAATAGGTCAAATTGTTTCTATAAAGTAACATCTTTCTGAAATTTACAAATTAGATACAAATGCAATATAATATAGCCCCAAAATGTACTGTTATTTTATGATGTTTTGTTTTACAGAGATAAAAACAGTGCCCTTCTCCCCATGCCTGTCATTTCAGTAGTCGGAACTAAAGAGAAGCATGGTTTCAAGGCCAGTCCGAACTATACATACAGCAAGACTGTCTCAAAATAAAGAGAAGGAAGGGAAAGAAAGGAGGAAGAAATTGAAAGAAATCAAGAAGGGAGTGGTGGAGAGATTTATAAAGTACTGGGATTATCTTCAAAGTCCAATGGTATGACTGGACCTAAAAAAGCTGAGGGAGGAAGGTTCTGCTCTTAAGAGTTCAAGTCTTGCTCCGAGCCACAGTGAGTTCAAAGACCCAGTCTTAAAGAGGAAAATAAAGTGGGTTGGGCTATAATTCAGAGGCACAGCACTTGTTTAGCATGGGGAAAGCACTAGGTTCAATCCCTAACGTTAACAATACATAAAGAAAAAAGTCTCCAGGCAGTGGTGGTGCATGCCTTTAATCCCAGCAGGTAGATTTCTGAGTTTGAGGCCAACCTGGTCTACAGAGTGAGTTCCAGGACAGCCAGGGCTACACAGAGAAACCCTGTCTCAAAAAACAAAACAAAAAACAAAAAACAAAAAAAAAAAAAAAAACCAAAAAGAAAGAAAGAAGTCTAGAAGACATGATACCAACAAAAATCTCTTTTTGATGGGTTAGCAATTAAATAGCTAGAGTTTATGCTAACATCAAGATAGTTGATAAAAAACCAAAAACCCGGGCCAGCAAAATAGCCATGGGTGCTTGGCACACAAACCTGATAACCTGAGTTCTATCTCTGGAGTATATGGAGTATATGGCAAAAGGAAGGAGTTAACACCCAAAATTAGTTCTCTGACCTCCACATACATGCCATGGCACACAAGTACCCACAATGACACATACAAAATACTAATTAAAACAAACTCACAAACAAACCCTAAAACCTTCCAAACTGAGCTGAGAATGTAGTGTAGGTGGTGGTAGTTTGCATTGTCATATACTACCTCGTGGGTTCAATCACCAGCACGGCATACTCAGTGGCCTCTAATTCTAGCACTGGGGAAGTACAAGTAGAACAGCTCACCACGACAAAGCGAATTCAAGGTCAGCTGGGGCTATAAGAAACCCCGTCTCAAAAACAAATCAACCACAAAAATTTCTTGAATTACTGTTTCCTTTTTGGGGAGACATGACTTCAAACTTACATACTTGAGGCTGGTGTTGAACTTATCCTTTTGCCACCTTCCAAGTGCTGGAATTATAAGCATGTACCATTCATTACACACAGGTAACACGAGATTTCAAGTAGTACAGTGTTTGGAAATAGGGAATGAATTTCAGACAATCTACTATGCCCCAGTATACAACAGAATGGTCAAGTGAACCAACAGAGGCAGTTCACTAGGTTAGAGGTCTTTATCAAGTTATTCTGCTGAACATTTTCAAATACTTGATCAGTGCCAGCTCTCTAATTCAACAACATTGAGACAGGGCAAAATACTAATACTCATGATTCATAATGATTCTTTGCAACTAATTTTAAGAGGATAAAAAAGATAAACAATTGACCAGATTACCCATGTATATGTGTGACTATATCTTTTGTGACACTAAGGTTGGGGAGATTGAAACTAAGACCTTATGAATGCTAAGCAAATGCTTTACCACTGAATAGAGCCTCAATATTTTTTGTTTTGTTCTTGAGACAGAGTCTGTGAGTCCTGGCTGTCCTAGAATTCACTTTGATGAACAAGCTGGCTCCAAACCAGATCTGTCTGCTTCTTCTTTCCAAGTGTCGGGGTTAAGTGTGCACAATCACATACAATTTAAAAGAACACCTGGGGCTGGGAGTGTAGTAGCACAATAGTGAGCACTAGCCTTGTCTACATGAGGCTCTAGGTTCAATC